>JAODJX010000001.1:12138547-12189569 GCA_026776945.1 Isichthys henryi | reverse complement strand
GCCTCCCTCCCTCGGCCGCCCCCCCCGGGGCGCGGGGGCCCCCCCCTAATCCTATATGCTTAAAACACCATGACACATGAACCCATAACTCTGTTCATAAACGAGCATTAGTGGCTGGGACAGAGCAACACCAATTAATCTTTGATACCCATCCAGCAGGGAGCCTAAGATTTCCCTCTATGGAGTGGGGGGGGGGCACTGGGTGCTGGCAGGGGGGCAGCGATGTCTTCTGTTGAGACATCAAGGATTTTCACAAGGACAAAACAGGGATCATTTGAAGGAATTGCAGAATGGGGCTTTTGCTGGGGGGCTGGGGGGTATTGACTGAATGTGTTATCAAGCAGGCAACACAGGCGAATAGTAAAAGCCGAGAAAGGGGCTGGGATTTATGGGTTTTCCTCACGGCATCAAAGCAATGGCACCGTCTGTGGGTGATAACGAGGATTAGAGCGGCTGCCAGTTAACGGCCAGCCAACCCGGGGACACGTCCTGAGCCAGGGCCCGCCCTCAAAGCCCAGGCATGCGCACAGCCCCCCCGATGCCAGTGTTGCGGCTTTGTTAGCAAGAACCTCTCGTGGTTCACTCTTGGCTAAAAATCAGAGGCAGCCATGCACCCAAAACAGCACATTAAACACGGTGAATGAGTCCAGCGGCTTCTGAAGATCGTGGGCGACCTCCGGGAGGAGATCTAGAAATACGGAATTAATCCATCGAACGCTGGTGTGGCAAACTGGAATAAGGCCTTGGGAAATGGCTGGCATGCACGTCCTTAGACAGCCTAATTAGAGTGTCTCCTGGCCTCGGGCAGCACACACAGATGTGAGGCGTGTACGGCCTGCTGTCTCCGTGCAGAGCGAAGGCGTCAGGCTCGAAAAGGGTCTGCTGAAATGTCACAGGAGTCTCCATTAAGGATGATTGATCGTCTGACCTGAGCACTCCTCTCTGCCAGGCAGAAATTGCAGGGCAGGGCCTCCCCAGGAAAGGCGGGGGGGTGGGGGGGGGCACTTGCAACACTCTGCTAAACTCGGAGCTTGGTTTTTACGCTCAGGAAGAGCCCACCAGCCAGTAAACGTCCGGCCTGAGTCTGCGCAGATATTCTGGCGGAGACCTAAATTCCCTTCCTGAGATCCATTGGCCATTTATTTACTTCCTTAAAATTCTTAAGAGTGCTGCATTTTCTGAACCGTGCATTTTAGAACTTGTTTAAATGACTTTGCACTATGCTTACTTGTCAGGATACCGGATCTTCAGTTAAATTTCTCTACAGAGTCCCTTATATTCATACTAAATTGGCTAAATCTGCCTCCTCACTCTGTACTGTAAGATTGGAATAAATTGCAAAATGCACTTAGCTAAGGGGCCTTGACATCATTCAGTAATTTTAAAAGTATGCTGGAATGTATCTTGACTGAACAATGTTGTTGTTTTAAATGCTATAGCTATAACAATGTGATTTTTAAAAAGTATTGTACTGTTGTGTCTCCCACACGCAAACACATATCTCTGTAATGAGATTTCGTGTCACGAGATCTCGCGATGTTACATGACGAGATTTCCCGTCGGAGTGAAAAGCGGTCTCGCGAAGGCTCTGCAAATCAGGTGCTGCAAATATGTCGGTGTCTGACGAAATTACCATAGCAGATGCCCCAGACACTTTAAAATCTTTGGTGTGGCAGCATTTTTGGTACCCGGCAGAAAATATAAACGGCGAAAGGGTGACAGACAAAACACGAAGCATCTGTAAGCACTGTAGGAAAATAATGCCGTACACAGCGGCTAACGCTACTACTGTGCAAAGCCATCTGCAGCACCATCATAGCTCTGTACTTAAATCCACTGCACCGGTGAAGAAAACATTAAAAATAAGTTTTATGCTTGTTAATTATATTGTTTTATTTATATTCTATTTTATATTCAATTGTGAGGTCAAATAGGAGAGAAGCCTGTCATTTGAGTTTGAAATATTTTATGGTGCTAGATATTTGGTCTGTTCTTTACTACATACGACGATGGTGATTGTTTAACACATTTCACCATACATCTGCATTATTCAGCATTTTTTGTCTTTCAAATTAATCAAATAAAAGGCTGCTTTCCAGTAATATATCTCTCCTTTGAAGATTCTTAAAATATTGTTAAAATATCGCCTTGTTCTCGTCAATCCAATATCGTGCCTCGTCTTGCGGACTGAGTATATCGTTACACCCCTACGCAGACGCGTACCCACGACATGCAAACACGCATCTCTCACATGAAATGTGGATGCTCGCACGCTTCATTTCCCCCTCGCAGGGAAGTGGCACGATGCCATTGTAAACTCGTTTATTGGAAGAGGACATGAAAATACAGTGAACCTTGGGAACGGGGGATTGTTAACAAGCCACGGTGAAATTCATCGGTGCGTTTGTAAAGAAAATGGAGGCCTGGACATAGAAATGACTGTGACTTCCAGTGGCTCTCTGCTTGCAGGTCAGAGTGAATAGACCTTTTCATTTAATGTTGCCTGCACCAGGAACCCTTCACAACAACACTTGTACTCCGGATACTCACATCTTTCGTGGTCACTGCTATAGGCACATCCTCCTGCTGCTAGTGTGGTTAGGATCCCTGTGATTGGAAGGTCACCAGGTCGAATTCCATGGTCTGCAGAATAGCTTCACCGTCAGGCCCCAGAACAAGGCCCACAATCCTCAGTTGCTCCCAGGACTGGCTGATCCTGCTTCAGATAAAAGCCTCTTCACATGCTACTGTGAACATGTGCCCTACTTCACGATCACCACCAAAGCTGGTCAGTATATTAATTTTATGTCATGTCAGATCAAACCATTATGCTTAATCTCTGCGCGGATGGATTTTGTAAACAATAAAACGTTTCGGAATCCCATAGTTCACGCAGACTCTATCCTCGTAAGCTAAACCCTGGATTGTTTTTATCCGCAGGCAGCGTGGTAGGTTCTGACAGGCCCTGTTAAATATTCATGCTTTTTCAGGACTTGGATTCACCTCTGAAATCAACCCCCCCGCCCCGACATTTCTGTGAAGGGATGTGACAGAGATGCAATGTCTGCTAAACGGCACTTCAGTCTCTGGAGCATGTTCAGTGCACGGATTGCAAATACCCAGGATCCACCCCTCAACCACCTCGCCCCCCACGTTCCCTGCCGTCTCGGCTCTGCTAGGGTATCCTGAATAATTCACAAAACAAACGGGTCGAGCAAGCAGCCCGGTGTGATTTGGAGCGAAAGAAATGAGACATTCCATTTCAAAAATGGAGTATCCTGCTTTTCTTCGAGGCCTGACATTTATGCACCTGTTCCTCGCTCCCATCATCACTTCAGCTAGAGTTTGGAAGTCAACGGTGTTCAGCACAATTCCATTTCCGAACTCTGGCTAAAAAGGAGAACCAAGAGAATTCCCACGCCTCAGAATCCAGCAAGGCTTCCATAAGGCTGACGAGAGGGAGGCCGATCTCTAGCTATCTCACTACATCTTCCATGTCTGATATTTCAGATAAGGTGGGGCTTGATTTAAGTGGCATTTCTCAGAGGAGGTGGAGCTTATTTGGGGGCTAGGGAACCGCTCCTCCTGGTCCAATGTTACCCAGGAGTTTCTGCTCGTTGCGTGATTTTAGTCAATGTGGGAATGACTAAAGGATCCTGCTTTGCAGAATCATCCTGCCACAGGATGCCGAGTGTGGAGGAACTGAGGGGCGTGGAAAAGGGGGACCGGAGGAAGGGGGCCCTCCGGTGGCAGCCTTGCAAGTAGCAGCAATAAAAGAGCTACCTATTCATGCAGAGATGTAGCATGACAGCTAATGGTGCGCTTGACTATGTTTTCTTCATGGGAGTGGATGGACCATACAGGGAATCCCCAGCCACAAAATCCCAGACCCAGAGAATGAAAATCCTGGAAAGCTCTACTCACGGATACGTGTATCTGTTACAGAGTCATGCTGATTTACTCTCGGGCAAAGCCAAGCCAAAATAAACTGGCCTTCCTCCAGCGTGCCTCATACAGGCCAAGCTACAGGCCGGCCCCTTCCTGACACCGATTATTAACGTGCAGTAGATGGCGCTGTGGAGCTTGAACAGAAGAGCATGTTGCAGGATGAGGAAATCGAGGACCTGCGGCAGTGAAATATGATTCATTTCTATCATCTGAGGACTCGGCGGTGCTGAAGCCGATGTGGTTTGAAACAGCCACAGCACTCTCTGCCGCTCATGCGATTCAGACCCACGCGAGCTCGTCAGAGTCCAGCGCAAGAGCGTGATTCATGGGTATTGGTCCGCCATAAGGGGGCTGCTCAAATATGGACAATTCGGGATTTCAAGAGACAGCAAAGTGTTGCCATGTCTGTACCATCATATGACCTGTCACATGTCACAGTCTTGGCATGCATTCAGAATTTCACTAGAGGGGGCAACCATGGGGATCCATGTGGGAGGGGGGGGGTGGTTGGGTGGAGTTTCTCTTGATTGTGCCTCTTTCTGCTTTTTATATGCATGGTTGGAATCCCAGAGGACAACTGTAAGTCTTGGGGGAGCACATTTCCATTGCATTGGATAAAGAGTTTCGCCTAAACAGCCAATTTAAATCCACTTTGGGGACACGATCTTTGAGGAGTGAAAATCCCACTGCCCTTGCTCCAGAATCTGCATTTGTTTCCCTTTAACACACTGGAAGTGCAATAACTTAAAACAGTTTTTAAATGACATTCATGCAACACGCCAGGATAGTCATTTAGAATGTTCCAGTACCGCAAACAAGGTTAACCTTTTATCTTTTGCTCATTTAGTGACGATCACAGTCCTCCTAACTAAACAAACCTCTCTGCTTTATCCAGTAACCCTCATTAAGCAATTATTAAACTATCTGTACTGTATTCATTTGGAGCGCTAAGTGGATTTCTGGAAACATGGCGCTGAACAGTGCAGGCAGTGGGGCCCGTTCCTGGAAAGGCCGCTTCAATCGCATGGAGCTATCGCGAATTTCGGATGGGGGTCAGGTTCAGTCCCTTCGGAGGACGTCTGTTCCAGGCTGCCATCATTTATCAAGTGCAGAAGCAGGGGGCCAGTAATTACCCTCGGAATTTCTGAACGCACTCGGAATGAGAATGAATCCATGGCTCCTTAGGGGGACCCAGGAAGCAGGAGGGGAACTGGGACAGTATCAGGGAGACACCAGCATGAGCCCCCCTGCATGGGGTCCCCTGATCCAAGGACCCAAGGGTGCCACTAGATACTGGTCCCCATCCCAGACCAATCCAATTACGTTCCAAAATTTAAAGGGCCCCTGTCAGTCAGGGGCCCTTGGATTTGTCCTAACTTTGCCCCCCCTAGATGCTATTCCAGCAGTATATTACATATCAAATATAAATATGCATAGAAGTCTATCAGGGAAAAAAATCATGGGATCCTAAGAACAGCATGTGAATAGCCAGTAGGGTGAAGATTTGATAGGACCGGTACAGAACCTCGTAGTCACTGTCAGACAGGGTGATGCATTCCACACTCCGAAGTAGCACTTTGGGGAAGGCGTGTGTGTGTGGTGGTGTGGGGCGGGGGATCAGATGATTCTCCCCACCTGTGGACGCAGACACACATCAAATGGATAAACCCCCAACCCCCCTGTACAGGGGATTGCTTCTGCTCGCACACATATCATCGAAATATCTATCAGCTGTGCCTTTAAATGCAGTCTGGAGCAGACTGCCTATAAGATGCAAGGAATTACAGTTAATATCTCCCTGTAATGATCTCAGGCACCTGTAAGGGGCGCCAGCACGTTCATTGGCATTCTTCTAATCGTTCCAGTGTAACTTTTATGCCATTATGTGTGATGTGGGCCTGTGCTTCGAGGGGAGGGGGATAGATGCTTCACCCTGTAACAAATGTTCCCTTGTGGTCTTCACAGCCCCACCCCCATTTCTGCCCGCACCCACTGGATGTGGGTGAACCATATCATGGGAACCCCCCCCTCCCCCGACACTGGTCAAACCTTAAGGGGACATGATGGTTGCTGTAAATGAACGCAAAAATAGCAGCTCTGAAGGGAAACTTCCCCCCTCCACCAAGGAAATATCAGCCAGTTTTCAACACTCTGTCTCAAGGAGTAAATGGCTTTGACATCCGTGCAGGCTGACGGCAGAAAGGGAGCATAGTTATAGTTAATTAATTAAAAGCCAATTAAGAACCAAAACTGGCACAGTTAAAATTACAGAGGAGCGACAAAGCTGGATTTATAAAATGTTAAATTGCTAAAAAATGAAATATTTACTCGTCCGCCAGAGTGGTGTGTGAAAAGGTAAGATGTGCAAATGGTTAAAGGCAGGACGGTCTGGCGAGGGAAATAAAAGGATAGTCAACTGAACATCAAACAATTTAAAATAATGAGCCTCCCCCCATGCACGCTGCGACAAACACGGGGAAGTGATACACATGAAGCGTCCTCCTTTCTGCTTCAGAGCCCCACAGACCTGCTCGCCAAGCCCATCTCTCAGCTACTGCATTCACATCGTTCCCTACACAGAGAAAGTTCTGGATATCGCATCCAGAGCTCACTTAAAAACTGCTGAAAACCAAAAGTAGGTGGTCGTCACCTGACACCTCAACTGATGCTCAAGTAAAATCCCCACATTGCCCCTAGTTTGAATAGTTCCGAGTCCAAGTTCCAGCTGCGCTCTGCCCCTGGGTATTCTGGGATATGAAAAGAATTAGGGATAAAATGTGGAGAAGAGAGACAGAAGAGGGATTCTGCATGAAAGGTTCCCCTCTGAGGACACCATTAGCTGCCCCGGCACCCTATGGCCCGTGGTTACGTCCCATCAGACAATTGCCCCACTCCACCCTGGGTAAATCTCTGGGTAACACAGGGTAAATTGCATTGTCTGTCTCCATCACATACATGGCTGCACCTACATGACATTATGAGACCAAACAGTGCTGTTTCAAATACAAGTATGACAAAAAACCCAAGTCTGTAACTCACAGCCGAGAGCCAGGAAGCGGCATACCAGTATTGGATGAAAACACAGAAAGGTGGTGCCACACCCCCATGTCACAAAGGCTCCTATGTCCCATTTATCTTATGTAGATAATTGTTCAGAGACTTATATAACCATCCTGCTTTCAAGGTCCCTCCCAGATACAGTCCCTCTGACAGTGACTCACTCTTCGAGCACCGCACGCTCCGGGAGTTTTCCCGTCAGATATTCACCCCCCCCCCCCAAAAATGTTCTCTTCAGATTAACCATAAAACAATGGAAAGGCTTAGTTTACAAGGACGGGGGGCAGTAAGGCCCAGACTAGCGGCTTCACGGCCCCTGGAGCGGATCTCAAAGAGGAGCCGAAGATGAAAGGGGCTTGGAGGCAAATTAAAAGAGGGTGAAACCTCACTGTCCGCCATTTAGCTGCAGACAGAGAGGGCTGCTGGGAAAATTGGCTGGTGTGGGGGGACAGCCAGATAGAGGGTGCTTCTGGGAAAATCAGCTGATGGGTGAGTGGGGGGGGAGGGGGGCAGCGAGACAGAGTAGAGGCACGACAAGGCGCAGCTTCCAGTCCCAAACCGTACGCGGTTATAGTGCTTGGTGTGGCGCATTACGGAGGCTCGGTGTGGCGCATTACAGAGGCTCGGTGTGGAGTCATACGATAAATCTTGCTCTCCACACATTGGGTGTCAGAGCACAGGGTCAGCCAGCAGGCGGCAGCCCCGGAGCTGGGGGTTAAGGGCCTTATTTAAGGGCCCGCAGACATCTGACTGCCCTGCCAAGGCTCAGACCAGCAACCTTCTGCTCACACACAAAGAGGGTAGCCTGCGGAGCCACTCACCACTCGGGGAATTCCAAGGCGTTATGTTGCCCAAACCAAAAGGTGAACAATAGAGCCCCTGGAGGACTGCAGAGGCATAAATTGTTGGGTATTCCTCCAGAGGCAGGAGGTGGGAAGAGGATGTCATCCTGAGGCGGGAGGGCGGGGGCTCTGTGTGTAGCTAAGCCATCACAGACTGTCACTGCAAATTCTTGACTCAGACCGCATCTGAGGCGCGGGTAAGGTAGGGCTGAAATGCATTTCCTAGCCACTCCATCACATTTGCCAGGGAGACGTTCTGAAGATCCCTGCAAATGTGAAAATTTATAAATAATACTCGCCCACCCCCACCCCCCCAACATCCACCCATAACAGTCTGAGCCTGAACAATAACAAAATACATCTATTTATTGCTAATTTCTAAAGAAACACTACAGTAGTGCACACTTTGCATGTTAAATCGCTTTGTCATTTTCCTATCGAGGCCTATTTATATAACATACAAACCATGTAAATGATGCCGCTGTATGTTGGGAGTTACTTCTGCACACACTGGGAGCTCTTTGC
Organism: Isichthys henryi; assembly: GCA_026776945.1. Classification (NCBI taxonomy): domain Eukaryota; kingdom Metazoa; phylum Chordata; class Actinopteri; order Osteoglossiformes; family Mormyridae; genus Isichthys; species Isichthys henryi. The sequence continues at coordinate 12,181,197 of JAODJX010000001.1, read as the reverse complement.
TTCAGACCCATTATTAAAAATGCTAAATTAATGTCACTGAAAAGTTAATACAAGAAACGCAAGATGTTGCACGTACCCAAGCCTAGACTTTTTATTATATTAAAGGTAGCATGCAGTTACAGTGACAAATAATATGTATCACTAATATCTATATTATATGATTTTATGTCACCTGAATCATCTTCAGTATTGTACCTGGCTTACTGTGCTCTCATTAAGCTCCAGAAATATTCCTGTTTAATTGTTCACAGACTCACAAATAATGGGAACCGCCAATGTCAAGTTTGTGAATGCGGAGGGGTTACTGTATGTGTTTTCCTCATCCCCTCCTCGTTCGGTTCTTTATAAAACAAGCAGATGAAATGAAAAATGTTTCAAATAGATCGGGGTGTCTTGGGGTCTCTTCTATGGTGATGATTTTCAATGTTCTTGTTTGGATATTTTCCCAAAATACGTCTTCCCAACATATACAAACACACCTGGCTGACATTTTAAATCCAGTCATGAGATTAAGGACACAGTGGCCGGAGCAGATTGTGTGATCTTATTTTGGGACAGAGCACTGTGCAGCAGTGGAATGACGTGAGTCAGTCTGTAATTGCTCACTTTCAGTCTGATGTGACTAAATGCCTTGAGTTGTCTTATTTGCATGGGCATCTACACAGGGGGAGTAGGTTTGGTATCAGGGGCCGGGGGGGGGGGGGGGGGGGGGGGCGAGGCGCGAATCCTTGGGCTTATTCCAAATGGGAGAAAACAATTATACGTAATGACACGGGCAGCTCCATTCTCACAGGACCCTCTGTGATGTACATATGGTTTCCATCCCGCCGTTACCTCGGTTCCAGGCCAGCCTTTCTGTCTGGCCAGGACCTCTGAGAAGCACCGCACCCTGCTAACTGCTCTCACTCGCTTCTCCGCTATATTTGTTATAATTACGGCTTGTGGATAATCCGACTAGTCAAATACATATTGTATATATCAGCCACCTGCTTCGGTCTCAGGGATCAAGGATTTTTATTTGTCATGTGGGTTACACAAGTACAACTAAATGTTGTAGCAGCTCCCATAACATAATCAACTTATTTAACTGTCCTGTACCACATAAATTCATCCATCCATCCATCCATCTTCCATTCCGCTTGTCCTATGCAGGGTCACAGGATCTACAGCTTATCCTAGAAGCTATGGGTACAAGACAGGAAATAATATCTTAGTATTTGTATTTAGTTTTAAAAAAAAGTTTAGTAACTTTTCCAGGTGATGCACAGGAAATTTCATTGCACTGGAAATGTACTATGACAATAAAGGCATTCTATTCTATTCTATTCTATTCTATTCTAACTTGCATATATAGAATTTTCATCTTGTCTGATTCATTGATTGATCCTCCCTCATGATAACTGGCTGATGGCTATTTCTCAGACACGCAGATGTCACTGCGGCCAGAAAGCCACTGGGAAGTGCCCCCTCCGTCATTCCATCACAACATCTCTGGACCACGGACAAAGCCACTTAATTCCCATGAAAACATCAGAGTAAATCCAATCCCCCCTCCCACCCCCCAAAAAAATCACAAAGCTGCTTCCGGAATGTGAAAGCTTTCAGACGTGTTTATCCTTTGGCCAAAAGCACATCAGAAAGACGGACACGGCATTTATCTGCCAAAGATTTTTGATCTTTTTTTTCTATTCATTGTTGCTGGGCGGTAGCCCCAGGTTTGTGTTTCTTGAGTTTTGGTGATACTCCGTTGGGTCCAACATTAAATGACATAATGCAGTAACTGGTCCCCTTTCTCATATAACAAGCCTTCTGATAAATTCCCTTCAATTTCTTTTGTAACAAACTTTCCTTTCATCTGGATCTTAATTATAATTATTAAGTGTTGTATTAGAGAAAAAAAGCTAAATAAAATCTATTGGGGGGAAAAGTTTATCTTAAAAAATATTATTATTTAGATTCACTTTGATGATGATGATGAGGCTGATGTGATCTTATTTGAAAGGGAATTATTTCATTTAAATTGCTTTTTACAACCCAGCAAGGTCATTTGCATGATTTCTGCCCCCCTGCATGCTGTCCACTGGAGCTAAACCTTTCTTCGGCTCTTTTCACAGAGAAGTCTTTGTTATTAAACACGAAAAAGGCCAAAAACATATCAGATAAATATTGTAATTTGTTTTCAGCAAAGTCCTTCTTTACGATTTCTTGACAGGCTGAGATACATCTTCAAATTTTCAAATTTTAAAGATGTCTTTCCATGGGAAGATCAACGTGACCAAGGACAAAATACATATTTTTTTAATCAGTTAAAACAGCATGATTCTATACTGGAAAAGAGGTGAAGGAAGATGGATCGATAGCTAAGCAATGATGGAAGGAGCAAAGCCTGATGACATGCAAGGGGTGGGATTTTAACGCAAGAGGAACAATAACAGCAATAAAACTTGGATTAAAGTTCTATGGGTGCAAAATGAATCTTGGGTTTCAAGACATCGCATTTTATTTAACGGAAGCTTTTATCCGAAGTGACAGTTTTGCTGAGCAAGCAGGGTCAGTCCCTGGAGGAACTGGAGGTTAAAGCTCTTACTCCAGAACCCAAGGGTGAAACCACTCTACTGTCACCCACAAATACAGTCACCCAACTCGCTGAGCCGTGCACCACAATGCACTACCTTTGCCTCTGTTAACTGCTAACACTGTAAGTATGACAGTGCAGTGTTGGCTAAAGCTGTTTTTGAGGGCATGCAAAACTAATTCTAGCCTTCACCACTGCAATGGTTTCAGGGGAGCTGATTTAATCAGATCCACTTCTATTTAAATATGAATTGGCCGACTGTTGGGACACAGTGCTGGAGGCTTTGTTGGGAGTACTGAAAGTTGTCTCAGAGAACTGTAATAACACGGTTTCCATAGAAACCATTAAACGGCACCGTTGCAAAGGTTTTCCAAACTGAGTCCTGGTTTTTAATCCTTCTAGGCACATATATAAGCAACAACAATCAACCAATCAATCATCTTTTTTTACTATACCATACTTTCTAGAAGCAAGCTGTCAAGATTTGTGGGTTTGCTAGAGGGAATGAAAAAACATCTACTGTATGATTTTTGGGGAAAAACTTTTTTTTTCTCTGGATGCCTGCAAAAAAAAAAAAACAAAACAATTGAGTATTGTTCCTGGAAAATAATGTCTGTAAACATACAAATCACAAATCATAATCTATAGCTGTAAAGGACATAGGGGAGGATTTTGATCATAGCTGACAGATACTGGAAGCCCAGGAACTTGTTCATTTGTGACCTGCTGGCAAATTGGATTGTAGCCCCTCACTTAGTCAGCAATATAGTTTTTGTGCATATAAAACATATTTCTCTCAGTCAATCAACCCAGATCTGACAAGGTTAATGGCGTGTGGGTAATCAGTCTTGAGAACGCGCCTTGATGTTTCTTTTTTTTTTTATTCTTGTATTTTGAAACCCCCCCCCCCAAACGAAAAGCGGAATTTCTTCTCCTTCTCATTCTTCCAAAACATTTGGCCAGCACAAATAGCTGTCCAAATCCCAAGACCACGACATCATATACGCTGTGAGACACCTGAGAGGAAAGGAATGGGTGCTGAAGGACATGAACACTATTAAAAATCACGGCCGATAACTCAAGGGAAGACAAGCTAGTGTTCAGGAAAGTGCGTGAATGATTTTATTACATGGCTCTTGCATGCGGCGCAGATTTCCTACCGTTGAAATACCTTGTCCAGTTTTTCAGATGTCAGCATAAATCAGGGTAACTAGAATTTATACTCATGAAGCTCTGAATTAATTTCAGCTAATGAAATACATCATCTGGTATTTATTTTGTGTCTGGTCTCATTAACTAGTATCCAGGGTTATAAAAGGTACAAAAATGATGCCAGGAAATTTATGAGAAAACATTTATACGTATTAGCAACCATGTTTCTTTCAAACCTTTTCATAAGGTGAAGATGGGGCTGAACAGATTCATCAACAGCGAATTTAAATAAAACTCCCAAGCTCAGTGTTCACCTGGCATCCATTTTTGCTCTTTACTTCATATTCACTTTTCTTTATGATTTTTTAAATCCGTAGTTCCATATGTCACCACAGCTGGCATGTCTGACCAGAGAACAATCAGTTCCCCTAAAACCGTGTTTTTCATTCGGTTCCTTGGGGACCTACAGAAGGTCCACATTTTTGCTGGAGCTGGATGGGAGCAAAATGTGGACTTTATGCAGGTCCCTGAAAACCACATTGGGAAACACTGCCTAAAAGTAAAGACAGGTAGCCTCAGCACTGGCAGCCAACATGGCCACATCTCAGTGGCTGACCCCATCACCCCATGTGTGTAACTCATCGTTGCCTCGCTTCAGATGTCACAGAAAGTATGAACTTGTAGCTTCATTCAAATGAGAGGCATCCCTTACCCCTCCTGCTATAGATGGCGGTGTCAGTGATCCTCGGAGATACTGAAAGGCAGCAGCTATGCACAGACAACTTATAGGCAGCAAGATGGATTATAGAAATACATGCAAGGAACAATAACAACGAGGGTTTTTGGTAGAGCGAAGAGGCACACAGTTACCACTGCATGGGTAATCTGACATGAGTTCAGATGGGTATCCAGGCTGTTATATTCCTATCGTCGCTGTACAGCTATTTTGGTGGAGTAGTAAATTAATATATTTCTTTCTTCAATGATCTTGTGGTCCAGGAATCCTTTCACATCCAGAAATATATCATTTGGTCTCTTAGTCAGTGAAAACCATGAATTGTACTAACCTTAGTAATTCATTTGGCCTTTCAGATTGCCAACCCGCTGACCACTGACAGGAAGGCCCCAGGGTTGTATCCTTCTCTCTTCCCCACATATGGAGTAAACATTATGGAGTTGGGCTCGGGTGCAGGCTGGGACCTCTCCATTCAAGAGCTCTCAGGAATCACGTTACACCCTGTTCCTCTCCTCTCTGGCCTGTTTCCCAACGCCAAATGAAATCACAGCAGATGATTAACCTTGAATGGGACACCTTTCGACTTGCAGTCAGGTAACGGCGATATTACCGTCAGAGGACGGCGGTTGGACTCCGCTCCACTCGGACGTTAACCACTCTTGTATTATCTTAGCGAACAGCAGGTTTCTGTAGCAACCGTCTCTCCAACACCTGACATAAGGCTGGGAGAACATTTGGACCAAATTTAAAGTCCGATATTTCCGGTTTGCGGTGTGAGCTCAGAGAACGGAATCATGTGACGTGCAGTTTTAAAAGGCATCAGGAATTAAGTAGCTGTTTCAGCAAGGAGCAGAAATACCACGGGTGGAAAACAGGCTGCGTCTTGACTCGATTTCCATGGGAGGCTCTGCTCTGGGTTACTAGGGTAAAACAAAAGAGACCCTCCCTCAATACACAACAACCCTGAGGGAAAAGGCAGATGGAACAGACCAGCATCCATAATCATGTTCACCACATCCTGCCTCTTGGCAAATTACACCACCCCCAACATTTCTCTGCTCTATAAAGTCCATTTAGCATCACATCGCTCTCCGGCATAAATCCACTAACAGTCAATACGACAAATTCACTGTTCATGTTTTCGAATCACATTCAAAGCAATGGGTGTTTGTCCAAAGTTATAAAAGATATCCTTACAATTTAAGAAGACTTTTGTTAATATTCAATGCTGTTTTGATTACATTGATTCCATGAAACAACATACAATCTGGTTTCCACTGCCAGAAAAAAATCTCGAAATGAAACAAAAATGCTAATATGTTAAGAGGTTACAAGGAAAGACAACAGTTTGATGCTTAAGACTAAACTTAATGGCACTTAGTATAGTAAGCCATACGTCCATCCATCCATTTTCTATACTGGCTTGTCATGTGCGAGGTCGCAGGTGTCCGGAGCCGAGCTGATCCCATCACTGTACTGTTCTTGTTACTTGGGAAATGCAAGCATGTGACACGGGGGACAGTAAGACACCCCCTCCCCCCCACCCCAGGCTTAACGATAAAACTACTGTGGATAAGGATGATGTTAGTTAGCAGAAGCATACTATAATTATGCTTCATGCATGGTTGAAACAGACCTCAGTCTGGCCCAAAAAGGTTTAAAGCATTCCGATAGGCTCAGCAAATTTCATTACAGGCTGCTATGCATCTAATGATAGTTTTAATATCCCCGTCTTGACATGCATTTGGAACCATGGTATGCGCCGCTCGAGACCTTCTCAAAGATGTGCAGTCGCTGGGCTATTTCTGAACATTTTACCACACAACGAGGACAGAGAAAAACAGAGGGAGAAATGTGACAGAAACGGTTAGCGGCTACGAAATGGAAACGTTACAGCCCCCCCCCCGCCCCCCGGGCCTCCTCAGGTTCGAGAGCTGGGCTGAAATGAGTCATGGTAGCAGTCTGAAACCCCAGGGTGCCGGTGCGAGAATAAGCACTGAATTCTTTCAAACATTGGTGTGACACGCTGTCATTAACAGCAGGATATACGATAGAGTCGTTATTTCGATCAGTTGACAGAGGTGCCTGAATTTCAAGCCACCATTTTCCACTCTGAAAAAGGAATCCCCAAACAGCATCTTATATTCACGCACCTGAATTGCCGTTTTCATATGTATTTATATTTGTTGTTTGATCCAGTGTCCCTTAAATATTCTGCACTGCATTTTAATCTATTCACCAGATAATGGATTTTTATTATCTTACAGTACTCTAAACTTAATCCATAAGTCAATAAATACATAAATCAGAACCAAATGTGTGAGCAAATGTTACTGGCATGGGGGTCCCTAGCGGTGGCCTATTTTCATCTGGGGGTCCCTGGTGTGATCATTGAATAATACCTTTTACTGTACAACAGAAATGGTTTACTAGTATTGGACAGAATGGTGACAGCCAGAGTGTAACGTGTTCTCATGGCCCTGGCAGCACGTCTCTTTGTTCCGCCAAATCATCTGCGCCGGACACTTCTATGCAGAGTGAGCCGCCTAATTGATGAAGTGCTTATTGAGGCGTTGTCAGGATTTCAATATGCATTGAACCCCAGATGGTGATACTGGACAGAACTGCTAAATATACAAGAATGTGTATGAGTTTTTTTCATGCGGAGAAAAAAATAAACACACTGAAGTCAGCTAGCTTATTTTCTATCACCAAAATAGTCCTAAGTGGACATATTTTCCCACAAAATAATTGTGGAAATACATACTGTGCGTCAGTAGGGCTGTAAAACAGAAACGCAGTGAGTGTTGATTCCAGACTACGCATGCAGTTCAAACAGTTTATAGATTTCCTGACAGCCAGCATCAGAGGAACCGGGGCCAAAAATGCTGGGAAACCGGGAAGAAGCATTTAAATTAATAAATCTGGGTATTCATCATACAAAGCTCTGTGATGTTTGCCTTGGGCGTATCCGATGGTGCGAGATTTACTTTCATCTGCTTTTTGTGGTTTGAACATCGCACATCACTTGGAGAAAAAAAAAGTAAAGCCAACTCTAGCTGGAAATATTAACATTCTTCGTTGTGGACTTCACACATACATCTTAATACATCCTGAGGTGCTGGAATTACTCAGAATTTATTAATTGCCTGAAGGCACAGCACTGTAAAGCTCGTTGACGGTTACAAATGGGGCAATTCACTTGACTTGTGGAACCTCTTTTTGTTAACACGTTGAATATTTGCGCGCTAAATCATTTACGTGTTTACCAGCTGTGCAAACATCGTGTTCAGCAGTACTACCATAAACATTACTATCTGACCCCAAGGGTAAAACTACCATTCCAGAATCATTACATTCCTCAAATCAAATTGATAATCCATGGATGCTGAAACCTCATACTGTACCCAGAGTCATGTCTACTGGATTAAACAGGAAAAAAAACATTCATAGAAACTGCAAAGAAAATCGAATCTCAGTCTGAATTACTAGAGGAACTTGCATAGGTCGTACTACTAGTGTATAGTCATTGAAAAGGTGATTCATCAAAATCCCTGATAACATTCAAATACTTATTTAGGGCAATTTAACCGAAATGGAAAGGCAATTTGAACAAATTATAAATAGTTTAAACTACATATTTAGTTTACAGTGTAAGCAAAGGGAACTCTGTCAGACAAGTTTGTAGTTCAAAGAAATGTACTGTAATGTAAATTATGTCAGGAAGCGTAAATAATGTATCCACCACACAATTTATGCTCACTAAAAAGATCACAGAGCCATTCTGCCGATCATGCCAAAGTAAACACACTGCTTTCCGCACTATAAATATTCATATGCCTGTTTATTTTATTCATGAATGGGAGACGAGGACACAGCAGCTCAATGGGCGGCACTGTCGCCTCACACCTCCAGGTTTGCGGGTTTGGTCCATTCCTCACATGGTGTATGGAATCCTTCCATGTCGTGTGAGTTCCCTCTCATGCAGTTACTGTAGTTGAACTGATGGACCACGTGTATCCTGTGATGAACTGGCATACTGCCCACAGTGTACCTCCATCTAGGAGGGGCCTCCGTCAAGACCCTGGACTGGATGAAGTGGGTGGAAGAGACAATTCAATTCCAGATGTGAGGGAACAGCAACTTCTCTTGAAAACGTACAATCATTCTGTGCCCTGGTGGTTTCTACAGCAGCTTGTCCCTCTTTATAAAGTGAGTAATTTTACTTTCAGTTAAGAACAGTATTGATTTTGACACAATCAAATCGAATCAAAGAAGTCTAACTCTAAAAACAGATTCATAAATTCACTTACACTTTAAACTAAAGTAGAAGCGAACAGGCTACTAAGTTAAATACAATTTATTTCGCTTTCAATCAGATGGCAAAAATAGCCTCATATAAATTTAATACATTTCCATAAGACCCATTAGGTCTCAAAGTCTAGAGCAGAGGTGGCCAACAATGACTTACGAAAGGCACAATGTATAGATTAATTATATCTATCACTAGCATTTATAGGCTTTTTTACGGACTTTTGATTTACTTACATGGGATTTTCACCCCCATCCAGGGTGTACCCCTGCCTTCAGGCGCCCTACAACCCCAGCCAAGATAAGTGATCTGATTGGATGGATGAATGAATAGATTAATTGGTGACTCTGTTAGACAGTTAGGTTGTAATAGACAAAATCCCTCAGAGCCTATCATCCTCAAATGGGGGAAATGATACACCACCGGTCTTTGCACACCACAGAATTTTACCACATTTCCATGTACTGCATTTCATAAACTGCAGATTTTTTACTCTTGTTAAGAGCTGGAAAGCTTGGTAAGCAACTATAAATGAAATATAAGTCAAATAAAACACGTTTCCTTTATAACATGGAAAGAGTTTGTAACAGTGCATGTCTGACATCCTATTAACTGGCTGTGTGGTGATGGCAGAGAAAAATTCTAGGCTGTCCTTTAACTTTAAATGCACTAGTTACCCGTTTCATCCCATGAAGCAGAGCAGCATTTAATGTCCCTCAAGTTTTCTCTGCTGTTATGACTCCTAGAGAAAGTTATGATGAATCAAATATATGACTCTTTTAATAAAGGTACTGAAACGGTGAACATACTGTAAATTTATTTATTAGCGAAGAATATTGAGTGTATTTTTAGTAAATGTTAAGTGAGTAACACGCAAATGTACAAAATCTCAGTTTCTGCAAAATCTTTTGACTAGTACTGCAGGTTCCCAGTAACCCAACCCAATTGGTTATTTTATGCCCTGATCTCCTAATCTAGACTAATGGCTGTAGACTTAGGAGAGAATGACCCTCCTCCCAGACCAGTATACAGAATTTAAATTACATTCATCTGTGAGGATATTAGAGGGATTACAACAATCAGCGCGGTACAACTTTACATTCTCACCTCTAAGGGCCTTGTTGCGATCCAAATAAGGACAGAGAATCAGAGAATCCTCAAAGAAACGTTACTGATGGAGAATCCGGAACTGGGGAAGCAGGTTAAGGCTGAGAATTACAGCGCCACAGGGAGCAGAGAGGAATTCTCTCAGCCTGACGACGATGGCCTGGCATACCTTTCCTTAGGAGCGAACCTCTCTTTTCCCCAGGCTAAGCTGCAGGGAAATGGCCTGATCTCAGGCATGTGATTAATCGGACACTTTCTCAATGACTACCATTTACATATATATGTGCACAGATCATTAACTAGCATAATATGCTATATTAATTGCCCACATGTTAACACCAATATCATGGACAATCCCATCCTCATTTAAACTAAAGGAAGAACGTGCTTGAAAGGAAGGAAGTTCCTGAAAGACGGAGGTGTTCATGTTAATGACCATTATTAGAAACTGAAGCAGGTTTTTTTGTCTTAAGTGTGATGAGGGCTTCATGGCTTCCTATACAGACCGGAACTGGGTGAAATTAATGTCATTTATGTCATCACCACATTAAGACAACTGGGGTGTTTTTGAAGAGAAAACTATTTTCCTTGGCCCACCGAGACACTTAGTGAGGAAGGAAAAGTAATAGATTTTCCTGTTCTCTCTTCCGTTTACAACAACATAGAACTGCCAAATGTGCTTTTTATTATTTTTTTGGGACACAACGTCTTCCTTAAATTTAAAAAAATTACCCAACGCAAAGTAAAGTGCACACCTTTCATTCAGCAGCAACAGAAATGTTTTCCAATCTAAGATCAGCAGCAACAACAACAATAATGCAGAAGTTGATCACGTTTATAAGGTTTTATAGACCATTCTTATACTCTAAAGGTGGTACTCAGCCATTAACTCCAACTTGTAAAGTCTCCATTCGATTATAGGACAACCTTAACATCCAAACTTTTTTGCCCAACTGATCGCCATACAACAGGCTCTCAAACATCTCTACAGCTTTTTGTTTTCTGCATGCATACAGCAGGTGGCTGTTATTGCCTGTCAGCAGAATAAAGACTTCAGCAGAGGAAAATATATCCAAAGAATAAGCCGTATCTGTGAACTTAATTTGTTAAATTAAACTACTGCTAATGAGCTTCTTGCTAAAGGGATTTGCATTTGTTTTCAATTTTACAGCAGACAACCCGAATTTTGGTATATTATCTTCCTGAGAAGCAGAGGCGGACATTTTAGGTCCAGAAAGTAAAAATCCAGAGCAAGATTTTGTTTCAACCAACCATTTGAATACAGTACTGTGTGACTGTGACTCAGAGGCTGCCTCCTTCGAAGGACGTGGTCTACATAGCCTTTTTGGGCTGCCTCCTTCGAAGGACGTGGTCTACATAGCCTTTGTAGGCTGTCTCCTTCGAAGGATGTGGTCTACATAGTCTTTGTAGGCTGCCTCCTTCGAAGGACGTGGTCTACATAGCCTTTGTAGGCTGCATTCTTCAAAGGACGTGGTCTACTTAGCCTTTGTAGGCTGCCTCCTTCGAAGGATGTGGTCTACATAACCTTTGTAGGCTGCATCCTTCGAAGGACGTGGTCTACATAGCTTTTGTAGGCTGCCTCCTTCGAAGGATGTGGTCTACATAGCCTTTGTAGGCTGCATTCTTCGACGGACGTGGTCTACATAGCCTTTGTAGGCTGCATCCTTCAAAGGACGTGGTCTACATAACCTTTGTAGGCTGTATCCTTCAATGGTCTGCGCAATGAATCTTGGGATATTTTTGGGCTGCAAAGGATCCATTCAGTTTGCGACTCAGCAAAAGAAGGATGCATTTCTGGACTGCGTTTGAAGGAGCCGTTGCAGTAGGACAGCCTTGTCACACTACTGTGGTGCATTCGGCCTTTGAATGCTTTGAAGGGTGCAGCCCCTGAGTTTGGACACAGCCTTTGTACTCAAGTGGTTGGCTAAAAACAAAGTCTTGGTCTGGAGTTTTACTTTCTGGACCTGAAATATCCACTTATGACGAGAAGTTATTTTAGATGTGAAGCCATCATAGAAGTTATGTGCGAGTATCAAGGTTCATGTTCCAGTAAAATGGAAACTTATTTAGACTTAGCATACTAAAATCAGTTCACTTTTCAGTGTATTTTGAACCCATGTTTTATGTTTTTTTTCACTTTGCTTTTCATGATCACATCACCATATGCAGCTTTGGAAAAGATACACATACTTGAACAAATTTGTGGACTGTCTGGCAGAGATCTAGGAGGTAGCAAAAATATGGACCGGCAGGGGGTCCCTGAGCACCGGGCTGAGAAACACTGTTTTCTGTTTTTGTGACGCACGAGAGTTAATCTCTTAAAGGAGCTTCAACCTGCACCACTATGACCACCCATGCAATCCCAACACTCCCAAACTTTCAGATAGCTGCCTAAGAAAAGGTCATCCGCATGCCACCCCTGGCCTCTGACACACTATAGATTTGTACACAGACACATAGCTGGATTGTTCTCGGGAAAAATACTTTAAAATATTGCGTCACTTCATTCATTTACCGTAGCTATGCACAGAACCTAAGGAGCTCACCGGGATTTGAAATATAAAGATACAGTGTGTGTGTGGCTGATTTCAATATTCCATGAAGGAGATATATATATATTTTTTTACGCAAGAACTAAGTAATGTAATTATGTACAGTATGGTATATAGAGAATTTCAATACAACTACTGCTATCTCCAGAATTTACAATAAATGAAAATATTTACTGAATACCGATAAAGTCAAAACAAAGGGTTGCAACCACAGAAGCTGTTCTGAACAATTTCCAAAGTTGAACCAAGTTTTTGAACAAAATTATCGTTCAATCTGCACACTTCAGAGCTAATTTGCAAAGAAATTAGTAGTTTCGTTGTTGTAGAGGGAAAAAATTGCTCTTTTGGCCTTTTGAATTGTATGGCTTTGTCACCAGCCTGGATGACAATCAGATTTCTAAAGCCGCCTAACTGTGGCTAGGGCTGATTGCAGGGCAGTCCTCACTGAAGCGTGTCTCTGAGGGTGCATATGTGGGGAGGCCGTCTGGACTATAACACGCTCAGCCGGCAGCTGGAGGTCAGCAGAGTGTCCTTAAGAGGACAAGCAACATTGGTTTTGACATGCAGAGAATCTCATTCTTATTCTAATGTCTGAAGCTGTATGAGACTCAAGGGGGGAAACATTAAATTGTAGGAGACTGCTCTGGGACACAGCGCAGGAGAGCAAGAACAGGTTGTGAGTTATGTCATGAGACTGCACTTTCCGCATGGAGCTCTGGGACTGAGTGAACAACTCTGTGATGTATGTGTACAAATAGAATGGCACTGATGCTGAAAAAAAAATGTTTTAAGCGTAAATTTTCCAGTAGAGGAGTATTATTTATGCTACAGTGCACTTCTTAACATAGCATGAACAGCTGCTAAAGTGTCTTACTGTTGTGTTAAAGGAAGTTAATTAATCGAAGTCCTATAACTCAAATGATCAGGAAAATATAACTACAAAGGAATTTTAACGGTGGCACTCTAATTTGTTTCTGCCAAACAGGGACGAGCTCTGCAGAGATTTATGAGGACACTTATCTTCACAAATTTTTATTCTATTGAGCTTTCTGGGAAGATAAATGAAATAATTACCTTTTAACATTTTAAAAACTTTTCATGTCATTAATGTGTGCCATAAACAGCGTGGTGGCTTAGTGAGTGGCACGTGACCTCACCTACAGTCTGAGGGTTTGAATTCTACTCTGTGTGTGGAGTTTGCACACACTTCCTGTTTCTTGCTTGCACTTCCTGTTTCTTGCATGCACTTCCTGTTTCTTGCATGCATTTCCTGTTTCTTACATGCTCTTCCTATTTCATGTCGAATTTCCTCCCACGATCCAAAGAGATGTAGTTAGGTGAATGTGCTTCTCTAAAATTACCTGTAGTGTGCATGTACCCTGCAAACGAACTGGCATTTCATCCAGCGTGATCCCTGCCATCTGCCCTGAGCAGCCAGGATTTAAGTCCCACATGACCCTGTCCAACATAAGCAACTGGAAGAACTTTAGGCTTGACTTAATTATTATAACTCTGAAGTCAGTAAGACTAATGTTACAGGATGAAAAATAAAATCACTATCAGACTCACTGCATTTTATTCAGTCTTCTGTTGTCTTGAGTTTTAGTTTAAAACCAAAACTACTTTATGTATCTTTTGCTTACATAGACTCCTAATGCATCGGGGCACTCTGAAGTGGGTGTTTATCTCCATTTTCTGGAATAAAGTTCTGTTTATCCTTCATTAGAGTTTGAACATTCCTCTGGTCTGACCCATGTATGAGGTGCAGAATGCTGACCAAAGGTAATAAGGCCTTTGGTGACCCATACACTTCGCTTGGAGGGACTTTGTAAACTGCAGTTGAAAATATTGGTAGCTAAAAGTCATTCAGAAAAACAAGAGCGGTCAAAATCCCAAAAATATACTAAACGGTTTCCTGTCTGTCCAGTGCTACATAACTTCTCCCTGGGTCAGAGCAATTTGAGGCACGTACGGCATGTTGCGTTGCAGAATCCCACCGCAAGAGCAGGACAGAGGTCCAGGACAGTGGGGTTTAAACAAACAAATAGACTTCATTACAGGAAAATTGAAGTAAATGGGGGCAAGGCCTCTGTAGGAACCAAACACTACCTGGAGCAAAGTTAAGTAAAAAGCAAAACCTCAACACAATGAAATACAGAAAACTCAAACCCAACTCAGAATCTTTTAGACCACAGTAGTAGGAAGACATGGATTCTGCCTGGGTGGGGTGAGGTCAGGGACAAAGCCCCTGTACTCATCTGAAACTAATTGTAGGAAGAGGATAAAGCAGTTCAGCTCTCTGAGGTTTACCAGTTGCTCTTTTAAGTTAGAGATCAAACCATGTATTCAGAACTAATTGCATTTGTCAACATACTTATTCCACAAGGGAGCTCAAGAGATCTCCTTCCTCCTATCTCCTTGTGTGCAGTAGGTCTATTCACCGTCATAAAGTTGACCCCATGTAAACTTTGATACCGGAAATGGCTTAATTGATGCAAGCTTACTTCAGTCGCTTGCTCTGTAGATGATGATCAGTTGCCATGGAGACGACTGATCGGTTTAAACCTCCCCTTGCTGCTCTGTCATTTTCCAGCTCATTTATGATCTGTAGGCGTCTAGTTGCCTCATGGCAAATTAAAGAGAAACTTCATGCCAAAACTCTGCTAATCACTAGAGGTGCGGGGAAAACGACACCCTAAGAAGAGAAGTAATGGTGTAACCATCATCGATAAGGAGGGGGAATCAGGTTCCATCTGGGGAGCCCAGGGAAGGGTAAACCCTGGGAAGGAGAAATATGTGATTTAAAGTCAGTGGCAGAAAGAGGTTAAAAAAACGACTCCCTGGACATATTTGTTTTCTTTACTGTCTCTCTGACACCTCCAGTGTTGACATTATGGCATTTTAGCACATTAATTATATTTATTTTTTATTTTTTTTATTCATCGTATATATATATATAGTAAAAACTACAGAAATGTCAATATTTTTTTGTCAAAGATACTGAAAAATCAATTCTTTTTCCACAGAAAGAGTAGTTCTTACTTCAGTTGAAGCAAGAATATCACTGTAATGTACAACAGGACCAGGTACAGCGAGAGGACCGGGTACAGCGAGAGGACCGGGTACAGCGACAGGACCAGGTACAGCGACAGGACCAGGTACAGCGAGAGGACCGGGTACAGCGACAGGACCGGGTACAGCGACAGGACCAGGTACAGCGACAGGACCGGGTACAGCGACAGGACCGGGTACAGCGACAGGACCAGGTACAGCGACAGGACCACGTGTCTCCTGTTGAATCTTATAGTTACAATCAAGGTGGACCAAAAATTATGTACCTGAATGCTCTGAATACCATATTTCATTGTTTTTGAGCCCAGGATCCCTGACATAAGTCCCTGACATAAAATGTTACAAATATCCCGTTAGGTGTTTTTCTAAAAACATTCATGTTGTAAAGGAGACTTTACAAGCTGGAGTTAATTATGTTTTGGCAGCAAAGAAAACGAAGTTGCGACTGTTTGTGTCCTGACATCCTTGTACTGGCGAGGAGGTTCCAATTGCATGGTTTTCCCTCTGTAAACCGTAAAATAAATTGATTTCAGACACTCTTCCCACTTCAGCTTTGGGTTTCCCGTAACTTCCTCATTTAAGGTACTTTTATCAGTCTCATGACATGACTTCCAGCTGTTTTTGACTACTGATAATGCATGAATCAAAAGGGGCTTCTCAGCAGACCAGCGACTAACAGAAGAGGGCTTGTGTGGGCAAACCTCAAAACTCTGGGTGCAGCAGATCATTGGCTGCATGCTGTGTGTTGGAGGGTTGACTTAATTCATTCCATAACATACCGCATTGCTATGGAGAACCTCAGTCAGGGATAATATAGGATCTTTTTAATGAAGGGTTTACTCTTCTGTACTGTAGTAGTATTGTAATATATAGCAGACAGAAGATCTTAGCAGTAGGAGACAGCATAGCAGTAGGAGACAGCATAGCAGTAGGAAACAGCATAGCAGTAGGAGACAGCTTAGCAGTAGGAGACAGCATAGCAGTAGGAGACAGCTTAGCAGTAGGAGACAGCATAGCAGTAGGAGACAGCATAGCAGTAGGAGACAGCTTAGCAGTAGGAGACAGCTTAGCAGTAGGAGACAGCATAGCAGTAGGAGACAGCTTAGCAGTAGGAGACAGCATAGCAGTAGGAGACAGCATAGCAGTACGAGACAGACAACCATTTTCTTGCTCACCTCAACTGCACAGATGAGTGAAGTCAATTACTAGTGTCACATTAATGTTTAATTGTATACTTCCTCACATCAAACAGACAAAAAAATATCCATAGCTTCCGGGATCGGCTCTGGACCTTCCACGACCCTAAATAGGACAAGTGGTTACAGAAAATGAATGGATGGATGGATGAAGAATGAAACTCATATAGAATCTCTTCATACACAGTGTGGCCATTGTGGGGAAAAAAATGATAGAGAATTGCTTACGATAGTATCTGGAATGTATAGCGTTTAAAAGAGGAATTCTGGTGGAGCCAACGTGGTGTTTTAGGCTACGGATACGCATTCCCGATTACGAGCTGGTGACAAGGAAACGTCTACAAAGATGCTCATCCTCCTGTAACTAAAATTCAGAATAAATATAAAAATAAAAATTAATCAGACACCCCTAAATGCATATGCTACTCAAGTCTGAAATAAATGTGTAATTATTACTACTACTAATATTATTTACATTTATATAGGTGTGCTACAATTTTGTGTACAGGGAAGAGGTAAAACACAAATATAAGCACATTTTCTTGACGGACTCTTAGCGTGGGTGCACTCGGTGGTCGCGTCGCTTTAGTTGTTGATAAACAAAGTTAACGACAGAAAAAAATAATGAGGATTGCGGAAGCAAGACAGTTTAAAGAAGAAATCAGATACATACTGTATTCGTAAAAACTGAAAAATGTAACAGCAAAGCATTGCATAAATAACATTTCACAATTGTCTTTTGCTTCTTAATGCTGGCAATCTAGTGTAAGTAATTCTTGGAGGACATTATGGTTAAAGGCATCTGGCCCCCATAATAGAACAACTGGCTGCAGTCTAAACCCCCCCCCAACCAAAATGGTCTAGTGCCGCCACTGGTCCTGTCATTTTCCAACTTCAGCATTATATGCCTTTCGATAACATAATGTCAGATTCCCACTCGCTTACAACATTTTTTTCTCATGATACATACAGAAAAAAAAAGACTTCAATTGTGAGGCTCCTCATACATGGAGCATGCCACCTTCTGCCCAAAAAGATTGTCATGGTCCAGAGAGCAGTTCCAAACAGGCAGCTATCATCTGTAGTGGTGTGTGCTCATTCAGCCAGGCTGTATGGAGTAATGGACTGAAGGCACAGCAGACACCACTGACGTCCTGCTGAAAAGTCATTCTGCATGTCACCAGCTCTGGCAATTCTCATCCAAATCGGTATTCAGGAGGAAGCTTTCAGATGAATCTGCAGGATTATGGCCCCACTGTGCCTGACATTTCCCTTAATGGATAAGGCAAGGTGAAAATTACAAAATTTGGAGCTATATAGTTCAGGGGAATGTGTCGTGTATGAACTGGGCACAAATGTAACTGCCATCCTTTAAGCTGGAGTACCAAGAAAACCATCCTTCTATGTCGTTTACTTGTAGGAAACATGAATGCTCAAATTTAAAACAACTTTAATTAAAGGTCCTTTAAAGGCTACTGTCTGTGACTGGCTTCCCTTCCAGGGTGTCCACTACCTTGTTCCCTATGCATCCTATGATAGGTACTTTGCTCACTGCGGCACTGTACTTCATAGGCAGTTTTCAGATGGATAGATGGATATACGTCTCCTTTCTTTCTTAGTAGACGCCTCTGATATTCAGCTTGCCAAGTGCGGTTTGTACTGCTGGATTTCTGCTGCTTAATCGATCTCTGTTGAAAGGCAGGTACCAGAAACACCCATTACTCCAGGGTTCCATTTGCCTTCTTAATAACCACAATCTAAGAAAACTTCTTTCCAAACAGTGGAACTCCTCCACCCATCACCGCTGGGCTTCCTCCAGGCCATTTAATTGTTCACATCTGTCTGTGATTCCTTTCAATTAGGCCATGATCCAGCTCACCTGCCTGCATTTTACAGGCCGTGAGTTCTAGCAAATTTATACAGGAATACAACTGAAATGTGTCAAATCCAGTAGGGTCACAATGTCCCTGAATCCAGGAATCTTATACAGAATGCCAACAGCCCTGGAAAAAGGGAACGCGGGTATCCTTAGGGCTTCAGGACGTGATGCAGACCGAAGCAATATCGCTGCCATTCAAAAAACAATTCAGCTTTATTTGTGCTCTCTATTTACCAGACAGATTAATGTGCATCAGGTGGCATTCTCATGATTCCCGTAGACTGAGTCACAGCACGGATCGTAAACACCAAGGCCCCCTACTGTTCTGGAGGTGCACAGCGTGAAGGTCTTGGCAGTGTTCAGAATCTCTGTTGGCTTTCGGTGTCCAGGCGAACGTGAGGATTTATTCCTTTATGTAGATTGTTGGCTGGTGGGAACTATATGTAAAAATGGCAATCGTATGAAAATGCATAGCTCACAGGAGACTCAGGCATGCTTCCAAATTGTCTCCAGGTGTCTCCAGCTCTGCAAAAACCTTCACGCTTCTCACTCATTGACAGCAGTCAATAGGTTAGTATCATGTGCGTGTTAAAGTATTAACACTCCTGTGCAGTCTGCACACGCAAACTGCCAATAGCCATTTCCGTTTTCACCTAATGCATTTCAAGCTTTTAATATTTCAGTTCTGGGTCACTCATGGTGTAGCACTGTAGCATCACATCTCCTGGATCCAAGTCTTTGCTTTAACCAAAAAATAACTCCACAAACACATGTTTATCTAAAAACATTTTTTTCCTCCCACGTTTTCCACTCTGCTCTCCATGCATGTCGACAGCGTCTCACAGGTGTGTAATAAGTCAACTGAGATGGGAAATTCCTTAAAGGCATGACAAGTATGAATGTTTAGGTTTTTTTTTTAATCTAAGATCAACCTGTCTGTCCAAGAGAAATTTCCTATCTGAAATGAATCTTCAAAGATCTTATTGGCCAGCAGCATCTGCTTACTAAATAAAAACCTTTTTAAAATGATTTTAAGGAAAACAACCATTTTTGTCAAATTGGGGTTGCTTGTTTTTCTAAAACAAAGGACAGGTTCAGTATACAGAATTTGGTTTCTGAACATCAAGAAGGTTCGGTTACCAGATAGTCCATGTCAACCAGGACACATTGAGCTACTCAAGTTTTACAAACAACATTAAAACTGAAAGGCTCTTGTGCTTTTCAAATTAGTTCAGTTCTTCTTCTGCTTTGACTGATTTGTTTCCTTGATTGCAAAACTCATGAGGCAATTTCACATTAACATTAGGGACACATGCATGACTATAGGAGACTGATCAATCGGCACACAGCGAGAACTCAGTGCTTAAGTGAATTCCAGGTTCTTTTAATTGAAATGGTAGTTTACAAATCCTGTCCTAGCTCAGTGTCCTCCCTGACATGGAAAATCTGGTCACCTTAGGAGAAGGTGCTCAAAAGTAGACAGTAAATAAGAAAAACACAACTGGAATAAATGACTTTGTGTTTAATTACTTTTTTGGTAAAAGCAGAAAATATGCTGTAGCTAATCACCGGTGCTATCTGGGAAGAACCAAAGGGGATCCCCACCATGTCAGTTTATCAATCCCATGTGGAATGCTGAAGGAGGCACAAACAAAGGTGACCTTTAGGATGATAATCCAGTCACACTGGCATCTGAGACCGAGGCATTCAATTATGCAAATTGGGGTTTGGATTGCAGCCCAGTGATTGGATGCAGCTCAGAGTCTGACTGGGCCTTCTGGAATGATTTCCCTGCATGGGGGATAATGTAGCCCCACCCTGCCTTCTCCTGATTTCCACTGACCCCCTGTTTAAGTTTTCTGTTTCTGTTTCACAGACCACAACCTTCCCTTGAGGCGCCCAGCATGTGATGTGCAGATGGTCAAAGCTATATACTGTCCCACAGCATTGCATAAATATTGCATAGAAACTGTGTATAGAATTTCCCCAGATTTTCACCACACTCACTTAAAAGAAGAGGTTTACCTCCCTCTTGGTGCTGGAGGCAGGAGTATTTTGATATCTTGCTATGTTTGTGTAACACCTGGTCCATTTTCAGTATACGCCCTTTTTATTTTGCTGCAGACTATTTGACGTGGTTTCGTCTGCGTACTGAGTGATCCATTGGCTGAAAAATACGGATGAGGTGTAACTTCATGCAGGAATTATTCCCAGGATGCTTCGCATCACTGTTATAATGCATTTTTTTTTCCCCTCTGGGAGGCTGATAAGGTCTGATGAATGTACAACTCTCCCATAGTTAGGAAAACTGTTACTATTAGGTGCCTGACAGAACGAGTTAGGAAATGAGAATGAAGGCGTTGGTAGAATTTTTCAACTCGATTCATAATTAATGGAATGGAAAATGATGGGCATGCATGTTAGCGAGCTGCTTCTCTTCCATTTGAATGTGCTTCTGGCTCCTGACACGTTCAGACTATCTGAGTAGGATGGTGCCTCACTATGAATTTCAGTTAGCTGTTCATGTTTACATTTAAGTATAAACACCAATGCATAATTTATCAGCTTCTGCAGTACATATCGCTATAGTATAGATTTCTTTACCTCAACACAAGACATATGCAATCATCCTACAAACACACGATTTTTTTTCAAGCTTGGTGTCTTATTCGAGAGCCTCCCTCATCCGCAGTCTGACTGCCTACTTCATTCTGCTGTCTTCCGGTTGGTAATAATGTCTTCAGGGGATGGTTTCACCTCAGGGCTGGACCGCCATTAAAATCTGGCCCTGGCCTTTGGGGTCCCTCATGATAAATTTTATCAAGCCGAAGAGGGCGGCAGGGATCCCCTACGGTAAATTTTGCCGACCCACATACCCATTGGCCTACAGGGAAAATGCCCAGTATACCAGATAGCCAGCCGTGCTTCACATTGCGAAAAGGACTGCAAAGCCTGTTTGGATATGGAAGCTCTCATGTGACATTCATATATAGTACATATAGCTCAAAATATAATAAATGTTTCAAGTGGAATTTTACACAAGTGGAATAAAACTGTGATAAATAGCGAGGTGGAAGCCATTTCGATATTCTCCCAGTCCAAGTTCAGCAATGGATATGTGCTCTTTACCATCCATTCTGTCTATCCTTCAGACTTAGTGAGAGCCCCCCATGGGCAACAACTCTAAATTAAATCAGGTAGGTGCCTATAAAACCACTTTGAAGCTTTAGCATTGTGTCCTCTCTGCAGTGCCTCCACATGTAAGGCATCAGACTATTCATGTGGAAAAGAGAATTCAAAAAAATAAAAATAACACACAGATCTGATGGTCTTCATAAATAGTTCTGTAATGCTGTTACTTTCCCAGAAAGTTACTTACTCTTAGATACACTCACAAACCTGCACTGAGCTAGATTCGCGCAAACTTTCCTCATATGTCAGCTTAGACAGGGTGCGAATTCTCTGACCATTGCGTTTATATTTTATTTACTCAGCAGATGCTTTTGTCCAAAGCATCTTGAATATTTCAGAGAGCAGGGTCATCTAGGATTTGGGGGGGGGGGTTAAGGGCCTAGCTTAAGTGCCCAATGATGACATCACTCTGCCAACCTTGGGATTTTAACCAGCAACCTACTGATCACAGACACAGGTCGAGTAACAGAAGAGCAGGCCACGGCTGACGACCTGGGCCCCAAAGAGAAAGCGCAGTAGGTCTGACCTTTTAAGAGGATGTCCCTCTCAATGAATCGTATGCACTGTTGTTTGGAAACCCGGAAGCTCATGAACTGCTCAGCTTATACCCTGGAGCTCTGGTGGCCAGATGTTCTCACTGAAATAGCTCTAATATTCAGGATTTCAGTTCTGTTTTCAGGGTTAAACCAGATTTATATTCGAGGAAGAAGAACGTTTTGCTCTCTATTCAAAATCGTTTCCTTTTATCCCAAGTAAAATGAAATTGGACTAATTTTGGGCATTAATTTCATAATCCTCTTGTGTTTATGAAAAAGACAAACCCTCTAAGGCAGCTGTGAGGAGGAATGACAATAATTAATATTCAAACACATGGAGTCAACAAAAAGCTGACAAAGGGGTGGATGAAACTGAACAGCACTATGTTGAGGCGAAATGTGCAACAAATGGGTGGACAGCACTGGAAAGTAACTGCATATGTGTGCAATTATCTGATATTTGTTATTCAAATGATTTTCACCGTATGTGACGTTATATTTTTTGGTTAAGATGACATTATTCCTTTGGCTTAAATATAAAATATTGAGTATAAAAGTATAAAATATTGGCTTTTAAATTTCCCACAGTTTCAGACACATTTCCAGGTCCGAACCAAACCAATAATAATTAGTCAGCAAATCTTTTGGGAGTAGTTGTCAATGCCAGACAGTATCTTTATAATTATACAATATAATTTTATGATCAACATTTGCTTGATATTCAGGCTTACAGTAATCCCTGCCTCGCTAACTGCAATCAAGCCAGTAAGTCAGGATCTGGGGGGGAGATTTTTATTGTAAGTAATTAAGTATATGGGCAAGAAGCACATGAGAAGCTTTAACTTAATGTCGGTAGAGATTTAGTGTCAACATCAAATGTCTTAAATGCATTAAAGGTGCATTTACATATTATTAAACACAAGAATGCCGCTATTAATCTTTATTAAAGTTAGGGACGCTAAATGCAAATGATTTTCTTTTTAAAATAAATGGTGACCGGTGTGTGAATGTGCCCTGCGACGGGCTGGCCCCATCCTGGGTTGTTCCCTGCCTTGTGCCCGTAGCCTCTGGGATAGGCTCCGGACCCCCGGCGACCCTGAATGGGACAAGCGATTTCAGAAAAGGGATGGATGGATGAATGGTTTATGAAGTATATTATTATCTGTACTGTCAGAAGGAAACTTGATTAATGGCAGCATACTGGTGAAGCTGCAAAACCAGTGGTTTGGATAAACAAACCAGATACCATTTATTATTATTATAGCCAGAATAATCGATTTTGAATAAGGACACATATAGTCACATATTGACTAGGGCTTCTGTGATAACATCTGCTCCAGCTGCTGGTGTTACGTCTAAGGGAAGCATATCGCCACCTAGGGGTGAATATGAACAAACGCCACTCTTCAACCCTGATGTCTGTCCATGGGCTTGAGATGAATAGTAAGACAAAATAGACCAGCAACTCGGCAAGTAAATCTAAATGTACAGTAAGGTATGAGCCACGCGGGCCACGTCTAACGCTGACAAAAGAACATGCAGGCACCGTGTAAACCAATAACTCTACAGTATTCAATACTCCCTGCAGTTTGACAATGTTCAAGATTCCATAAAGGCATGTTTCCTGATGAACTTTCTGGTGTAAATTTAATTAAATGGTTTTGCTGTTACGGTCTGCTCAGTTCCTGGATGTGTTTATGTCATCTGTGGGCCCTGTGCTGGATGCAGTTAAAGTCAAGCTCTGTAGCTGCTGTCTGCAAGCACAGAAGGGAATTAAAATCTAAAGAAATCTTGTACATAGAATCACCTGTGATTATTATACTAAAATAAAGATGAAGTGAGAAGTAAACCAATCACAGTCATGATGCTTCTAATTACCAGATAACATGCTTAACCTTCGCCAAAAAGAATGAGACATTAGTCATACCAGAATGGGAGTAAAATCCTAACCCTAAAGACCTCCCTCACAATGCATGTTACAGATATCTGTAGGAAAGAGTACCATTACTAACAGAAAACACACACACACACACATATATATGTGTGTATTATATATATAAAATTCATTCAAATGGCATCCAAGGTATAATGTTTTGGCAAATTCAGTTAGAGTCCAGCCTTATAAATCACGATAATATAATTTTATTTCCATGTACTTGGTGGAGATATTTTATTAAAGCACAGATGTATACTCTTTTCCAAAATATAGACATCTTTTTTAAGGAAGTCTTTTATATTTTGTATATTTCCGAGTTTTTCTTTATAAGCGTTTTGTAACATGCCGGAGATAAACAGGCAGAGGTGCTGTTAAACAGCAAGTCAAATTTTGGGTAAAATATCTGGGTATAAAAATTACTAAATGGCACAGGCACCGATTTCATAGGCACACTTTATACAAGCAGTAGCCTAGATTTTAGGAAGAGCATTTGATTACAGTGCGGTATAAGTGACTCAATCATGTTGCAATAAGATAAAAATAAAGCCAGCGGGGAAAACATGGCAAACATCAAAGTTTTTACCTATCTAAATATTTAAATATCAAATATCACGATAGTGTCACGTTTCTAGAGAAATTGTACTTCTTTTCACAAGTTTTGATTAAGCCTAATCTTTAAATCCCCGGCGCAACAAATAGCCTACATCGATATAAATTCGACGGTTTTATCAAATTAAAAAAAATACAGATTATGCCAAGATAAGGTAGTTGAAGGCTCTTCGCAGACGTGCAGCACTAAGCGAACGGGAATGGGAGGGACTAAGCAGCGGTTCCTGAGGGACAGGCAGCCGAGCGAGCTGGGAGCCCTGATCCCCAGCATCGGCTCCCAAATGCGCCGAGCTGTGCTTCGAATGCGCCATTCAGTCAGAGAAACTCAGACAAGCGCCAACTCAACATGGGTTAGAGGAAGCCCACACAAACCCACCATGGACCATTCTGCCAGGATGGGAGACGGGATTTTTCTGGACCTTTTTCCACGAAAAGAAAAGGGAGGCAGAAATTGAGATCTAAAGTCGGCTGATAATTTTTTCGTCTTTTTAGTTTCTTTTTTCTTTTCTTTTCCTTTTGTGAGAAATGATCGCAGAGTTGATCAGCAGCGCTGTAGCTTTGCTCCTGTATCTCAACACCCTGAGCGCTGATTTCTGCTACGATGACAGGTAGATCATTCCTAATCTAACCTGCTTATTGAAGAAACATGCGTGCAGTGCGTCTCTTTGCCCTGTAAACTATACGTAAAGTAACTGTGCTTATTTTTGCACGATCGTCTTTATATGTGTGCGTGCAGGTAGTATGTCTCGAGCTTTCCTCCTGGGAGTCCGATTTTCATTCACGTTTAAAGACATGAATTGGTGACCATAAATTGTTCTAGTCTCTTTCTCTGTTCACAGTGATGTGTGTATTACTCTGTGTCAGTAAACAGCGGCGGTTTGTTCCGGTAATGCCATGCCTTGTCACTGAAAGCCCTAGTTTGAAGCAGTTACTGGAAAATAATGGATGGATTTGGAAATATTTATTAAAGGCACTAGTAAAATGTGATTTTAACATTCATCATATTCACTGTGGTAGTAAATAAGGGAAAGATATATAAATATATGAAATATAAATATATAAAAGACCGCATGTACATGTAAAACGCGTCCATTATGAAACATCCTTTGCATTGTCACCGTGGTTGTTTTATTCCGTGAATGTTGCTGTATTACTTGGCGTGTACAGAAATTACTTATTTATATTAAAAGAAAGTTAATGAGAGGAGGCAGGTTGTCAGATTCTGTTGCATTTCGTTTGTATGGCTCAGCAAAAACGAATGGCAGGACATTAACCTGGCGTAAAATGCACTGTCATGGCTCGAATTAAACTGCTTCTGCCACAACAAACCGAACTTAATCACAAGCGATTATTTTAGCTACATAATACCACACACCATGCATCTTCCGCATCTCAACCAACGAGTACAAATTACCCTAAAGCCATACTAAAACTCAAAATCTAGTCTGGCAACTTAAACCTGTAATACGCGAAAGTCTTGCTGTTTTCAGGAAAGTGCACGATGTTTGAATGACGCTAGTTAAACGGCTATAGACGGTATAATAGTGAATTCAGCGTAATTCTTTGTCAGTTCACGGGGTATTAATTACAGGGTATAGAGCCTATTTTGCACACCACCACTTATGTTTTATCTTATAAGCAGCTCAGAGATGGATGGATGGAGGGATATTTTATATGTGTCGGAGATTTTCTGTTTTCTCCTACTCGCAACAAGTTGTACGAAGGCATTTTGACTTGACGGCGATGAAGTGTGCACGTGTGCGCGCGCGTGTGTATGCAAAGGGACGTCATTTTAAATGTATATTTATCATGCAAATTAATTGGTGCAAAGCGCTGTCAAACTACAGCCTTTCCAAAACTATGTAGAGAACTAGTAACTTGAGATGTCTGCCACAGGCCACATGGGATAAAGTGTTCCACAGTTTATTCTTATATTATTCAATGTTTGTGTGTTGCACTGGAGTCTATAGGAGTTTGTAAACTGTGTACACAGTGTGAGACACCAGCTGCTTTGCATCCACTCATTTTCTTGTCATCTCATCTAGAAAGGTCCTGCAGGGGGGGTTGCTCAGAAATAATAGCTGCCTCTGAGTGTAATAGAAGTGTCTAAAACTGCTTTTTGTTTTGGTCTGGCTCAGGCCTACATATGTGGCGCCACATGGTACGAATATGCAAACCTGCGTCTTTACATGAGTAAACATGTAATGAAACGTATGGAGTATGTATTATGTTTCAGTCCGGGGGGGTCTGTTTCAAGATATTAAAAAAAATACATATGGCACCAAGTATCACAGTATTACATGCATTTTATCAAGAGAAACTGTAGAGGTAACAAAACAGTCCAGTGTAATAACTGCATGGGCAGGAATTATATAACATGTCAGCATTTTTGATGTATTTTGTAAC
Source organism: Isichthys henryi (assembly GCA_026776945.1). Classification (NCBI taxonomy): domain Eukaryota; kingdom Metazoa; phylum Chordata; class Actinopteri; order Osteoglossiformes; family Mormyridae; genus Isichthys; species Isichthys henryi. The sequence goes on along the minus strand of JAODJX010000001.1, from coordinate 12,153,916 downwards.
TATTAAATGGTAAAATCAACATTCAACATTGTTCTCCAATAGATCGGTATAGTAGTAGGACTGTTTAATAGTGAAATCAGTCCTACATTTCTGCTTTATAATGATGAAAGTATGAAATTATTTACAATTAAATTTGGATATTTCACTGGAGCTACAACCCTGATGGGGGTTAGTAGCTGGAAAGTGGATGGATATTTCATTAGTTTAACATCACAAGTATACTTTTGTGAACAAAATTTGCGGAGCTTGTTGCGCTGGAGGTTAGAACTTAACTGGGTGACAATTCCATCGATCCAGAATGTGGAGAAGAGGCATGGGCAGTGGCAATTGTCCTCAGAGATCTTACATAAATATGTTTTCTTATAGAAATAACTGCAGTGATGTATCTTCTTTCACTTTAAGAATATATGGCTAAGATGGGGATTTGAACGTTCTAGAAGTACTATAGATTAAGAGTAAATTACGAGGATAAGGTAACTGTCACCAGTAGCTTTTAGTGTTTTAGGCTGTGGATATACCGAAATACACATAAATGCAGTTAAAAATTTGCTGGTCATATCACTCTGAGACAATTGAGCTTGAAGAGGAGTCTGAGCCAAATTCCCTGCAGAAAAGTATTGTACATCCAGGAAATTAATTACTTATCTCTACTGGTCTTTCATTATAGAAAAAGGCGAGATATATCAACCACCAAAAACGTGAGTCGTGTTCCGCAGTAAGTCACCTCCACTGCTCAGTAATCCCACCTTCTGACCTATGAAAGGGCTTGCAGAGGCTATCAGAGGCTTAATTGCTGGCTCCTGCCATAATTTTTTTCAAATAACTTAAAATAATTTGTCAGCTAGTTCCAGTACACAGGTGCAAAATCTTGGGCTTCAGGTTTCAGCTGTTTTAAAAATTGCTGGAGCCCCATTACTAGTGAAAATATGGAATCTCTTACTTCCTTTTAAATAAAAAAAAGAGAAGGAATCCAAGCTGATGTTTACATTTGGGTCAATCTCGCAAGTCGCGACTTAAAAATATAGATATTTTTTGTTATTTTTATGCTGAAAAATGGGGAGAGAGTGGTGTCTCTGAGGCTAAGGGTCTGTGCCAGCATTTAGAAGGTCACTGGTTTGAATCCCATGAATGCCAGCAGGGATCCTACTCTGTTGGAACCTTGAGCAAGACCCTTAACCTGCAGTTTCTTTGTCAGGGGTATGATGTCAATCCACATGCAGCCCTTCCAGCAGGTCCTCCAACTTATAGGGAAAATTTGGGGGTTGGTGGTAGGATTGGCTCTCCATCCACTAGAAAAAACTAACACCACTCTGTTCCATTTAGACTAGTGTGGTACTGAGGTGTCACCTGCCACACAGCTGTACTCAGGTTCTCATCGCTGTGGTCGGTCGTTGTGTGGTGGGTGTGGCAACACGCTGCAATTGGTGCATACTCCTTACCTCTGAAAACACGGATAAGTGACATCATATTTCCTGTCTGACTTTATCAGCCTGAGGTTAATATGATTTTTGAGGTCATTGATTTGGTCATTTCCTGTCCTGTCTGACATTCCTACCTATATATTCCACATATCTTCAGTATTGCTGACTTTCAGGTTTGGCTGCAGAAACTTTGCCTTTCTTATATCCTTTATATCCCCCTTGTCAAGCTGATGCAAGCTGATTACGAAGAAAAAACAAGGGCAGCGTTACAACTGTCAGGCTCTTATACCACCATTCTAGTCATTCTGGAGCCAGGAAAGCAAACTAGATTCAGTGAAGCGTCAAAGAATGCTGCTGTATTGTGCTCGAAATATGTTTTACAAGACTGTGCAAGTCGAATGGGCTGTATCGGCAGAAACGTCCGGGAATATCTCAGAAACACACCCCCCCCCTTAAATCACAAGACATTAACAACCTTTCTAAATGCTAAATGCTTTCGAGAAGATTGGTCACTAAAATGCAGCCATCAGCATTTAATTGCAATTTTCTCATAGCCCAACAATCCAAGATTTCTGCTCCCCCATAACTGAAATACACTCATAAATTAAACTGCGATGAATGATGCAGGAATTATTTCCAGGCTACCCGTCCTGTTGAGGTAGAATATTGGAACTACACATGCACTTAGTTCAGTGCAGCTCTCCTGTTATTAATGTTATTAATTTCATTTGAAGGGGGAACTTCGACTTCGCAGATATCACTGACATTCAAATGCTCTTAAAAGTCTCCCTTTGCTAGAAAACGGCACCAAGCAGAATCCACTTGTCTCTGGGCCGCATTACCCGACGCATTATGATTGGCAGATTCACTGAACAAACGTGTGAGGATTCCTGTGAGGTTCCGGCATGTTCTAGAACATGTTCCGAGGATTTCTGCCTCTGTTTTTGGACAGAGGACATGGGACTTATGAGCTCTTCGTAGGCCATTAACTTAATGCCTTTCTGCAGATACTACAAAATACTACAAGTGCTGCAGCATGACTTAATCGCATAATAGACACGTCAAATCATGTCAAATTGGTTGTCAGCTACAGACAATATAAACTCTGTTCTGTCCTGCAGCACAATGGTAGTGCAACAGGTCAGTGTCCATTGAAACAATAATGGTAACAATAACTATTTTCCCAAGCACAACAAATCACAGACCCACGACGGATCACAGTCATGGGTCCTTTATGGAAAGCAGACGTCGGGATACGCTGCCCATTTGGCTCAGAATCATTTGCAGCTGAACACATTAATTGTAGCATAACAAAGGCCTGCTGTATGTTATAAACAAATATTATAGCGAGGCAGTGGAACTCGTTAAGCGGTAGTGTACTCCACTGTAGCTCTATAATAAGCAGCTGGGGGAGTGGAGATTATAAAGTTGTCACAGGACTACGGTCATCTTCTCAAGGTCTTTAGTGGGAGGTGCCACAGATTGCGGGAACCATTGTGTCTGTGAACCCTCAGCACCTGTGAAGAAGAAAATTAGCTTGACTGTAGCACGGGGTGGGGGGGGTCACAGCTCTTCCTGGAACAGGCTTGGAAGCAGCTGCCCCCCAGCTTTAGAAGGTTGACCTCCATGACCGGTATCCTCCCAATCCCCTATTCTGAATATATTTGGCAGCTTTTGTAATAATAGATGGATCCATTTTATGAATATTAAGCAACTAATGAAATGATATGACTAAGTCGAATTTTGTCATATTTTATTAAATCCAAAACAGTTATACTTTCATTGTAACTGCTGTAAAATTGGTGAGTTTTATTAATAATATTAACAGGGACAACTGTTGTTAAACTCTCGTAATGTGAAAGCCAAGGATTATGAAATGCTGTTTTCTGGTCCTAACCAGCCCTGGTTCCTGTGGTTTCCAGACGAAAGTCTAAGGCCTGAGAAAACGCATCAAATATGTCATGTCCGGCGTCTCTAGCCTTTCAACGGGATTGATGTTGCCTCACGCCGGATCAGGTGGAGAGGCTGGGAGGTTTTTCACCACAGGAGCTTTCGATTGCAGCAATCAGTGGGAATCAGGGAAAAATCAATAGTCCTGGTCTACTCTAGAAAAAAAAAATGCTAAAATTCTCAGGAATATGACTCGAGGCTTCTGATGTGCGGAGAGATCTGGGTGAAAGGGACTGGCGATGGAGAGCTTGCTCAATGCTCACCGTCCCATGAAGGGTCCTTTTGTGTGTGGCTGGCTGCTGTTTAGCCCCGGCGAATCGAGAAGCTCGCAGGCGTAGGAACCGCTGAAGCGGCACTGAGGGAGACGAACAACTGGCTGTACGTGTTTGATGGATTTACCGCCCTGTGGCGAAAAGCATAAGATTATCCATGCCTGGTGTAGAAAGGGGGAGTCATCGGGGCGTGAAATCATCCCCTTCATCTTTTTGCCCCCTACCTAATTAAATCTTACAGGTTATTTCTCCAAATTCACCCTCTCATGCATGTTTCTATTTAACATTTAGTCACCTCGCATATCAGTGATGGATGACTGGATGATCCCAGGCACGTTTCCAGTTTGGGCACCGCTAACACTCAGCTATGATAGCTGTGCTTACACGATATACACTTTTTCAGCACTGAGCTTATGTTTCTGAAGTACTGAGGCAACTGATATTATCTGCTTGATATTATTGGCACACAGTGCTGTTTTCAGATCATGTTGCAAGAGACGGCCTTCGGTCAAGGTTTGGTGAAAAATCACATCCGGACACTAAACGGCAGTTTGTAATATTTAAATTTCCTTTCGGTGTGCTGGTAATGGTACGGTGGGTGAAATTAGAATTTCTAATGGTTGCTTGTGGATGCGATCCAATGTCCAGTCCCACTTCTGGATCCTTTCCAAAAAATAGGATTAACTAGGATAAGCAAGCAACCTGGACAAAACCGGCCCTTTTGCCAAAATGTGACACGTGTACCACAGGCCACTATAAAACCCATTCAGTTCTTTGTTTCTCAAGCACTGGGGTATTTTCATTACATGAGAGTGCAGGATCCAGCCATTAATGATCTTGTCCTCCCTGTTGTGGATGACTGAGTGTGATTTCAGAGTGATGCTTCACACCTGCTCAGAAGGTTCTGCAGAGGTGTGATACTGTAGGTCTAGTGTTTTCGTCTAAATACAGTTATGACAATTGTAAGTGCAGTTTTTATTGTAATTGCTTGATGGGAATAAAAGGAAATGTTGACTGGACATTTATGAAAAATGCAGACAGAGACAGAAATTATGTATGTATTAAGTATGAAAAAACGCATTGTATTTTTTTTTTCTGAAATGTCTGAAACTCTTCCAGAATGTGATACCGGTGGTAATCCTATTTCGAAAATCCTAACAGCAGCTCATACAATGTTTAGAGGTTCTGGCTGAAATAGAATTATCTTACAATAACCTTCTCTATCTCACGCACTAACACACACAAACACGTTTGTATGCATTTCTTTGCGGGGACCATCCATCCACTTCTATGAGACAAACCCTAATCCCAATAATGGCAACCCTAACACCTACCTACTGTAGCCCTTACCATAATCACAGATCACCAGCTAAAATACAAGACTTTAACGTTTTTTTTTCTTTCTTCTTTTTTGCAGTCACAGATTATTATTCAATTAAGGGTCCCATTGTGAAACTAGAAAAATATCCCCACAAGGTAAAAATAACAGATTTTTATCACATTGTGGGGATATTTGGTCACCAAATATAAGATCTTAAGATGTATAATATATACATGATCCCCCACACACACGCACACACACACACACACACACAATTGGGTAAACATATCTTTATGGGGGCAGCACATTCAGTTCTATGGGAAAAATGCTAACGCTAACTATGACAACCTTAACCCCCACCCAGCCCTAACCATAACCATAAGTAACCAAGCAAAATAGAAGAGTTTTTGCATTTTTACTCTTTTCATTGCAGTCACATATTTTTATTAAATTGAGTTTTCCCTTATGGGGACCAGGAAAGGGAAAAAATAGGTATTCATCACGTTGTGAGGACATTGTGTCCCCATATGGTAAGGTATATCTGCTCGAACACACACACATACACAATAACATATACATGGCCACACACAAACACAAATTCACGTGTTAGAATGGCTCTTACTGTCTGAGACTGAGTCTGACGTGTCTGAGCCAGCTACCTAATTTCTTGTCATCATTGGCTATAAATTTCTTTTTGGATGTCCTACTGGCAGAGCTGAGCCCATAAAACTTGCTGTGCTTTTGATAGGAAACAATGCCACTACCAGATCAGGTAGTTCTCAGAGAGGCATTCTATGATATTCTTTCAGTTTTCCATCCTGGGTTAAAGCAATGTTGAAGTATATGGTGTGTATGGGACATGGTAACTGGGGGCTTTTAAATTAAAAGAGGTTAATGGATGGTTATTGCTGTGTTTTCCTTAGTGTGAGTGTTTGGCAAAGATGAAAAAGTCCTTTTCATTAACCCAGGGACTCTAACAAGGTGCTGTCATAAGGAAGGAGTCTCCTGTACTTGTGAATCAGGCATCTGTTTCAGAATTTCTGCCCTGCCGATGAGGAATGGCAGATGAGTGAGCGATGGCTTCAGAACCAGCAGCTGATTTACGGGGGTGTTTCCAGATCAGATGAGGTTCCTCTCTCTTCGCAAGGACATAATTGGCAGTTTTGTGGATTCTTTCTGACTTGGTAAATTATAGAGTCTGTCGAGCAGCGACCTTCGTCAGGGAAGTGGGCTGTCGGTATCACTGACATAAGAACGACTGTCATCGTGAAAGTGCCCTTTGTATGACACTGCGGAGTTACTAATGTTATGGAGTGATGTGAATACAAATGCGAATGTGAACCATGGCACTGTTACGGTTTCTCAAAGGAAGATGAAACCGTTTGTCCTGAAAAGGCCATTATACAGAGCCGTCTTTCAAGGAAGTCTCCATGAAACTAGGTCCAGGTATTCGCACAGATGCCCTGATTCGATCCAATTCCGATTCACAAGCTAACGATTTGATTCAGTCGGATTCAGATAGATTATGATTCGACATCAATCCGACACGAACGAGATATGAAGTATTATATAGCAGCTGTACATGTTTGGAGAGACGTTTAAAAAGCTCAAAATGGAACACAAATTTATAAATGCAGAGTCACTGGAAACAAAATGTGAAAACCAGTAAAGAAAAGGCCAAAGGCTTATATACCTAGATCTTAATATTTGAGGAACATACGGGTATAGTCCCTTAAAAACAAACCCCACCTGTCTCTTTCAAAGCATAAAAAATAATTTCTGACTGAAAATAATAGCTGAAAATACAAATGGCTTTCTAAGTCACGCATGCCATGTGTCAGAAGGACTTAGGCATGTGCCAAATTATAAATTACTCTCCTTTTATTTGAGGATCATACAGAGCTGAGAATCGGCCCTGACCTCACAATTCGATTCACGTGCCCAGTTGGATTCCATTTCATTCAATCTGCGTTTAATACACATTCACTAATGCACGATCAAACCAGATCTGTTGTTAACAAGAACTACAAACAACAGGCTTAGCGCCCTAATAAAAACCTGGGAATGTATGACTCTTTTTCATGAATATAATGTAGTTTTCATGAATTATAAAGTCATTTTTTAGTTATTAGTTATCAAGTCGTTTTTAGCAGTGTAATAATCCAGAGTGATCCAATTTCAAAGACAAAAGATCTGGTTGTTCAATTTGGTTTATAAGATACTATTAAAATGGTTTACTTACGTCTTCTTGACAGGACCTAGGAGAGGTAATTTGATTCTGATCTGCACCAGTGGTGAACCATGCACACTGAGGTCCCTCTGGCCATCATATCCATCCATCCATCCTTTCCTACTCCAACTGTTTATTCAATACAGGCCGTGCAGTGAGCTTATTCCAGGGCACTAGGAGAGCTGTCCATTGGCCTGCCATGTACCTCTGACTCACTTTATTAAGAGGGACAGGCTGCCATAGAAACCACCAGGGCACAGAACGATTGTGCATTTTCAATAGACGTTGCTGTTCCCTCACATCTGGAACTGAGCTGCCCCTGCGGCTCAGATATAAAGCCACACACAGACGAGATCATTCCGGATTCTGGACTCTGCTTCATCCTGCGATGACTTTCTCATTCGAGGCCCTGGACACACCTTCAGTGACGGTTACACTTCAGAGTGGTCAGAGCATAAATGTGGTTTTCGTTTCTGATAAATAACCAATGGAATGACGTAGTGTTCTTGAGGCATTGTTCTGCTGAGGATAATTTTTTACAGAAATAAATGCAATTACACAGTAAAGTTAGTAAGTTCAATTCTAATACCTATCACTGTACATAAGGTATGGTTAAACTGCTTGTGTTTAGCTAATGTCTGGTTGCAGAAAGGTTTAGCTTTCTCACCCCCCCCCCCCAAAGGCAGCGGCTCAGAGAGAAGGGGCACGTATTATCAGCCCATCTGATGTGGGGGGAGCTTGAGTTAAGCAAGGCATTAAGGATAAGAGGATGAAAGGTAAAGCTGTTTATCGGGACCTAGTTTTAAAAAATAGATGCTATAGAACTTGGTTGTCTATTGTTATTTCACTATGTATTAAGAAAAATTAAACTAAATGTTGCAAAATGCATTAAGAAGAGCATGTGAATCACTTTTACATGGCAGTATCAATAGGTACTTCAGTGCTTTGACAAGTAATGAAGGAATGATTTATATACACCTCATCTTACATATTTCATAAACATTGTGTGGGAAGCCAGTCTTATTACTTCATCTTCATTATTACATCTATCTTCCAAATCCATGTCAATGTGGGCGGGGGGGGGGGTGAGGACAGGGCAGGGCGTCGGCCGGGGAATGCCCTGAATGGATGCTTGCCCATCAGAGGACCCACACTCACACACTATGGGTAATGTCCTTGGTCTGTATGAGTAAGTATCCAGACCAGAGCCACTCAGAATCGGCATATCGAGTATTCCTCTCTCAAAAGACAAGGATTTTAACCCCGAATGCTAGGGGTTGGAGACAACATTGTTACTCGCTGAGCTACCAAACCATCTAATGTTTTTTGCATATCACCATAAATTTTCATATAAATGTATTTGTCGCCCTCTCAAACCATGATAATAATTTATTTTGAGACTTGGATGGGCATAAACATCCCTGGTGAAAAATGGTATTATATTTATTGCCCATGTAGTGAGCTGATTCAGGGTTACCCAATACTATTTCTCCCCACAGATATATACTTTTGAATTTAACAATAAAAACGGCTGGATAGAATAACAGCTCTGTCGAAATGCACATTTGGTGTAATTGTCCAAACTTTATACCCCACTAGTCTTCCTGCAACTGCCACAAAATAAAATATCGCTAGTTCCTGTCATTTACACCTCTTTAATCAAGCACTTGGGCTGATTATCATTTGAGTGGGACTGACCTCAGAGAATGGGTCGCAGTCCGGCCACCTTACATCAGAAATGACACGCTCTCCTTCAACTGCTCTTAATATAAAATTATCTGAGCAGCAAACCCTTATTCCTACAATACCAGACGGTGGACTAAATTCTGGGTCTGGATGAAGGATCTGATCCGGTTCAATGACCTGGAATAATAGGGGACTCAAACTGTTGTTGATTTCGCCAGTATTGTGCAACAATAAGAAATGTGTTTTGTAATTCACCTATAATGCATGTCTCTTTATTGTACCAGCAATGCACATGTAGTCTTTGATTACTGTGTCGAGCGTGGGAGTCAAATTGCATGTTTGGGACAAAATGCATGTGTACTTTATCAGTATGTAATCATGCCAGAGTTTAATGCATACTGACTACCTCATAGGATACTTCAGAATGATGTCTGATATCACATCAGTAATCATACACTAAAATTATATTCGAATTACATGATTGTGACATGTACTCAGTAATGGGTTGACGCTTTATACAGCGTTATTCCCTGCATTGCACCAGTCGTTTCCTTGATAGGCTCCAGATCCCCATTATCCTCAGTAGCACAAGCAGAGTACAAAATAAATGAATGAATGATATTGTGTGTAGTGGCTTCACATGTCCAGGGCTGTACTTCTGAGTACTGAACTGAGTACTGAACTGAGTACTGACCACCATAATACCTGTGGGCAGTCCTCTGTAGCATTGTGTGGGAACCCAAGAGCTCGATAGACAGCAGATTTCACCATGTATTTTTTTTTTGCCCTGTCTTCTTTCATTAATGTCCTGTTGTCTAGGTAATGGCGGCCTTCCCGTGCAAACATTAAGAACACACCACTTATCGGGTGAAAAATGCTAACAGTTGTATTAATATTTACTGTATTAACTTTCTGTTGTTCTCAAGTAGCTCTCCGATTTTCACGGGTCTCAGATTTTGAGTAAAAGCACGTCTCCCAAGGCCTTTACGGTAACTTCAGACTTCTCTGGCATGGAAATTAAAACAGGCAATTACAGGGCTTGGCATCCAATCACAAAGGAGCCATAAAACCTGCAACAGCATGAATGGGTAGAAAAACCACCAGGGATTTTGCCCATTTGTGCCCAATTTCCTTGTGAAAAAGGCCGATACCCCCCGGAGGGCCTTCTGTAATAAACACTGGCACTGCCGCTCAAAGCAGAACGGGGATGTTCCCTCCCACAGACGGATGGATTTCTCCTCGCTGATTAGTCCACCCTGGCTCGGGATTAACATCCAGTCACGTTCCATTCCCGATGCCCTGTTCTCCAGCTTTCCCATTAAGTGCCTGTCCATTATATCTAAGATCGTGACACCTCCTTTTTCTTCTGAGAAGATTGGGAGTGGACATGGCTGACCTCCCCCTGGTGAAAGCTGGGTCCTCATGAGTCAATGTGGACAGGGATAGCAAAGGAGACCCATATAAGATCAAGGCTGAGGTTCCGCTTGAGTTTCAGGGAAAGTAATGTTAATGGCATTTTGACAAGCTGATGGTGATAGGATCCCTCTGTTGAGTAGGAGTGGTTTTATTTGCTAAACAACTTATTACTTCGATGGTTCATAGGTGAATTCAAATAGAACAACTGACCTGCCACATTTTTTGTTTTTTCAAATTTAGCATAAAATTAACATTAGAGTGTTAGCGAGAATAATCAAATAAAATTGCACTATTGTCCATGAATAGTATTAGAGATCAGATTGACATGGATGAAGATGAAACACCAGCAAACCACCTTATCTGTAGGGTGGTGTACAGCAAGTGCACCCTATTTGTTTGGCTGATATATTTTGGAAGATGAGGAATTAAGCATCGCAACTTTTTCTTTAACTAATATTTTAAGAAATATCAGGATCAAAAAATTATCAGAAAAACTTGTTGTGGATCAGTGTGCATGGGAGCTCATTGCCCAGAAGCTCCCGATTGCCCTGTCATTTGCCACCTTTTATGCCCTGTAGTTTACCGGCATCCCGCTCAGGGTGCACCGAACCCATCACCCTCCTTACCCATGATGGGCTCCAGGCCTCCCTGCAATCCTGTCTAGAACACGCAGTCAGAAAATTGATGGATGGGTGTTCCCGGTGCTTTCGAATTTGCACACATTCGATTATTTATAATAAATAGTCCAAAGGTGCTTAATATAGCCATTGTTACGTGGAATCGACGTTACCAATTACTCTTGTCATTTCTTGCTTAAAACACAAGTATAGCTTCCCATAATATCTATACACACTGAAGCCAAAGCGAAAAATACATGACAGTGATTGTGCGTAGCAGCCGTGCCATACTAGCTCTCACATCATGTACTCTCGGTACCAATTTGGAATAATGCCTCTTGTTTCCTGGTGATGAACCATAATGCCCCCAGCGAGGTGCTGGCTGCCCGGTGGCAGGGCGAGCTGCACGGCATCCAGCGCAGAAGCTCCAGGCGAGACCTAACCTGGCTTGGAAACGCCTGACCCATTGTACACAGTTTAGGGAGCAAGAAACCTTCGGAATTAATATGCAGACGGAGGGGTGTAATATTCCAGTTCTAAGAAACCCTGAGTGTGTCCTTTGGGGTACAGAGGGGGGCCCAGGACTCGTTACTTGCCAGGTGTTTGTCCCGATCCAGGCACGTAAAGGTTCAGGCAGGGGTGGATTATATTCTCTGGGGGGCCTCTCCTGACCCAATGGGGGCTAATAATGTGGTAATCAGCACAAGGGGTGCTGGCGGTAAAATCTGTCATCCAGGAGGGGGTGTGCTAGCGGTAAAATAGTCGAATGGCCAGATTTAATAAGTTTTAATCGTTCCATTTTTTTCCATAGTGGGGCCCCTGTTGTGCTAGTTGGGCCCCCTGCTTTTCTCTGGGACCCTAGACTGTAGCCTATGAAGTTTATGCATTAATCCATCCTTGAGCTCAGGTGAGCTTTTCGCTGCAATTACTGCTGTTCTTTGTCTTCTTCACTTGGATTGTCAAAGCCCACAATACAACAGAGGTAATAGAGGATATTAATGTGTCTCCCCATGTGCAGCAGCCCTCGCTGTACTCTGGCTTCCAGATGTATGTTTCAGTCCAGCCTATTTCAGCTGCTCCCCTCACTGTAAAATCTCACTGCGTCTGACTCATTGATGTTTAAAAACTTTGAGGAACCTCTCTGTCCTCATTGGAGTGAATTAGAGTGAGCTAGCACTCATTTAGACAACCTACACAGAGCACTTAATCATAATTAAGCTGTTTAAAAGCTTTAACTCTTAACATATGCAAATGAACCTAACATGTGTTTCGCATAAAATTTATATAAGCTGCTTGTTAGTGCTTAATATGAAGGATCCGTCGTTCTAGTTTTCGGTATCCTGCCAAGCCACTTGTATTAAGCGTAGCTTTAGCCTCCGCTAATCCATTTTCTTTTCTCTTTAGCTTATTCATATTGTTAGAATCAAAGTGTAGTCTGTCGCTTATCAAGGTGTTCATGATTTTCCCCCCATTTTGTAGTTCCATGGTATCCACAGTTGATCCAAGTGTTACACAGGCAGCAGAGAATGTGATTCATCAGAAGGAACCGCCTGCTTGTTTGGTCCATAATTTATCAAACACATGAAAGACTTATGTTGCAATAAGAAGAATCAGCACATATTCAGAGTGGAAGCAATAGTGCTTTAGACCAGACCCTACTATATAATCTAGGATAGTTGGTTGTAGATAAATGAGAGTAGGGCCTATATGTGCTTCATTAATACAAAAATTAAACAGCTGATTTCAGCATAATTTTAAGAAATCTAATGTACACTCTCTGTACATTGGGTACTCCAAGTATGAACATATCTGCTGTGATAGTAATCTCACATTTGGTATCTTAAATGGTTGATTAAACGAAGTCTGCAGCACTGAAAACAAACATAGTATGAAAATACTGAAATAAAAACTTTGTTTTTACTGCTGATGACAGATAAAATGTTGAAAACACCTTTGGTCTACATGTTGCTTTCCTTTTGCCGAGTCATAAACTTCATCTTTTGTGATTGCTGGGACAGCTGTTTGCATTTTATCTATAAATGTAATCGGTTTTTATGAGGCTGTTCCTTTTTTTACACCATAAACAATTGCAGCTTACTGACTCAACAGAATGTGTTGTTTTTGTGTGATGAACCTGTTTTCTTGTGGGTAGAAGAATGGATTGTAACGACGATCGAACGGCTTGACGAGGTGGGCGTGCAGCTGTACTGTAGCTTTAACGTAGCATTTGTGTGGTGGTGTCACTCAGCATGACTTAGGACCACCCAGCCTGTACAGTAATGCTCTTCTTTCAAGAGTCCAAATCTTGATGTGATTTTTATCTTTATGCTCCTGTTGTTCAATTGTAACTCATACTGTAAATACAATATAACAAGATATAAAAATATAACAAGATCAAGTGTCTCTAAATTTTACAAATTACACATATATTATAGACAGTATACATACACTCTCACACGCGCAGCTTGTTAACAACAACAGACAATAAACAAGACCTAAAATCGTAAAATATATATATATATATATATATATATATAGGCTTCGGCCCCCCCGCGACCCAGTAGGATAAGCGATTTGGGAAATGGATGGATATATATATATCTTTTAAGGAAAAAAAACTGCTTCAACCAAAAGATTCGGTACCAAATTCTATGAATGCCATGTCTATGAGAATCTATGAAGACATTCATAAAACATTATAATGCATTAATTAAGCATTATAGACATGGCTATAAATATTTATAAAAAGGCACAATACATTATAGCCATATTTATTGTGCATTATGAATGCTTTATGAAGCTCTCATCTATGATGCACTATAGGTACTTATACCAAACATTAAAATGCATCATGAAGGTATCTGTAGTGTATTTTTGATTAGAGCTTCACCGGAGCTTATGAAGTATTATAATCAACAATATAATGTCTTATGACTATCATTAGAAGATGCTGTGATACTTTATTAATTCTTATACTGCCTATTATAATGCATTACAAAAGTATGTATAATGCATTATAGATGACAGCTACAAGTGACGTGTTACCAAGAATTCTATCTACAGTAAGAGTCTATTCATGTATTTTTCCCTTGTGTTTTGGGCCCAGTGTGGGATGGCAAGGAGGACCCATTCTTGCTAATATATTAGCATTCAGACGTTCAACCTTCCTGACTATTCTGCAGTATTCAGCGGCAGTTTAGTGCAGTTTTATAGCGCAGCTGGAGGAAAGCCTTCTCCACGGCATGTCCAAGGTAAATCGTTTCCAGTCGAGGCTTGCAAAACTCGCAAAGTATATATTTGCGTGAATACTGCACAACAGCTCTTATGGTTGGAAATACTTCCCTTACCAGGTGACGTTTTGCATAGTTTATACAAGCCTCGAACCGCTGATGCTGTGATAGATTGCAATAGCACAGTCAGCAAATAATACCCATTAGCCTTCTCACTCCTCCTCTGAAAGCGTGTCTTCATAGTCCCATAAAGCATGCATTGTGGATTGCAACCTGACAATCTTGGCACTGTTTTGGGTTCACTTATATTTTTTGAGAAGGGATTTAAAAAATTTTTTGATAGAGAAAAAAATAAACGTTCCTTTGAATTCGTTTATTTTTTAAAGAAAAACCACAATTTTGACAAATTTCACAAATAATTTATTGTTTAAGCCATAAGTATGAAAATGTGAAGCATTTCTTAAGTTAAACTTGTAAGGAATGTGGGACGATTAATGAGAGATTTCAGAGAAATAATTTTTTTTTCATGTTTGTAAGTGGTACAAGTTTTGGTTTTCTGTTTCGTGCATGTGAATCATGGTTAATTGTTGGAAATTTAAGTGAACATTTCAACATGTTGGCAATTTGAAGAGCACATAATGCCTCTCTGTATATATTTCCAGCACACGTCAAAACAAATTATACTTGATGACATTAGAAAGATTTTTTGGATAAAAGTAGCGAGTTCCCTTTTCAACGTGCATGTAATATAATTTCCATTTGGATTCATATGAATTGTAATGAGGTACAAGTGGATTTAATACTGTTTTGGGGTATAATTTCTGTTTAATTACTGAAATCTGAAATGAAGGAACTTGCAAATGACCATTTTTGACAGTTTATGTCAAACTGGATTAGTTTTAAACAAGCATTCAATGAATATACTTTTTCAAAAATGTACAAATATTTCCTGAAGACTAGGCACTCACCCATTTTAAATACTTTAGCTTGTATTTTATGGTATCTGTATTCCGTGTACATATGCGCATGCACATATATGTAGATATATGTGTGATGGCATGGTGCTGCAGTGGTTAGCATTGTTGCCTCACACCTCTGGGTCCCAGGTTCGAGTCTCTGCCTGGGTTACATGTGTGCGGAGTTTGCATATTCTCCCCATGTCGTTGTGGGGTTTCCTCCGGGTTCTCCGGTTTCCCCCCACAGTCCAAAAACATGCTGAGGCTAAT
>JAODJX010000001.1:12105928-12129642 GCA_026776945.1 Isichthys henryi | reverse complement strand
CAAGTTTTCATCAAAATCAGGAATGATGCCCATGGAACTTTTCTGGACATTGGTTGATTTGGCACGGACTGACCCATATGCGATGCATACGTGCACACCGCCAGAGGGGGCGCCAAAACAAGGGAGGGACAAAAAAATATATATCATTGACATCTATGTTTTAAAACTTGTTCTTGTGCTTTTAATTCACGACTATGCTCTAAATATGCTGTTAAAAATATTTAAGAGACATAAGGCCTGGTCACTGGCAGTAGATGTTCTGACCAGCGATGTTGCTGCGACGGACAGCGTCTCCTTTACTCCTAAAGTAAAGGCGTAATGGCGTGTTCACCCCATTGGAGGGAAGAGGAGGGAAGGGGCCGCTGCTGAGCGTCTATTTAGTAGTAGCCAGATCGAGTGGCAGTAGCCTGTCGCTCATTGACGTGGTGAGGCAGGATGGAGAGAGCAAAAAATTATCAGGTGCTCGAGGCAGAAAGAGAAAAAAGAGAAGGGGAAGGCGTGCGAGGGGATGCGGCAAAAAATGCTGATGTGGGTGAAAGACAGCAACGGGTATGAACCATGAACAAATGTCACTTATGTGTAAGCTTGTGCCCAGCATCAGGGATCAGCCTATGAACAGAAAACTAGGTTAGATAGCGCTGCTGCTGGTTAGCTTATTTTGGTTAGGCAAGCTGAAATTGAAACGATACGTGCGACAGTCAAATGTGGCAACAGGGTAAAGGCGTAATTGTGCCGATATGAAAACAAAATATAATGCATTTTAATCTTTACATGCTAACTCTACTTCATTTGCAGTGTACAAGTTAAAATGCAAGGTATTTTCTTGTCATAGAAGCGCAAATGCACATAAAATAAGTACGCATTTGCTCTTTTACAAACAATTGATTGTCGCACATATCATTTTTAAAGGTGAATGCATACTTGTGTACCAGTTATGTCCATCCCTGGTTATTATGAACCTTTGTATTCAACTCTGATTTTTAGTATAATGGGTTTTATGGGAGCCCGTACGTCGGACGTTCTTAACCCAAGGACTGCCTGTATACAACTCTGGAAAAATTGAGATCATTCTGTATTTTTTTAAAATCAGTATTATTAAATCCTGGTTTAATCGTGGTTCTGCTGGCAGAAGCTAAGCTGAGCAGCAGGTTGCTTCCAGGTTCAAACTTTCTAAGGCAGTAGCACACATGAATAAGGTGAAGACACTGGGAGTGACCAGAAAGCAGCCAGGTAAAGGGCTGTAATGCCAGAGATAATTAAATTACCTGGCAGTGCCTCATAAGAGGAGATGCCCTCAAGGGACCTTCAAAAGGAATGGGGAGCATTAAGTGCAGCTGTGAATTGCAGTGCTATATATAATTCACAGACCCATAAACTGAGAAATGAGTGAAAAAAAGTGCTGTGGTCTCTTAATTTTTTCCAGAGCTGTATATGTGAGCATGGGGAAGGGGGGGGGGGTGATAATTGCTCTGGTGAGTGGACAGAGACTTAAAAGATATGACTCCTGGTTTCTCATTAGCTATAGATTGGGGGGTGAGACCAACTGTGTTAATTAGGAAGAAACAAACTAACAACAGAGCCTGCGTATCAGCGGCCTCCCTCTCGCCCATTTGGTGCAGGAGCGGACTGGCCAAAAATGCCAGAGCAAGTCAAGGTCAGAACAGTGCTTTTCACATGCCCAAGGCTGAAGCAGAAAACATGTTTACTCGATGGCGTGCCTTGCAACCCAAATGAGGAAGTCATAAGGGCTGACATGCTGAAACTGAAGAGTCTTTTTATAGTCACACTCCACTAACCTCTAATTAACAGAAAAGTTTAATTATAATGTCACTCAGCAAACACAGTCAACAGGGGAAGGCTAAACTATGAAGAAATGCAGTGAAAAAGTTAGGACTTGTACTGCACATCTTGCAGAAATTTCTGCCTTGGCTTTTGAAGATGTCATGTTTTTCTGAAGAGTTTTTCTTTCCTTTATTACCTTTTTCTTGGGTTTTACTACAATAAGGGAAATCCAAACGGGCAGTTTTATATCCTCGGCGTCGAAGGAGAGCACGTAGATGTCCACGCTGTTTCTCAAACGCGTCTGTTCGTTGACTTGGAGAGAAGAGTCCGTCCTCTGGGACAAAGTTAGCCACTGTTGCTGGGTTGGAAGCTTGGCAGGCGAATGCAGTCCCACTGGATTATCAGTTGGTTCATATTCTCCAGCTGAACCATGGTTTGAGTTTCGTGACACAGGGGCCTTAATTGGCCCCACGGCCTCTGGTTCTAGTCTCACTCCAGAAGGTTTTACTACACATGTAACCAGCCTTATCGAGCACCCAATTACAGCCAAGACTTATTTTTTTCTGATCATGCATTACTTACAGATGCGTCCTGTTTTTTTCACTTTAATTGACATAACTGGCTTATAAAAGCCTTTCTAACTTATACTTACATTCCCGGAGAGAAGAATGCTGGCATTGTGTATTGTTTTGTGTCCCATCAGGTAATAAAAGGCGTAACAGATTGAATTATTTATTGCAGCTGGTTCTCTCTTAAATTTCTTTTTGCTGTTGATCTGCAATGCATACCTTTAAACGGTTATTTAGCATGAAGCAGCTTTCCCCAAAAAACATTTTTATGTCTGTGTTCCGACAGTAAGAAGCATGGCAGCTACATGCATTGCTGAGCTATTGGTAACGTGAAAAGTAGTCACATACGACAATGACATCATCACACAATGTCACACTTTCATGATGTAAAGGCAAATTGTAATTCTACATGTATAAAATGTATACATTTAAAAGCAAAGGCGAAACCTGTGTAGGAATTTATGGTATGTTAAGAATTATTATTTTTCTGATAGTTGTATTGTTATTAAGTAATTATTTACGTGACTTCCAGCTTAATTATTATTAATTTTATTCATGTCATTTTTTGGCTTTAAAAACAGATTTTATCTTGTCATTTGTTATAATAAATGGTTTAACATTGTTTCAGCCTAATGTGGAAACAAAATGTAAAAAAAATTGCGCGCATTTATTCAGATGATTCATTTCCATGTAAAATGTCGCAGCCCCAGACGGTCCTCTAGTCACATCCAAGGTCCTCTGCTTCATTGGGGCTTTATCTAGAGGAATGCTGAATCTAGCCATGGATAATGAGCTATCTCACTCTGGTTTGTATCCAAGGACATGCGGATACATGGGAACGCCAGAGACTTGGGGGGGGGAGGGGTCCTGGAAACAATCCCCTCACTCTGGACAGGATATTATTCCTTTTTATCTCTTTCCTTTATTCCAGTAAGCATATCTCCCATTGTGTCCTTTTTTACTATTTTCAATTACATTTGCCGCTGTTTAATGCACCTAAGCTGTGTGTGGGAACTGTATATATCAACGTTCTTTATGGGGCATAACAAACAGTTGGTGTAGCTTTGATGGCACAAAAGCTGTATTGTTTCACACACTGTATGGTATGATCTGGGGTTCTGTTAGCTGATGGACTGTCCTGGTCCAATATTAAAACAAGTGGGGGTGGGGCGCAGAGATTTTCTCTATAGCCAACAATTCCCAGTTACCCCAGTGGTTGGATTCAAAAACATGAAAATTTGCCATGGCATACAGTTACACGCAAACATAAATTAATTTTACCGGTATATATTAATGTCATCTTAGAGAATGATTACATCATGATTACTATAGTAAATGTCTGTCTGGAAAATCTCCCCTAGTCATTTGAACTAAAAAAAAAAGCTGTTAGAAGAAAAGAAAATGATTAGTGCACAAATTGGCAGTGCGATCCTGATATACTGGGACAGTTAGTTCATGCTGACTGCATAAATTAATCTGTGATACTGTATGTGAAGTGAATCAAAATGGTCTTTATCTTCTAAGTGAACAATAATGTGTTCCTTTAAGAGTCCGGAACTGCTCTGTGAAATTCAGTCATGCAACCATCTCTGTGTTTAAATGTGCTTCCTTAGGTGGTTTAATAATGGAGAAAAGAGAATTTTAGTGTGACCCTGATTTTGTGATTTTGTCACACACTGTGGTTGGAAGGTATTGCAGTTAGTGAGTAGGACTGACATTAACTCAAGGAAGCAAATGATGGAGGAAGTGTCATTCATTCTGATACCCACCCAAGTGAAAGCTAGTATGCTAGAAATGTACTATAGAATAAGGAAACATGCATACAATTATAATTTACAAATAATAAATGGAATTTTGAATAATTTGTCATTTTTGCATAATTTCTAGCACCGAAAGCATGCATAAATTTATACTGCAGTAGGCCACAAGCCAATAAGCAGAGTGAACCATTCTCCTGATATAAAACCTTGTATGTTCTGCCCACTAGCCTTCTGGATATCTGCTACCGGATGTCTCCAATAAGGACTCAAGACCTCTTTGATGGCAATAATTAGGGGTATGGGCAGGGGCGGGGGGATTGGGGCAGGACCTTAATTACGTGTGTGCCATTATGGCTTACTCTGCAGGCACTAGACGGTAATGTGAAACAGAAGTGCTTGAGATGTCCAATTGCATTAAATGGACTTTTATTTTACGAGTGGGGGGGGGGCATGGATTATGGATTATTTTGACATTGAGGATCTCCATAGGTGAACTGAGAGCTGCTCTTGGCTAATGAAAAGCATTTCTTGGAGGGACACTTACTCTCTCCTGAAGAGCCTGGATTTGTGAGACCTGCGGCTTATTTTCCAACATATAAACCCCTTGAGTACTTGGCGTTTTGTTATGTGAATTCCATGCTTCCACATTGAGAGATATAGTACTGTAAAGATACATGTACAATAGGCTCCAAATAGGGGGGGGGGGGGAACACAACACCTAATACTAATTTAAAACACCTTAACAAAACAGAAAGACAGAAAAAGTACATGATACAACATGAATACAAAAGATAGGAAGACATTTAAGATCTTTAAAAAGCCAAACCTCCTAACAGCTCCACAGCAACACGAACACAAAAATACATGAACAGCGGGGTCTCCTTCAGTAACTCACCATCCTTTAGTTTTCCGTTCTGGGTTCTATTGTAGTGACAATAAAGATTTGTTGTACTGCTTATAATTTAAAAAGTAGCATTCACATTACTTTTGACCCTAACTCTTGTGACGTGTAATTTGTGATTACTATCAGACAACCCGTGGATTTCTAAGGAGGTCCAATGGTGCTGTGATCACTAATGTTGCATGTTCTCTCTAACTAGCAGCCTCAGTAAAATCTCACTGAACATGGTAAATCTCAGCCTGCAATAAACATGTTCAGTCTCTCCACCTTGCGCTCTAACCGAATTCAAGATCAAATCTCATTCTGCTGGATATATTATTTTAGTATTCGAAATACATTTTCTACTGCAATGATTTCTTGTGCCTCAGTTATTTTTTTTGTCTCGGTATTGATATGAATTCACCTTTGAAGATTTGCTCAGAAGTATTTCCTGCCTCGTGTTTAATGAACTCGTACGGCAAGGATGTTGATCTTATCTTGTGTTCTTTGATCTGATGTTGCAATTGATCATACATGTTAGGCCGCTGTTAGACATTCTCCTATTTCCTCAGTGAAAAGTCTACCCATTAATAACCGTAAACCCTGCTTTTTGTCATCATTGAACTATCTAGCCTGCCGTTCTCGTGCCCCGACTGGTTCAGTCACGCCATGCACGATAAGTACCACACGTGTATTAGATTTGTGACACTTTCCATGCTTTTGGAAAAGCTGCCTTTGAGTCTGATTAGAATCTCTGAGTTCCTGATGGGTCCCAGTTTATTAAATTTTTAGTAAGCGGGAGTCCAGGTCCCCGTTCCCGCCATACAACCAGAGCAGCTCTTGCCAGAATGGTCACTTCACATCTAATCCGATTACGGAAGATTAAGTTTACTGATATCAACGATCCCTGAGGTCTTTAAAAATTACTGGTGATTAGTGTGACTATAAGCTACGTTGTTTGTCCAGTCAGGTACAGCTGGTGTTCGCCCCTTTTCACAGTAGATGAATAAACACATAAATAGGTAATATTGGCATCACATGTTGCTTTTACAGCACTTAATGTTCCCTTCTGCTCTGTGGGGGCGTGACCCCTAAATCTAGAGGGTTTCTCTTTAATTAGCTAATAAAGGACAGGAAGGTTACCATGCCCTTGTCATCTCCTAGCAACCGGGGTGAATCTCCAGAACTCAAGGACGGCCAGACAACTAAATATATATCAGCATTTCACTAAACGTTTTCTATTTTCTTTATCTTGCCGACAAAGCCTCCTTCTCAGTCTCTCAGAAAGATACGCTGCAATGAAAAATAATCACTAGAACAACGATATTGTTTGACTGTATGAAAATATATATCACTGTGCATTCAAGAATGAATTGTTTTAACTATCTGGACACGCTAAATGTCAAGCAAATGGAGATAATATAGTAATGAAGTTGTCCATGGTGTTTTGCATCAATTAGAACAAGTTCATATGTGGACCTTTCATCCTCTTCAATGACCCATGACACTGTTAAAATACTTAGAGCACAGAGGACTGGCATCTCTCACAAGGGTTGTAATAGTTCTGCAATGTGAATTTATCTAAGAGGCTGATTTGGTCCTACAGCTATGGACAAATTGAATTTGTTTTTTAAATGAGGACATGGGGCATCTGAGTTGAAACAGTTAAGAATGCCTTCAACTATAGTGCAATTACTGCTTATGGTAAAGTGAAACGTTAGAAGATTTATGTTGTTTTTCATTAAAAGAGCAATGAGTTATTGTTTTATGTGGAATAGTATTCAGTGTACTCAGAAGGCAAACCAAAAATAACAAAAACATCAAAATAACATTTTAAACATAAGAATACTGATTTAATGATTTATGAATCCAACTCAGAACCTCAAAAAAATTGCCAGTTGTCCATAGTTTGGTTCATGCACTTGGTTTAATTATGCGCATAGCAACAAATCTGTATTTTCCCTGGATACTGTAGCTATGTTTTTGGTGAAGTGGAAAGACTTGGCTGAGTATACTGAGTGTGCATAGAACTGTGCATGTCCTAGCAGTACAGCAAACCAGGTGCGTTTGACATTTCCAATTCACAGTTACATGCTAGCTTTGCATATTCCGAGTCATATCCTCCAAAAATAGGAGTTATTTGAAATTTCCTGCTTTTGTGAAACACGGCCAAGATTTAACCCAATTTAAGGTTCCCTATAGATAATAATCTTAGTCAGTAAATCACATGCTAACAAGAGCAGTTCAATGGCTCCCTTCTCCCTTTGTGGATGCTGCTGATTTCTGCTGAATGAAAGCTATAAACACTGTCTTTGTTCTCTTTGTAGAGGAGAAATGTCAGCCTGCTTCTGCGAGTGACTTTGTTGGCCTGCTGGGGGCTTGTTCTCCTGGCCGCCCGTCTCTATTGGATGGGCAACAAACCGCCGAGCTTCTCCAACTCCGATAACCCAGCGGCCGACTCGCCCTGCCTCCTGACCAGGACGCTGACTTTCCTCTACCTGCCAGCCTTCAACGTGTGGCTGCTCCTGTGCCCACACACCCTGAGCTTTGATTGGTCCATGGACGCCATGCCCCTCCTCAGGAGTGTTAGTGATTGGAGGAACCTTCAAACCATGACCTTCTATATTGCATTGCTGCTCCTGGCGCGGTTTGGCCTTCGGAGTCCGCCCAAGAACAGGGAGACCAATGGAAAGGCTCACATCGCAAATGGGAAGTCCTGCACCAATGGGCAGAGTTACCATGCAGGTTCCAGTCTCCAAAACTCAGACTCAGAACTCTCAAGGAATATAGAAAATGGGATGAAAAAATCTAGTCATCTAAGGACTACACTGCCCACCACAGAGAATGTGGTTATATTTGCTCTCAGCTTGTTGTCCATTCCCTTCCTCCCTGCCACTAACTTATTTTTCTACGTGGGCTTTGTAGTAGCAGAGAGAGTGCTTTATATACCCAGCATGGGCTTCTGCCTGCTGGTGACTGTGGGCATTAGGGCCATGTATATCAGACTTAGTAGAAGATCCTCCAAAACGCTGTTAATGTACTTCAGCGCTTTGTTGGTGATTCTCTACGGGATCCGGACTGTGATGAGGAACCGAGACTGGCAGAACGAGGAGATGCTGTATAAGTCAGGAGTAACTGTGAATCCTGCAAAAGGTAAGTCAGATGTTTACATATCACACGTGGATCTTTAGACCCCTTTTGGTACAGTACCTAAAGCACAAGATTAAATTGGTATAATGTTATTCTCCTAAGAAACTTACCTTCACTTTTTAAGCTGTAAGCATTGTCCACCATGTGGAAGTCTAAGTTTTAACAGTATAGTCCTTTTAAATTATTCACTGGAACCGTAATGCTACCATCCTCAATATTACCAGACACACATCATAATCATTTTCTCATTATTTTTGTCTGTTTATCTTCTCAGCTGTCACAGTTTTAAGAGTAACTTCCCAGAAAAAACATTATTCTACACGTCCCCTGATCCTTTTGGCAGAATCCCTCCACACATCTCCATTTGGTGTCAAGTATTGGAGATTTTCAGTGAGCTTTGTGTTAAATAGTCTCCATTTTGTTTTTAGAAATTGAGAGACGTTACATCTGTTTGTGCTGGCAGAGAAGCAGACAGCTTGTGGTCGTGGTCCATATGAAGTCTATGTCGGGGCAACTCCTAGATGGTTTCATCCATAGTTCAGCCTTATTTGTCTTCCAGAAATGGTCCATTGCTGCCAAAATAAACAGAGGTGCATTGGAGTGTGAGACTCTAGGTGCTGTAGCGGTTTCTAGCATGGATTCTGTCATTCACGTAATAATAAATTGAGCCTAACAGACACTCTGGCAGACAGAGCAGACAATATGTTTTAATAAATGCACAGTGAAAATTACTTATAATGTGAAATACTTATTTTACTTCCTCCTGAATTCACTAGCTGTTGCAACACCAAAAAGGAAATGAACGAAATGTAATCAGTAAAACCGGTCATGACTCCAACATACATACCGGCTGCCAACAAAGCTTAACCGTAAAGTTGTCTCAAATATTTAAGACGTATTTAGCCGTTTGTGATATTTTTAACAAACACTTCAAGATCCTGTTGATTTGTGTCCATATGTGAGTGTATTGGATAGTTGTATTTATACTGAACAGATGTTGACAGCTTGGTATTGAGTTTCCCCTCTGTGACGTGATTTACTTCTGTACTTTGGGGGAGTGTCATCATTTTATGTAAATGTACTTCATGCAAATATCACGCTCTGTGTCCATCAGCATGGGGAAACCTCGGGAATGTCCTGAAGAATCAGGGAAAGGTTGAGGAGGCTGAGAGGGCCTACCGAAACGCCCTATACTACCGCAGGAATATGGCTGACATGCTGTATAACCTGTGAGTACCTTTCAGTTGCCCTCTATGAAGAAGCCTTCAGTCGTGACTCTGTATTTTGAGCCCTCTTGGGGAGAAGCTGTGTGGTATGTTCGCTCCCATCCCTTTGTTTCCCTTCATCATGCTTTGCAAGGCTTGGACTAGAAGAAAGCTTCATTCAGGACATGTGCCGAGGGACCTGTAAGGCACTGTTGCCTTGTGCAGGCCGATTCATGCATTCACTGCACGAGTTCCGGAACACCTATGGAACGTGTCGCAGTGACTCATCCTAATACAGCTATCAAAGCTATGCTCGGCTGTGGGTCAGAATGCTATCTCTGTATTTGTCTGCAGGGGAATGTTCTTCTGACAATCGTCATGCCATGGAACTGCGTTGATGTTTGGCAGGCCACCATTTTCCCAGCTATCCTGGGTGAAAATTAGTGTCAGTGTGGCAGATTTTGAAGTCTGAGCCCGCTGCTTCACAGTATGTTCTGTGTCTGCATATGAATGCACTTGAACTCTGTGCTGGCATCGCCACTAATATCGTGTCATGTGACCTTTGTTGCGCACGTCGTATTTAACCCTCCGGTAACTTGGGGTAGGGGACACACCTTCACTGACTGGGGAATGATCACACATTTCTTTTAGTTTCATAAACTTAATTCATGGCAAATAAAGTATTTCTTATATATTTGTTTTGTGATACATAAGCAGTACAAAAATGCGGCAGATTATTGCACTGATGGACGTGCTGGTTTTGGTCAATGCTGAGCATGAGTCTGGCCAACGTCTGCCCTATTACAGTATGTGCTTACACACGGTGCCTCTGGCCTTTGATGCAGCTTGATGGAACGGCCCCCTCATATCTTGTTTTCTTTCGTAGGGGTTTGCTGCTACAGGAGGGAAACCGGCCGTCAGAGGCACTGCATTACTATAAGCTTGCGATTGGGAGCAGGCCGACACTAGCCTGTAAGTACGGTCTTTCACCTGTAATTTTAGGATCCTGGGCAGGGCTGGAATGGGAAATCGGCCCTGGACTTGTGGTGGGAGGGCCCCACAATAAATTTCGCTGGCCCACGTACCCATTGGCAATATTGCCCAGTATGCCAGATGGTCAGTCTAGTCCAGGTCCTTGGAGACAGAAACGGTAACGTAATTAGGAAGGCTGGACTAAAACAGGGTACAGGACCACAGCCTTCTGAGACTAGAAGGTTCAGTAGGGCAACAAGTACAGGAGCATCAAAGTGTGCTTTGGTTGATTAATCTGTACAGTACTTCACGCGCATGAGACCAAAACGTCATCTATTGAGTCAGGAGACTGCAGCAGTTGCGTGCTATCTACTGCGACCTGAAGTCCCTGTGTGCTTTCGGCTCCTCAGTAGCCAATTTAATAAAATTGCAGCAAGATTTTTTGTGCAAAGAAATGCTTTTTTTCCTCTCTGGGCACATCGTAAATTGGCTTGTCTGCTGTTGTTGTACATCGTAGGTCCAGAAAGAAGACAAATTAGAAATAAGCTTTTATTTTCCTAGACTACTCTAATTTACTTGAATAGTACTCTCATTCCATGTGATTGAGTAACAAAGATCCCACATTCTGAGTATGGGTTAGGTCTTGTTTACTAATGCAATTTCTTTGAACACTAAAATCAATTTTAATAGAATAATGGCAGAGTGACTTTTTGAATCGGTTAAGAGTAAATTAACCACAGATCTGTACTGTTAATGGTTTTTTGCGACAGCCTGTGTGAAAGGCTTCAGTTATGAGAGCTCTTGAAACCCAGTACCTGCACATTCCCTGGTAATTTGATTTGAATAAGTGCTGCAACTCTATGGATAATAAGAGGCAGCCCACATTCATTATTAAATAAATTATTAAGGAAAACATAGGTGTTACATGGTGTCTTCTTGTGCTTCAAGCTGCCTACTTGAACATGGGAATCATTCTGATGGACCAAGACCGCATGGATGAGGCCAAGAGGACATTCCTGACCTGTGCCGACATTCCCGACGAGAACCTGAAGGACCCTCATGCTCACCGGAGCTCGGTGACCAGCTGCCTGTACAACTTGGGCAAGCTTCTTCACGAGCAGGGCCTCCAGGAGGTGGGCGGAAGGAGCTGGAGGAGCATGATGAGAATGGGAGGCAGCGTGACGGGGAGCTGGCGGAGTGCCACATCGCCAGCACCAGCCAATGACACGTTTAGGAGTCAGAAGCGGGAGCAGGCCTAGCAAGTTTAAGTAACGTGCCGTATCGCTCTGACAGGACCAGATGTACTCTGGCACTCCAGACGGGGCCCATAATTAGGCCTCAATTTGTCCTTCACTCTCAGAAAGTTCAGCCTGAAATAAGCGCCACCCTGTAAGTTAGGCTTAGAACTGACATTTACACGAATGTCTGAATTTAAGGTAATTTAACATAATTTGCCTGGTCAGTGTGGTCTGGCAAAACATTAAAATAACTACAATTCAGCAGTCGGTTAATGCATTAACAGAGCACTGCCCGGCAACACCTACAGCATGAAATTTCACTTACGGTCGGCTGTGATGCAGATTCAGAAGTTTGACGAGCTACCCTGCAGCAGCCCATCCCCTCTCATGTGAGACTCACTCCTTTATGATCGGCTTACTCCCTGTTGTCCCTAGGAAGCTCTTTCTGTATATAAGGAGGCGATCCAGAAAATGCCCCGGCAGTTTGCCCCTCAGAGCCTCTACAATATGATGGGTAAGTGTGATATATGCGGTGAAAATCAGCTCAGCATTGTAGGATGCCGAAATGTCACATCCTGCGTCGCTTTGCTGATGTTGGCCTTTAAATGAATTGCATACAAATGCAAAGGACAATAAAAGGACAAATCACTAGCTGCCGATACAAAACAGTTTTCATACAGAATTTCTATTGTTTTATCATGCATAATTTGAATATTTATATTGCAACCAGTGACAACCTTCCTTTCTTATAACTCCGTATTATGTTAAATATCAGTCTCAGAACTTGAGGTCTCTTACCATATGCCATCCTGTATATACAGTATTTTAACATAGCATATCCCAGCATTCGCTAATTTTTCTGCAGCTCCACCACTGGATGTTTGATTTTGTTACTTAAAAGATACATTATTAATTCATTTAACTTAATATATTACGTAAGCAGGGCTGAAGCTATGAAGTCAACCATTTTGTCCATAACACAAAATAAAAAGTGGGCCACCCTGGCCAACTTTGGGGTCTTCTGTGTAGAGAATGCTGGTTTTAACAAAGAGTGATTAATGTGTAATGTTCTTACTGCTTAGCGGGGGGGGGAGGTCTGTTTACATTGTCAGTCCAAATGGAGGCATATGTGATTGTAATTGTAGACTGTTGGACGATCTTGACTGCTAACCATTTCAAGCTGACAACCAGTTTCGTTGAGAACAAGGGAGAACAATAATGCTTGTTATTTCTGAAGTTATTCCAACACAAATATTTCTTAAACTTGATGTATACTGAGTGTAAAATGACCCTATTGGGCTTTTCTGTTTTTTCCCTTTCCTTTAGTGTGTTATATTGCTTTATGTGCATGTAAACGGTCTGAAAAGTCTCATGGTCTAAAGTACACAGCAAAGGGCGTAACTCACTACAGAATCCTCTCTTCTCTAATCTGCCTAAAATGCCTCACTGGAATTCCAGCCCTTACTTCCATGATATGATGAGGTCACCTCGCAACTCAAACCTTATTGGCTGCCTACCTGCAAACAGACTGCAAGATGGGCAGAACCTGTAGGGCAAGCTAACCAATCAGGCTAGCCGACCCATCAGAGCACACTGGGCTCATCAGGGGTGGGTCTTGAAGTTGTACCTGAGTGTTTCAGAGTTATAGGTAGAGTGAATAGAGATGTACGTTATGAGAAAAAATATTTGGTTTTTGGAACATTGAAGCATGAAAAATCTATTCCAGTAGACTCAAAAATGAGCAGATTGTGAAAATTAGCATAATAGGCCCCCTTTAAGTATAACTGTAGTTCATCAATAACAATAACTCTGATTTGTATTAGGATGTTAAATGTAAAACAATGTTTTTGTGTCTTTTGCTATATATAGTGAAATTCTTGGCATAATGACTGAAATCCCCAGACGAGTTTGTTTTGTCAGTTGGGACAAACTGAAGGAAAGAGAAGGATTCTGTAAGGCCACATCATATGTCATAAATAGGTCATCAATACCGTCAACAGGTCATCAATACCATATCATCGGCTCACGTTGACTTGAAGTACATGGGTCAGCCACATATTGCACCTTATCCCAGCTAAACTGTAACCAAGAGTCCTTTAAGCACAAGTGCTGGAGACATTCATCTTCTCAAGAACAATATATAAATTCCGGGGATCAGCGGACATTTTTATACGCGTCTTACTGTTTTTGGTGTCATTTACTGTGTCACGCATGAGCTGCATAATGCAACATTTCCTTGATTCACTGTAAATCCGGCTGAAGATGGATGTGTTTATAGCTGTTTGCTTTGCATGGATCTTCCTGCAGCACATACAGCATGTCATTTCTTTTCTACCCCATTTACGATGGATTTCATTGCTTCTCGTGGATTTAATTACTTGGAGGGGGGGGGGGGGCTGCCAGTCGTTAAAAAAGTGAATGTTAACTGGTTGAGGCACTTTGGCAAAAGCTTCAGCTCGTGATGGCTTGTATCCGATTTCACAGCTGGTCTGACTCATGGCTCAGTTGTTTTCCTTGACAGCCCCCTCCTATGTCATTGAAGCCGCCAGCAGAAAAAATGGCCGCCTCTGTGATGCCATAACCTCTGACCTCACCTTTGCTCAACTTGCAGGAGAGGTTTACATGCGGCTCAACCAGCTGAATGACGCTGAGTACTGGTACAAGGAGTCCCTGAGGGCCAAGCCTGACCACGTCCCCGCCCACCTGACCTATGGCAAACTCCTGGCGATCATGGTGAGTCAAGCTCCGCCCCCAATTGTAAATATCAGTCTGTAATTTACACCGAGAGCCCGCTTGTGGTGACATGAATATTGGTTCTACGGATCTCTGAAGAATTTTAAACCTTTTATATTGTTTTTCCAACCATTCATTCATTTTCTGTACATCGCTTGTTTTATTCGGGGTCACCAGCATAAAAAAAGTAAAAAAATACATATAGGACAAAGGATAGGCCTCCATTGTCAGTGTTATTTAGTGTTATTGACTGCAAACATGCACTCCAGAGCAAACATGACTAGTTTGTTGTTCAGATGTCTTTTTCTTTATATTGTATTTTATTGTTTTATTGCTTAAACTTAATTTTCATCTGTCGATCCTTTTTCCAACCATTTATCCTGGATAGGGTTGCAGAGATTTAATTTTTAGTGCAGTTTCATAGGGTTTAGCTTATTTATATAAACATTCAGTTCACCCTGGAGGCAATGTAGTTATTTATTGAGTCAGCTTGTTTGTTTATGCTGTTTAGCATTAGTCACATTGGTTTAGAAGCTGGCTTCAGGTGACCACAAGCAGGGTGAGTATTTGGAAGGTGAATGGTTTACAGAAATTCTCTTGTGTCATTTGAAGGCTGCTCAGTTTAACAATATGAATGTAAAGGGTTCAAGCTGGGCATTTCACCAGGTCAACAGCTCCTAGAGGGGCATCTGGTAAATGGTGATAGCTTTTTAACCAGCCAGACCTGAGGTGGAACACGCTGCATGTCGTCAAAAGTAAGGAAAGTTGTTTTGGAAGATAGTGACATGGAAAACTTAGGAATGGCCCTTGAAACTGCACTACAGAAATTCGGAAATCTCAAGGAAAGTTCTCTTCCTGCCCCTTTTCATTTCCACCCAGAACTTTGCTTCTTCTGCTGCAGAAATGATGTTGTGTTACATAACATTGATGAAAGAAGCTTGCTTGAATCCTGCTTGTTATCAAAATATGACAATTATCATCCACCTCTACCACTTTAAACACACGAAACTTCAGAGTAAATCAAACTGTTAGAAGAAATAGTGTGTTTTTTCAGAATAGGTAGGTTCATATGAAACGAGGCATTGTTTTGAGAAAGGGAAGCGTATCATATTACTGAAATTACCTCACCCACAATGTCATATGTGAAAAGGAAGACAGTTATTAATGTAAGTCGATTCACTTCAGGTCTAAAATGTGTTTTCTTTGCAGTTAGGTTAGTGCGTAATGCCTCTTTGCTGGGCGAAACAACATATCAAAGAAAAATAAACTTGTTTTCTTAGCATTGGAGAACACAGCACTCGACGCATCATGAAAATCTAAGATGACTAGTGTCAGTCCTTGGTTGTTTTGCTAGCAAAATTGCATAGGGTGTTGTCTAGCAGGGAGCTATGCTTTGGTCTTGAAATTTCAGAATGCATTTTACATTGACTGTGTTTATTGTTTAAATCCTTCTCCCGCCCTTTCTTCCCCACTGCTTTATCTGTCTAATGCTGTGACCATTAAAGGCAGACCAATAACGCCAGATATTTGACGTATTTTAGCTGTGCATATTGAAGAACAACACTGGCATGAACACAACCAGCCCTGTGGAGCATGGAAGAATCACACTTTGACGTATCAAAATCCCTCTCAAGTCTCTCCCTTCTGTCCTGAAGTGGAGTGCAAATGATCAAAGATGGGAAAAAAATCTCACAATTGTCCTCGTTTACCTTTTCAGTAAATTGACGCAGTCACACCTGTTCATTGTGGCATTTTCTGACTGAAATAATGTTGCCATGTCTATAAATTCTGAGAACGTCTAGAGCTAGTTTAACGTTTCAATACATCTACGGCGTAATAATATGGTATGTATTCTGCATATGTACTGTATTAGTGAATAAGTATGCAGTGGAATCTGTCTGACAAATGCAATTTTGAAAGCTCTTCATTCTTGTAAAAGGGGCAGAAGACCGAAGCAGAGAGATACTTTCTGAAGGCAATCGAATTAGATCCCACTAAGGGAAACTGCTACATGCATTATGGTAAGTGCTTTCTGAAAGTAAAACCTCGTCAGTTTTACCTCACTGCAACACAGCCGAGAAAAGCTCCAATTTATCATGATACTTTTTGAATATTTAATATATATGTACGTACTGTTAGAACGTAGTACACAGATTTTCAGTGCCATTCCTAATACTGCTATAAATGTTGGTGAGTTTTAATAGTGACCTCATGCAGACAGCAGAAAGTGCTGGACCATGGATATCCGTCCTTTTTCTGCTATTTATTGCTCCCATTTCTCTGGGCCAGTTCCTCAGGCTTGGATGCTGGCCAGGCGGATGATGTTCTTGGATCTGTTCGTCTCCCGTTAAAGAGAGTCTCACGTTGTTTCCTCCTCGGCCGGGTTATTTTGACTTGTCACCTTATCGTCCCCTTCGGCCACATCCAATGGGTCTCCATCCAGCTTGTCAGTCCAGCAGAGCTGGCCAACCTTTTCCCTAATGCCACTGGAGTAGAAGTACATGGTCTGAAGTCAGAGGTTAGCGAGGGTTGGCCTTTTTCCTGGAATTGTTCTCCTTAGCACATGATAACACGTGATAAATGGAAGGAACGTGTTGACTGTCACACTGCCACTGCTCACAATAGCAATACTCATTTGCACGGAGAAAACTGAAATTGACAGACAAAGACCTTGCTGACAAAGGCTTATATCAACATTTATTAAACATAATAATAATAATTTAGAGAGACGCAGACTTTCTTACCACACCATGCATTTTTGTTTGTTTTATTTTTAAGTAACATTAAATTTTCAGAGCTTGGTGTATTAAAGTTCGAAATTATTTATTTGAAGATGTAGGATTTTGCTTTGAATTTTAAACTAGGTTATTCAGGGCACACTATATCACTATAATATATTGTCTTTTAACATTTTCTGTCTTGAACAAGAACAATATATAGGATAAAATATTGTTTAATACAATACTTTCTCATAAATAGCCTATTTCTGTATATATTTCTGAAAAAAAAAATCTGAATTTCTGTTTGATGTTATTCCACAGCGTATGCTAATTAATATAATAGGGCTTATTACTCATTTTCATAAAAGGCAACTTATATGTAGATAAACTGTAGTACGGCTGGGTATTTATTTATTGAGCCAAAAATAGAATTGCTATACTGTGCTACATTTTTCTTTATTGAAGCTAGATCTCATCGGTGTAAAAATAGATACTCTTCCTGAGATCTGGACC
Organism: Isichthys henryi; assembly: GCA_026776945.1. Taxonomy (NCBI): domain Eukaryota; kingdom Metazoa; phylum Chordata; class Actinopteri; order Osteoglossiformes; family Mormyridae; genus Isichthys; species Isichthys henryi. The sequence goes on along the minus strand of JAODJX010000001.1, from coordinate 12,112,120 downwards.
ACAGCCATATGCTCGGTATTCCAGCTGTCTAACCGCTGTGCTACCGACTTCCCTAAAATTTCAAAGTTCTGATTTTATCCTGAACTATTTTCAGAAGCATTCCTGGTTTTGCCCAGAACGCCAAGCATACTAGCCGAATTCACCAAAGGCAACCGGGAATGTTTCCTTCTTGAAAGTTTCACGTTCATACTATGCTGCCCATACTGCGAAGGAGAAGACCACGCATAGAGTAAATGTATCCACCAGAAGATGCTGACATGCCCAGCATGTGAGCGGCGTACAATTTCAGCTTAAGTGTTTTTCAGACAAATTATATCCTGGAGTTTCCCAACCGTAGTCATTCCTGAATGTGGGCAAACGTTTCGTTAAACATAGATTAAAAAAGGGCCTCCTCTGTGACCTGCAGGCCAGTTCCTGCTGGACGAGTCCCGTCTGTCGGAGGCCGCAGCCGTGGCGGAGAAGGCTGCCCAGCTGGATGGTGCTGAATTTGACGTGGTCTTCAATGCAGCCCACGTGCTCAGGTGGGAGGCGTCACTGAGGCAGGGATCATGTTCGCAGGCAGGGAGACTCGCCGTAGCAGCACACGCACATGCAGTAGCGAGCAGAAACAAAAAGGCAGCTGTTTTTCAGCCTTTAAGTGTGAAATGGATGGAAAGTGCTTCAGTTATTCATCCAGCAGGTATCCGTTAAACACATTCTTGTATTTAGCAGGTGCTAAACCTAACCCTATCTCTAATCCTAACCCAAACTGACATACCTCCAAGATGGTAGCGTCAGACATTTCTTGAAACAATGGGGGGGTTGTTAAGAGAGGCGTTCACTCAGAGAAAACACAAATTGAGCTCCTTAATTACAGGAAAAGACAGAAAAAATTCCAAGTATGGGGCATGTCTGAGGCTAATCTGTGATTTCAGTTATCCTAGAATAGAGTACAGCTCTGCGTAATATTGCTGCTTTGTAGCAGGTATGTCCCAGCATGCCTGCATCTGAATAATGGCATCCAGGTCGCTCGTGGGAGTTTTATTTACGCAAAGTAAAATTCAGATGTATTGATCCCGCCCCCCTCTAGTTGCTTGGATCCACCTCCTCTGCAATTTGATTGGTTATCTCTCTTGTGTAAGTAAAACTCCCATGAGCGCCCAGGTCATCTTCAGAAAGCCAGTGGTCAGCAGTACATTTCAGTTATGATTTCACCACGACTCCTGAAACATTTGGCCTTTAACAACATCAGCAGTTTAGTCTGGCCAGACGTTAATATGAAAAAAAAAACAATTATTCTGTCTTTTCCATAAGAAAACACAATGTGTGCTGGATTTGTTTAGCCAATATTGAGCAGAGCACAACAGAGCACAATATTGGGTCGATTTTATCCCATGGAAAGATGCATAAGCTCATTTTTTATTTTATTTATTTTAGTCAGTTGATGTGAAACAACAAATGATCAGATTAACCATATGGTGAGCAAATACTTCAAATTTCCTTCAAACACCTATATGATGCTACTTCACTGTAACTTTTAGAACAAGTACCCTCAGCACCTCCCTCCTTCTCGAAGCTAAAAGATGCAGTGCATTCTGTCCAATGGATGTCTTTTTTCTTGTCAGGTCCTGGGCCAAAGTATCCAACCACAGAATGTTTTACTGGATCAGATGCAGGGCTTTTTATTAATGTTGTATTCTGTTTTTCCATATTTTCCGTGAGGTTCCATTTGTCCCATTTATGTGTTTTTCTTGGATGTAGATGTTGAGCGAGCCCCCCCACCCCACACACACACCATATCTGTGGGCTGTGATCAGAGAGATGAGGCAGAACTTCAGATATAAGCCCCCACTGTCATGTGGTTGTTGCCTCTGAAAGGCTTGCTTCCTTGTCGTATACTTGCTGAAGTATGACCCCAGGATTGCTTATGGGAGTCTGTGGACTTTCGGAAAAATTTAAAATTCATTTTTATAAAAATTATGGAAATGCCGAAGTCTGATTAATTGAGTAGAGAGCACAATCTACAGGTTTTCTGTAATGTTGTTATATGTGCCTTACAGCATCGCCTGAGACATACATCTTATTATTATACAACTATATATTCCACAGATTAAATGATTTTGTCAAATTTATGAGTAATTTTGTCCCTCTACAAATATGAAGAAATCTGGTCACTTTCAACTACAAACAATGTTATATTTGTTTTTATCTTCCAGTAGTTTCCTTTTCCAATGGTTAAACTGCCTCATTTCCTTTGTAAATAATTAGGATGCACATCTATATTCTGCATAATGAAGATAATGGAAAATGTATTTTGATGTTTCGTTGTGTCATTCTGAAGAAACTAACATTTCTCTGCATGCAGACTCAGCTTTGCTCGATTTATGTTCTGTATAATAATTATTTTCATCTTTACTATTTTCTGAAAACTGAGGTTTCAGTCTTGTTTTGCTCTGTGAGATACACGAAAACAAAACCCAGTGACGATGCATTGTTTTGGCCCGATTTTTCTATAAGAGAAGCAACTGCTTGCATGGTTGCTGAACTAATGGTAAAAAAAATATGTATTTGTGTTAAGACTTCGGAAGGGTATTCATTTCATTCAAAGGACGAGTCTCAGTTGCTGTAAATTTAGCAGTCAGAGTGAAATGGGTGTACAGTACTGTGCAAAAACCTTAGTAACAGAAAGTGATTACAGTTATTTATCTGGGTAGTAAGTGTATGTTTGCTCAGAAAAAAAACAATTTAACATTAGAATATTTGCCAGTAACGACAGAATAAGAAATAACGAACGTCTTCCTTCCATGCATTTGTTAAATTTCACCACCAGCTCACTTAGTTTAATATGCTTAAATAATTTGATGAGGTATTGATTGGCCAAACTTGGTACGCTAGTGGGCAAGTCAACAAATACAAGGCATATTGAACAGTTGCTTTAAATACTGGGGCAACGTTAGGAGATATTTTGCATTGGCAAAAGCTAATTCACTTTGACAGCCATAATGTAATATTTCATCAACATGAAGATCATTTAAACAAAATTTTCTTTGGCTGCTTAAGTATACAGTATACAGTATATGCAAAGCAAATGTTTGTAGTATTGCACACAAGTTTTGAATTATATAATTGATGCCTAACCCAAGGGACCTTCGGGAAGATGCATTACTTTCGTGCTCTACCACCTTGTACACCAAGTTTTCAGGTGATTGATGGAATTAAGCCTGGCATATTGTTTCACTTATCTAAATAATTACCTAGTAAGCCCTTTTAACAAAGGCATGTTATTTTTGACGTCTCCCTCAGCATTTTTAGCATGCCAAGGTCAATGCCTGCTCAGATTTCTCTGTCTGTACTGACTGTTTATCCTGATAACCATGGGATTGATATGTAAATAATCAAAAATATCTTTTTACATTTTCTTTTACATTGAAGTTAAATTAAAATGAGATCGGCGTAACCACTTCCCAGAAATAATAGCAAATATCAAGTATGACAAACAGAACGATGTAACACGATGCTGTAAAACATGACATACTGGTAAATCATTCATTGACATATTATACGCATTTCCATAAGTGAACTTTGCAATGAGGCTAAGATATTATTTGAAGCAGGATTCCAAAAATAAAGTGGAGAGTTCCTAAAAGAAGGTCCTTAATTGCTTCAAGGTCAAATTCACTGCAAATTTCTGCGATCTGACAATTGAGACTGTTAACTGTTACATCCTTATGTATATTTAAATATCTATCAGCGAAATGAATGTCAAGCATGTAAAATTTAGCTGGTAGAAAGGATAAACACTCTCCTTTTCCAAATATTATTTCATCATTATGATTCACCCACGCTTTATTAAACTACAATGTATCTCTTACCAATCATTCCATAATGTATGCTCTACACACACTTATTCTCAAAGAGTCCACTATCTGTTTAATTGTTCCTTGCACAATTCAGTCGGTCCCTGTTAAGCCACGAGGCTTATTTCCCAGCCTTCAGTTTGGTTTCCTCTGATTTCTGGAGAACGGAACAGCAGCCCTGTTTTGACAGATGTGAAAATAATCATCATTCTCTCTGTGAAAGGTTCTGCCAGTTTATCGGGCTTCATGTATGCATTTTCTATACCCTGTATGGTTTTGTACCAGACATAGAACTATTACTGTACCTTCCACGTTCCAGATCCTTGTAGATTTTACATTGCTTTCACAGAAACATTCTCTCTGGACCCCTTGCATTGTAGTGGTAATATTAATTTTATTTTCGTTGCAGGCAAGCAAGTCTCAATCAAGCTGCAGAGAAATATTATGGTCTTGCAGCAAGCCTGAGACCAAATGTAAGTATTCTTTGATTTGAATATTGTAGGTTACCTGGTAACAACAAACCTCTGATTATATTCAGTCTATGTCCCCTCTATCTCTGTCTGACACACACACATACAAACACACAACATTTTCCTATTTTTGTATATGTATTCCACCTAGGTGCTTTGTCTGTGTGCATGTAGAGAATGTTTTATATGTGTTTATATAAAGAATTTTTCTACAGAAGTGCTACTTGTTGTTTCTTAGTATTTATTGTTGTTTCTGTTGTATTTATTGCTGCTAGTCTGCAGCGTACAGCGTTCACGTCATGGTTGATGCCACAAGTGTTTAGTGATTATCCCACGCAGTTCTGGGTAAATGTTTTCACTCCACCGTCGGTGTGATGCTCACTGTTTCCCTTTGGGCAGAGAGCCTTTCATTTTCTCAGAAACACCTTCGCTACAAAAAAAGACATTGACACACGACATGCAAAAGTAATCTGCAAAACAGAAATTACAAATCTTAGCTTGAAATATATTTGGACATGCGTCTGGTTATGTGATCATGAACAAATGAAACCCATTTTAAATCAATAGAAATTTTATGCACGTTGGAGTATCTGTAGCAACTTTTAAATAAAATAATTTTAACAGCTGATATAGTAATTTAAACTTTACAATGCTTTCTAGTTATTTAATTTTTATTTTATGTAAACTTAATGAAAACGTTTTATTGTGAATTTCACAATGAGAATCACTTGACATATTTATGTTGCAAACAGTAAATATTGGCAGTTTGTAATGTTTGCGGACACAATAGCCCCCTCTGGTGAGTCATCCGAGGATATCAAATAGCCAAATATGCTATCTGTTAAAGCTTCTGTTTGGTGTTTGTATGCTTATATATTGTTCACCACTTGGTTCACCTTACAGAAGTGGAGGTTTACAGTATTTAGAATAACTCTTGATGTCACCAGTCTTATGATGCCTTGTGCATTTTACATAAACTGAGATTACTTTTAATCAGAATGTTTTATTTCATCATTAACCTCTGAAAGATATTTATTCTCTGCAGTTTATCTTGTTTTTAATTAACAAATTCTTTTTCATTTTTTTGGCCACAAATGATATTTATTGGAAGACGTTTTGGCTTCCATGCTTACTGTTAGCAACGTAAATCTTTTCATTGCGTTATACGTGATGGTATTGCTATATAAATTTCATTACATATCTCGTTACAATGACAAATTAGTGTTTGCACTTATTGCATTAGCTTGTAAAAGTGTAATGGTTGGGATAAATAATGACAACGTGTCTTAGGGGAACGCTCCTTGTAAGCAAAGTTTATTTGTGGAAGATTGATAACCAACTGAATTATTTTCATATCCTTTGTGATATTTTCATTGCAGCGAAGTGGATTTTGGATGAAATATTTGACTAAGTGCTTGAGTCCATGAGTCCAGCGATTTGGTGCAGTTCCACTTGCGCATGGTGGATGACTTGGCAGCCTTCCCACACACAGTATTTACTCTTTCGACCATCTGCTGGCAGTTTTTCCTCTGTGAACATCGTTTCCCGTACGGCTGGATTCGGCTGAAGTTTGTTTGTTTGTGTGCTGGTGTTTGTATATGCATATGAAAATGTCTGTTTTAGCTGTTTCTCCATAAAGCTCCTTCTGAAGGAGACATGTTGAGCTCCAATTCTTTGGCTTTGGTTAAAGCTGCTGTTTTTTCCTTATTTACAGTGGATTGACAAATATTTATTTAAGAGCAGTTGTTCAAAAGTGGAGAAAAGTGGAGCGAGTGATTTTCATTGATGCATTTTTACCACACATTAAAAATGATGATAGATAGATAGATAGATAGATAGATAGATAGATAGATAGATAGATAGATAGATAGATAGATAGATAGATA
>JAODJX010000001.1:12091974-12105828 GCA_026776945.1 Isichthys henryi | reverse complement strand
GATAGATAGATAGATAGATAGATAGATAGATAGATAGATAGATAGATAGATAGATAGATAGATAGATAGATAAAATAGCAAAATTTTTATATACCCTACATTTATATAATCCAATGTTTGAAAAAATAACTTTTCATTCAGGTTCATCCATTTCTATTTCTGATGGGTATCAACCTTTACAACAGAAATGGTCTGATTCACTCCACATCTGGTGGTATTTCCATCATGGAATGTCAGAGGAAACTGGACTGGAGGTGGGGGGAGGTGAAGGTCTTTAAAACACCATCTGAGACGCATTTAAATAATTGAAACATCACCCCCCCCCCCCCGCCCCCATAACCTGTCTTCTTCCGCAGAAGTCACCTTGTTTAGAATGTGGACGGCAGAGGTGCTCAGTGGCATGAGTTGCGTTTGTCGTGACAGATGTTGTGGCTTTGTCTGGGTCAAAGGTCGCTCTCCTATGCGCTCTGCCGCCACCATCTGGTTTCACTTCACCACTTCAAACTGGCGGCTTGAGCTAAATCACACCAAAAAATATACCCACATGCTGACAAAACTGAGAGGGATTTAAACAAACAAACAAACAAAACCCTCGGTTTACAATACCCACCCTGATGATGACCGTATGATTCACAGTGGAAGCTATGCTACTCAACAAGTCCTTGGAACCAGTGGTTGAATTCAAGAGATTCAATATTTCAAGAGATTCAGTGAAATGAAATTGCTACTACTCCAGACTGTGCAACACACAAGACGGATAAAAAAGTAAAAAAGCAAGTTAACAAAATAAGTACTAACAATATATAAATATATGAAGTATATTAAAAGATTTTAACATATTTATATACATTTATGAAAATATGTAACATGCAGATTGGCCCCATTGGCTTATTTTCATCGGTGATGTCGATGATCTTAATGGCCTGGGGGTAGAAGCTTCTCCTCAGCCTCTCAATCCTGGCCATAAGGCTCTGGAGGCGCCTACCACGGCTGCTGAGTGTCTTTGGTAATGCTTGATGTCCTGGACCTACATCCCTGGATGTAGATGTTCTCCAGGGTGGTGCAGTTTTGACCTGGAGATTTGCTCAGCACACTGTATCACCCACAGTGGGGCTCTATGGTCTCCGGAGCCACAGTTGTCATACCAGGCAGTAATGTTCCAGAAAGCACAGATCGCACAGTATTGCTGTAGGTCTTTTGTAGCTTAAAGCTTCTCAGGTGCCTCCGGTGACACTGTCGTTGCCCAGCTTTCTGCACTATGGTGGATGTGTATGTTGTCCATGTCTGGTTCTCAGAGATGTGTGCTCCATGGTACCTGTAACCACCGACATCTTCACCAGAGTCCCTAAAATTTTGAGGGGTGTGTACTTCCTCTTCTGCTCCTTCCTGACGTCCTTGACCATCTGCTTGTTGATCATCAAATAGAAATAGAACTGAAACCTGGGTGGAAGCCATAGTTTGTCTTTATACTCGTGTATATTTTATTGAACGCATAGAGACCTACGGTGAGAGATCCTGTGAATATTCGGGTAGAAACTGCATATCTTTGTGTTAGATTTTACAGTTTATTCCGTCAACTGAAGCTATTGGCTCTGGGCAGAGAAGGTTTTGTTTTTTGGATAATTTCTTTGAGACCATGACTCATCAGCCACAAGAGCTGTGAGAAATGGTTTCATTCATTCTTCAATGCAGCTTTACTCCTCAAATGAGCTTTAACTACTGCTTACAAAAGCGACTGCAATTTTGTTTTCCTTTCACTTTCTTTTGCTCTTTGCTTAAAAAGACTGAAATTTATTCATTGAAGGTCACACACGTGGAACAATAACTAAACGGTGAATTTCTTGGCGTTACAAATTGTATCAGGAAAAACAAGAGTTTAGCACACTGACCTCAACATGCGCCAGGAATGATGTTGCGCTGATTTTCATAGTGGTCAAGAAGACGAATGTGCCTTCTTGTGAATGATAAAGTATGGCTGGGGTTCACCAGGGGACACAGGGATTCTATTCTAGAAGAGCTATGATTTATTTATTGAGGCTCTTCTGAATGTGGAATGCGATGAGGTCTTGCATATTTCTCCCACTGAGGTCCTTAAGCAGACAGCATCAGTCATCTTCCCTTCACAAACACTAAACAGAAAATGAGGAATTTCCTAATCAAGTGTGAAAATCCTGGCAGCATGACAGCCGGTACAGTCATAGGAGCTGTGATTAGGAGGCATCTTGTAGGTGCAGTCAAGGAATGGTAAGGATAGAATATCCATACTTACTTGTAAATTTGATTAATTCTGTTGGTTTCACAATTCTGTGGAGTAAGCTCCTAAGCCCATAATTATTGGTAGTCTCAGTGTGCTTTCATTTAAAATTTCCAACATTTTTATAGAATTCTGTTAAACATGAAAGCACATGGATGTTTTGAGGAACTACCCCCTCTGCTCGCGTATAAATAACTGAAACTGTAGTAAGTGATTTTATTCTGTATGTTTGAGATGTAATGCCACCATTTTTGGAAGTTTCTGTTCGCTTATTTAAGTTAGACAGCAAAATGTGCGTTTTATGTTCTCCCATGTGTTCGAACAATGTGGGTGGCAATTCACACGTTACATCCTCTAAAATCCCTGTGTTGAAAATTTCTTTGCTGATGAATTTTCACACATTCCAAAAATGGACATAAACCTGAGTTTTGGTAGTTTCAGATATAATCCTTTACATTTGCTTGGATTCCACTCACTGACCTCCTCATGTTTGGCTTGGAATATTTTCATTGCCTTTCATCCTTGGTCGGAAAACTCATTAAAGGGTGTGTCTCCCTTCAAGCAAAGTTTAAGCAGAGTCTAGAGAAGCAACTGAATTCAGATCTCATACAAAGTCACTTTCACTGCAGTCCATTCCCTTATTAGACCAGTGTTACACAATATATACTGGATCTTTAGAAATGATATTACACTAGCTCATAGCTATTACATTTTATAATATGTATTAGAAGTACTTGCATGTACTACAATGCATTTCAGTCCTTATGGAAAGCATACTGTACGTTGTAATGTATACACACACAAACCCTATTTCATTTCATTACATCAAGCTATTTCTACTGTGCCATAGTTCCGACGAATGCAATATATTGCATATTTTATCTAACTTATTACTTATTACCTACTTGTTCATCTTTAGTAACTGTTAATTTGCATATTTAATGTGTACAGCATCTATACTAGTACCCAATACTAAAAATCTGTTTTTTACCAAGGAAGGAAAGTGTTGGTGTTCATTGGAAGGTCCCCACAGACAAATGAAACTTTATGATAGACTAGATGTAGCAACGTCAGCGTTAGTTATTGATTTCAGCAGTCAATGTTATATTTTTTACTAAGAAATTCTGCATTGCTAATTACACACTTTTAAAATATGAACATAAATATTCCTAAATGATAAAAGACTGACTCGCTTTCAGTAAGGTAAATACCAGCTGAAGTCTCCCAGATCTCCCTTTATAGGTTTCTTGGCCTCTTGTGGATTTTTTGATGTGAATGGTCAGTGTGAAGCTACCAGTGTGGCATTTTATAAACTCTTGTTGAGTAGCACAGTTTTCCATGACGAAAGCACATTTTGTCATTTGTAGAAGTATTCTTAGCGTCCACTGGCTCTTTTTGTGATTTCAGTACCCAGCCGCCTTGATGAACTTAGGCGCCATCCTACACCTGAACGGGAAGCTCCAGGAGGCCGAGTCCAATTACCTGAGAGCTCTGCAGTTCAAGCCGGACGATGCCATCACCCAGTCCAACCTGCGCAAGTTATGGAAGATCATGGAGAAACAGGGGCTGAAGATGGCCGTCCCATGAGCAACCTGGGTGGCATCGGGAAGTTAGAATCTTCTTCTTTAAGCGCTACAAGAATGGATATGCAGGCCTATCGAATGTTCAGAATCGTCCATAGAAGAAAGAAGAAGGTGGCCGTTATGGGGAACCTCAAGATTATCACACCTGCTTCTCTGCAGAAACATCTTTTGAGCAGGATCAATTCACTTGGAGCAGGCAGTAGCCATAACAGCTTACAGTGGATGAAGTCTTAGCGTATTTATTGCATTCTTATAGTATTTCATTGAACTCTGAAGTTCTCTAGGCATGTTCCTGGCAACAGAGAACATTGAGCTTATAGATTCAGTTTGTAACCCAAAGATCTGAATTCATACAATAAAATCCATCCAACTTCTTCTTGATTATTAGTGATATTTTTCCTTTCTGGGGACTATAATATGCCGGAAGTAAATAAAATTAAATTATAGTGCACATAAACAAACCACAGAAATTTAAATGGACAAATTGACTGAATGGAACTTTTCTGTTAACCTGAAAAGTCTGTATACTGCCATATCCAAATATTTAAACCATTCTTACGACTAAATATAAGTATTTTAACAAAAGTCTATTCATTTACAGAATACCACAGGGAAACACATATGTGTCCCTTCTCACATATCCAGACAAAAGATGTCTGTTGTTGTGGTGTTGTGATTTCATTATGTTACTTCCAAATGTTTGAATAGTTATGAAATAAACATTTTTTTTTGGGGGGGGGGTGATTGGGATGAATTGTTTGTTCAAGTGGAAATGCCTTACAGTTTTACTGGACTTTATGAAAAGGTGCTTAATTAAAGGTGCTTTAATTATGCTGAGCGTGTAAATAGGATGTAGAATTTGTTATATTACATGAAAATTGCTATTCCAGATACAGTGAAGCAGTAGAGCATTTTCTAGGCAAGGTACACAGTTCTTAGAGAAGCAGCCTTCAAACACACAGTGACAGTGAAATTGTAAGACATGCTTCATAACTCCCCAAACAAGCTACACTCACCTGCTGCACTCTCTTAAGAATAAACAAACTAGTATCTGTGAAAGACTGTAAATTTAACTTGTTTTTTATGGGTTACTTGTTGTTTCATTTGTATATGTATAAATGAGCATTAATATATATACTTGGAATGATTGCAAACCAAGGAAACTGAATATTTCTGGATATATTTTAAATAGTTTTCTTCCTTATTTCATATTCCAGTATTGTCAGATATTTCCGTTTTACTCTTAGATGTTTAGATGTGAGAAGATGTCTGCATTCACAGTGAACGTTGCCAATATTTGGCCATATGATAGACTGAAAATCCCTTATGACTGCTACTATTTTGGTTTTGTTAATTCTGTGGAGGGTTTGTCTATGTCCGTGCCAAGGTAACATCCGACCTTTTAGTGTTTTTTTATTTTACTTTTTTTTTTAAGAAATAATTTTCAGGTTCCTTATCTTAATTTATTATGTACCATGCTGTCTTGCTTGTAAAATTTGTCTCCAAAATGCCTTGAGAGGAGAAGAGACTAACATATTGCATTTATTAATAAACCATGCCATCTGTTGTGCAGAATGAATTTCTGGTTATGTATTGGGGTATTTTAAACAGCACTTTGAGCTAAAAATGCAATCAGAAAAGACAATTCAGCATATTCCTTCTGTCATTCTTAGTGAAGTTTCATATGCCACAAAGTATGGGAAAGAACACCAGGATTGTGCAAACTCAGTATATAAATACCCACAATAAATACAGTGACATAGCTTCATCTTGGCCCTGCCCTGCTCTGAAACCACATTCAGTGTGAAACAAACAGTTCTGAGAAAAACTAATTGTGAGAAACTGGCAACGCTCTGGTTGATCGCTATGCCAGCTGTGACTTCAGACAGACAATAGGGGGCAATGCGAGAAAACTGGAGACCCTATGTTGTCAGCTACCTTAGTCAAGCTCATTACACTTGGTCTCTGTTCAACAACTCCAGTTATACCAAAGTCCATGTCCAGTCGCGTACAACAGAGCAATTCATAAACTTCTCCTAAAGCTACACATCTGCTGTGCCTAACTGTGTCTTTGGACCATGGGAGAAAACCTGCCCGACATTAGAACATGGAAACAGACGTGGGATTCAAAGGAGTGAGACAACAGCATTCAGTGAGACACCCTGCCACCCTGCAGCAATACTATTTCTAAAAATAGCCAAATAAAATTGCAGTAGTTTTTAATTCATTCACAACGTCTTAACACTATCTACCTACTTCAAAAGTGAGGTAATATGGTCCAGAATAACTTTCTCACATTGTTCCATTTACAGCCTGGTTTCTATGGAAACCTACATGTCATTGATTATATGACATTTTAACCATTTGACCCTCCTATGAATGAAATGTTAAGAAAACTCAAGCATTCAGTTGTTTACAGAACAGATAAGTGGTGATTGAAAAAGTGAATGGCCCTTTAAATCAGCCCAAATCCTGAATCACTCTAAAGTGGTTCAGTGTGTTGGATAGTCCACACATTTTATTTTATCTTTGAAATTGTTGAAGCAAGGTGGAATTAATGAAAGAGTTCCTAGTTTCATTAAAGTTGAAAAGACATTTAAGTCAGTGTAATGATGTAGTAAGTGAAATGTTATACCATTTTCACTCTTGCATTACAAATGTCAGCAACAGAGACTGAATGTATGTGAGTATGCAACCACGTAAATGTATGTGAGTATGTAACTCTGGCTCTGTGGCAGGTCATGTTTTGAGAAAGTACCTAATTGTCTTAAATATCAAGTTGTATCTTCCAGTTAGCGCAGGTGTAAGTCTGTCTTTTTGTGTGTGTTAGACTAACCCAAGAAAAACAGTAGTTCTAGGCTTGATGTTTCCCAGGTAACACCTAAAAACCCCCTACTCACAAATCCAGCTGCTTTTACGGTACAGTAATACAACACACATGTGGAACCTAATGAGGTTATATCAGGCTCAGGGTAGCAGACGGCATTCAGTGTTTTGAAGCTGACAAAAACAACCATTCACATCATAAAAGTGCCCGTATACCTTTCAGCACATTGGGTGTTTGCACGTCTCCTTTAAATTTATTTTTTAATGGTAATACTTCTGAGGACAGAAAAACAAGATATTTTAAGGTCTCTTTCACAGTTATCCATTTATAGGACGACAAAGAAACGACAGCAGGAAGATGATGAGGATGAAAGCTGGTGTAATTGACAGCAAAGGTATAGGTATTTTTTAAAAATGAATATATAAATGAATATATTGATAAACACGCATGAGGCTTTTGATAAGTGTCTTAGCTGTGCAGCTATTCATAGCATTGCAATGCAATTGAGGGCATCTTGTCATGACCTGCTCATTCGATCCTCCTGTGTGCCACGCCGCCTCATTTGCCTCGTGTGAATTCCTGATTGTTATCAGCTGTTTCATGTTATTTCTGCTTAGTCCTGTGTATTTAGTCTGTGTTCAAGTCTCTTTCCCCAGTCCGGTCAGTTAATGTTGCATGTTTTGGAGTGTGTTACCCGGCAATAAACCCTGTTTTGTTTGTATTCACGGCTCCCTTCGCCTGCTTCCGTGTTTGACACATCTAGATTTTCTGGTGACTTTAGTTTCAGGACATCATTTGACTTTCCTCAGAGAATTTCCTTGGTTTTATTCTCAATTATTTTCTGTTTGGGAAACGATCTTGTGCTCAAGCATTTCTTCTGCTGTTTAAATAGTCCTTTGAGTTTACATATGGGCCTACTGAAAAAAACCTTTTTTTCCCCTTTATAACTAAGAGTACATGTCAGACATTTGTCAACTATACTGTAAATATCTGCTGGTAAAATCGCTAAATTTAGACTGACTGCTATACGTATTAGAACAGAAATGTGGTTTCATTCTTACACACTACTGAAGAGAAATACAGCATCAAGATCAACAGAAACTGTTAATGTGACAATGATCCTGATGGTAATTTCTTTCAGGTGCATGCCAGTCTGTAGATTTATTGTTGTTCGTGTCTCTTGGAAACCTCACTGGGCATGTAGTTTTTTCTCTCTTTCTGTTGTTGCCAAAGAATCACCTTTTCTGACATGAGGTCTCTGGTCCAACGCCAGCATGAAACAGCAGAACCCCATACCCTTGCATGGCTTCAGAGTTCATTATCCTGAACCTGGCTATAACTAAAGACGTGCCAGATACGTTTTTGATCACCGATTAAACTCTACGTGTCTACTGTGATTGCTTGATTTGCTGAATGCTTACTTTGTTTGTGCTTTGGAACTCCGCTTCCACTTCAGTTAGCTTTTCATGAAGATATTCAGGTGTAGACATTCATTTTCGGATCATGTCTGGTGAAAAAAGGGACTTCTGTCCCTCCTGTGGCTTTCAGTGCTTAACAACACACAGCCTCCCTTTTACAACATAATAGAACTGGAGGTTTTGAAGGGTGGGAGACTTAGTGGCTATTTCTGCTTATGGCATGCATATAAACTAGCATAACCTGGCCTAGCCATCACTTTAGATGTAGATTCATTATTATCCAGAACTTTGACGGATTAGTCCTGATTTTAAAAATAGTATGGATTTCTCAACTGTGTGTTTACGCCCCCTTCCTGTCACTCCCAATTACATGTGTTGCCTCACTGAAAGTTCCCCCCTTTTTATAACATGTGCCACATTTCCCAGGACGCCCGGCTTTCCCCACCTAGCCTGCCATCTCGCACCAACGAAATCTGTGATTGGGCTCCTCAGAGACCCATTACAGTGAAGTACCCGTCCCGTCCAGCTACCGGCATCATGCATCATGGAAACTTGAGGCCGTTGGGCACCCAGATGGCCTGACCCCAGCCAAGGACCCCAAGGCTATCCGATTACAGCGGCACGTCAAGACGCAACTCCAAAGTGGCACTAATCACTCTAAGCAAATTAAAATGCGAAAGAACAGGAAATTCATGTCTAACGTAGCATATAACCAAACAATGGGACCTGTGTCGTGGAGTCTAATCCACCATTGAGCCATTGCCATCACTCATTCCCTTTCTCCTTGGTGGTAACACGGCCAGGTACACTTTCATCCGGAAGCCGGCCACGTCACGAATCCTTTCAGGTTTGGAAAGTCGCATGGAAACAGGCTTCTGGGCTGGCAGGGCCTGCGGCTCATCAAGAACCTTTACAACACTGAAAGAAATGGTAAATGAAGAACTCTGGATTGTGGCTCGGCACATTCACGTTTAAAAAATTCCAGAAATCCTCAAATCATATAAGTGGAAATGCAATATCAAAAATATAGATGGTAGTCTTTCCTCTATCTCCCCTATACCCTTAAATTATTGATAATTGTAGAATCTTCTTTTTGCACTACACAAACTGTCTTTAGAGCTGCAAGGTCTGTCCAGTCATGAATGTTGCACCGTGGATCCAGGAGGAATGTCAGGTTTGTTTCGCTGTGTATTGTACTTGGCTGAAACGACAAGCTTATTATTATTCAAGCTTGACTTGACTTGGACAAATTGGCAGCGATGTACAACGACCTTTCTGGTTTGAGGTCTTTCAAACTGTGGGCAATGAAAAAAAAATGCCTTTAGTATTTAGCATGTATTATGCACTTTTAGTTAAACAATACAAATAGTATTTAATTTCCGAACTTTTTTCTCTCGTTCGACAAAGCTGGATCACAGTTTTAAACGTTCTTAGTCTGCTTGCAGGTTTCATTGTCAGAGAGAAAATAATTAAACTGAGACTAATTATAAGAGTCTCTCCTAATGCCTAATCTCCACAACAGCACCTAGATGGTTCACAGAGAACCAAATACTCATTTTACATTCTTCTGCATTCCCTTTGGCTTTAACTTTCAACCTGACTTTGGTTATACAAATTCTGTGTACATTTTCTGAAGTGCCAAACTGAGCCAAAAGATATGAAAGGTAAGTTTGGGATGTGCTGTAACCTTGAATGTAAGGACAGAGCTGGAATTGTGTTTCATCTCATTGGCTTCGATCTTGATCGCAGCCCATAAATGACACATACTTCCTCTAAGATGTAGGTCACCAAGCAGCCGATTCTCTCCTGCATTGAACCTGTAACTGGTTGATGGTGATTCCCAGCTTATGTGAGCCGGGCACACAGAGACGGCAGAGCACCTGGCATATCCGCCCCAGCCTGAGCTGTAGTGTCACCAAGATTTACACATTGATTTTTAGTAATGAGCTTTATTACAGTACGAGGTCACTGGACCAGGAATGTAACTGTGCTAAATGCTTCTGGGCAATCAAACCTGCAATTACATACATTTCAGGGTAATGACAGTGAAATGAATGGGCTCACAGAAAGGCTACTTGGCAGTGAGCAGCTGATGTAAACAGAGACTTTGTTCTGCAGAGAGAGGCCCCAAGATAATGCCAAAAAGAATCAAATGTACTATGGAAGGAGTCTATCTGTGTCTCATCTTGGTAAGGAAAAGTAAATCCCGATCCTTTAATTTCTTAAGGGTTAAACATAGTAATATATGAGGTTTACTGATCAATTTTGAACCAGTGCCAAACGGAGATCCAGCCTTTCTATTATTTAACCAAAGGATTACGAGGGTAAACTGTATTAAGAGTAACCCATTCACCTACTGTAACTGCAAAGTATCTTTAGGCTCAAGGCATTCCTGAAACCCTATAAACATGGCTATAAATATTCAACAAAGGCATGACACATTATATCCATTTTTATTATGCATTACAAATGCTTTATGAAGCTTTCTTCTACGTGTACTATAGATACCTTTATAATGCATTATAGAGGTCAGTATAAGCCTTAAGGATACTTTAATACTGCATTATAATGGTATCTATAGTGTTTTATTAATGAGAGCTTCATAAGGCAGTCATAATGCATAAAAATCATGGCTAAAAATTTATAGCCATGCTTATAATGCTCTATGAATGCATTATAATGCATTATGAATGTGTATATAAGTTACTAAAAACATGGCCTTAAGTAAAGTATTACCAAATATGCAATATTATTGAAGAGAAGTACACGGAAATTTGTTTGGGTGAAAATCCAGGTCTTTCTGATTTGGCCTGGTTTGGCACTAAGTTCACAGATAGGGTGACTCATTGGGTAGTGTTGTTGTGCTGTGCTCGCAGGGTTGAGGGTTTCAATTCTACTCCCTGCCCTGAGTGTGGAGTTTACATGCTTTTACCATGTTGCGCAGGTTTTGTTTGGGGACTCTAGTTTCTTCCTTGAGTCTATAGATACTTTGCAGTTACAGTAGGTGAATGGGTTACTCTAAGTCGTCCATAGTGCGTGATTGTATCTGCCTTTACGCTCCACGCTGACACCCCATCCAACAGATACACCAACCCTGTGCCCTGTGCTGCCTGGGATGGAAAATAGTTGGATGGAACTCATTATAGATGATTATGGAAAAAATATATAAAGCTGTTGACCACAAGTTACATTTGTTTTTTTTAAAAAAAACAAAAAAAAAAACATGAAAATAGATTATTTCCAAAAATTACATCCATTACATCATTGTGCGAGATGAATCAGTATTTCATAAATACAATGTTACAGGCCCTATCTTCAGCTAAGGCAGATAATTATATGTTTATACACGTTTGAATAAGTAATAAAAAGAGATTGACAGGTTAATAGTTTTTTCGTTTGAGACAGACCCACACAAATGAAAACCAGAGTGCCATTAACAAGATATTTAATTTCCAGCTGCAATGTGTTCCTAATATTCCGCAGACTGTAGTATCACTATATTCTACATGCATAACAGTAACATATTAGTGTACACTCACAATGTACATATATATTCTCTTTGTATGAGGTGGTATGTGTCTTAATCCTTGGCAAAACAGCACAGACCAGTAAAATGAGTCAATTGATCAAATTTTCCCACAGAAAGCCTCATTGTCAGTCATTAACACGCCACAGATTCTTGTAATATTTTGCACTAAGATGTATGACATAGATAAACATACAGCTTTTGCAGTACAAGGCAGGGAGCCCCTTGCTTGAAACTCATTCACTTTTCCTGTCTAGACAATAAGATAAAGAAAATTGTGTTTTTTTTTCTCGCTCAAAGCCACTGTGAGTTTTTTGATTTCTTTAAGGTATCTCGTGCCAGTGACAAAACAATGCAAAGTTTATATTATGCAATCATGTAAAAAATATCTTAAATATTTTAGCAGCATTTGTGTGTAATGAATTCCATGCACTGCCTTTCATTGTTTCATTAAAAAAATATTAACCTAAGACACCGCACTCACTTTGCTGGTATTCCATTACATTTTATGCTGTATACTGTATACAATTCGAATACAAATACTGATGTAAGTAAGGTATGTTTAACTCCCCCAGAGAAGCAGGCTTGCAGTAGCTGAAAAATGATTCATTTAAGAAGTGTTACAGTTAAAACCATAAACCGCCAGGCTGCTGCTTCCAGTCGCAGGGTTTCTTACCTTGGTCCCCTTTACCAAAGTTCTTTACATGAACTGATCCAATAAAAACATCCAGTTGTGCGAAAAATCACTTAACAAGATGTACTGTCACTAAATGTACTGTAAACATTAAATGTGCTAGTTTCCAGCAAGTGAGGCATTCATTGGCTTATCCACTACTGTCCAGCACCTGTCAGACCCCTTTAAAATGAACTGTGTGCTTAATGGCCCTAGCAATGTGTTTATACGCTCCAGAATAATGACAGCAGGGTGGTGTGTGAGCAGCTGTACTCACTGAGCTGGGAATGATTGAGTTTTGAGCTGCTGCTCGTGATGAATGTCACTGCACTACCTGAAAGGTGACTATTTGACTTTGTCATTTATATAAATGGATTCTCACTACAGAGAAGGTAAGCTTATGAACAACATTTGTGTTTGAATGCATGAATATATCAATCCCATTGTTCCTTTCATATGTTCTGTTTATAGCATGATTTTTACATTCCTCCCCCCATTAAATCGCATTGCCCCACATCGCTTTTACTCCTCTGCTCGTTAGTGTCAGACAACAGGAGTCCAGTAACGCCAGAAAATTCACATGTTACACCATGTGCTTTATGAACATGCTCATAAATCAGATTAGGGAATGTTTACTCATAATCCAGCGTGCCATTATTGTTTTTTTTTTTACTGTGAAAAATCTATTGACACCAAGAATTCACAAAGAATTACATGGTTTGGATTAGTAATGTGATGATTCACATAATTTGTATTATGCAACCAGGTAAAAAGACAATCCTTCATAAGTACTTAGCCATTATAGAGCCATGGCAAGAATGGAGACTTGTTGGGTGGCGGAAATCCACAGCGCTGATGGTGTGAAGCTACAATAGTAACTATTGTCACGCTCCATAGAGCACAATCTAAAAATTTCTTCATTAATACAGCAGCAGAAAGGGTCAGGTTTGAAGCACTATAACAGTTTATGGTATTTCAACCTGAAAACAATGTAAATTTTCTTTTGCCTTGGGCATCCATAAAATGCCCTTTTCCTTAATGTGCAACCTCCACTTCCTGCAATTCCATAAAGATAATAAATCATCAGAAGATTTGCTTGTTACCACAAAAGAGCTAAATACTAAATCAACAACAAATGACCCCGACAACGAACATCTGGTTTCCAAACTGGGGATGATTCCAGCTGCAGTTGCACGACCTTCAGTCGTAGAGGAAAATACACATTGTCTGAGAAGCAAATTATGAATATTAAGCACAATTTTGATGTTAATATCTGGATAGGCATGTTGTAGTACTTTTTTTAGGGAATGGTATTATATAATTTGAGCGTGCAAAGACTTATAAGCATTTTTCATATGTTACCCTAATCTTCAGCCTGGGTTTGGGATGAATGATCTGTAAGGTCTTTTGCTATTGCTGTTAGAGGTGGTGGACAGATGGGTCAAATGCAGCATATTCAGATTTTCGTGCTCGACAGACATCCATACATCCATCCATTTTCCAAACCTCTTATCCTACTGGGTCGCAGGGGGTCCGGAGCCTATCCCGGAAGCAATGGGCACGAGGCAGGGAA
>JAODJX010000001.1:12068024-12086256 GCA_026776945.1 Isichthys henryi | reverse complement strand
GACTGTGGGGGGAAACCAGAGTACCCGGAGGAAACCCCACGACGACATGGGGAGAACATGCAAACTCCACACACATAACCCAGGCAGAGACTCGAACCCGGGTCCCAGAGGTGTGAGGCAACAGTGCTAACCACTCCACCACCATGCCGCCATAATATAATATAAAGTACTATAATAATATACTATAATACTATACTGAAAAGAGAGGTGGTGTGTCCTGAGTCGCCCCCCACTTTAAACATGTTGACATAAAATTTTAAAAATTCAGTTAAATACGGTTACTTGTCGCCATAATGTGGCAGCCTCTGCATATCATTCTGTTTTTCTAATGACATATTGTAAGTGACATTTCCCAACTTGTTTCTGCTTCAACACTTTTGTTGTTAATGCTGCAGCTGAGTGATTTGATGCTCAGAGTTCAGCTTTCAATTTTAGAAATTCAAGTTATGCAGTTTTACCTTTTTATTATTCCTAGATGGGGAAGTTTTGCATCGTATTCTGGTTTAGTGGCATGTTACTTATTGTGAAAATACACTCAATAACAAAAAAAGTTAAGCACCCAGATGGAGTGGTGGAAATTAAATGAATCTGCACATGGTGAAAGGTCATGTGACTACATCGCATGGATTAAGATATCAGATCAAAAGAGCAACAGACAGCAGTATGGGCACCCTGCTGGTCCCATGTCACCCCCCCTCCCCAGGCCTGGATACATGCGGCTATACGGTGCAGAAGGGAGTCGTAAAGCCGTTGTATCCTCTCCTACGGCAAATTGGCCTACACCTGTTGTAACTGGCTTTCGAGATCCTGCAGAGTCTGCGTTGACGTCCAAGCTCATCCCATACATGCTTGAGTGGGGAAAGATCGGTGGATCTGGCTGGCCATTGGAGGACCTCAGCATGACGCAGGCAGTCCATAGACACACGTGCCATGTGTGGATGGGCGTTGTCTTGTTGACAGACTGTATCAGGGTGCTGTCTCAGGAGGGGTAAGACATGCGGACGCAGAATGTCACTGATGTAGCACTGTGTCATCAGGGTCCCCCGAATCATTACCAGAGATGACCTGACATCATACCTTACGGCTCCCCAGACCATGATGTCATACCTTATGGCTCCCCAGACCATGATGTCATACCTTATGGCTCCCCACACCATGATGTCATACCTTATGGCTCCCCACACCATGATGCCGGAAGTAATGCTGGTGTGTCTGTTCACAACATTGGCAGGATTGGTCCCCTCCCCTCTGTGCCTCCCAGTTGCAGCACCACTCCAAACGCAGCCATCTCTGCTCTGGTGGTAACAGCAGCATATACATGTGACATTGAACCCGTAGTTTGGCTGATGCCAGTCATCGAGTCACAGTGCAAGATGACACAGGGTGATGTAGAGAGTCCAATACCTGTGTTTGGATGGCAGGTGCAGGTGACTGGAACCTTAACAACATGTGTGGGTGCTCTCACATGCACATTGATTGTAACGCCGGGCAACTGTGACATCTGCATGCCCCACATTCCAGGCAATTGCATGTTAAGACCATGCAAATCCACAATGTGACCCCTATCAAACTCCGTCGAGTGCTGGTAATGCCGTCTAATGCGTCTACGAGGCATCTTCTGTGTCTGGTGACTAGACATGCCAGCTCCTTGCAAATCGAATTGTTCACATACCCATTGCTGGTCTGTACTTGTACCAAATTACATCCAGATCAAATCATTACTTCTGGGTGCTTAACGTTTATTTTAAAATATTAAGTATTAAATGTTAATATTGAAATTTTTTTAGATTTTTTAGTTTATAATTGATTGTGGAGAAAAATGGAAGAAAATGGAAATCTTGCTGTGACCATATTTTTCTGCTTTATGTTCTCATAAAATTAAGCAAAGGAAGCATAAGTGGCCTGATTATAAATGATACAACCAGACACAGAAGAGAATCTCAATTTTCTTCTGGGTCTTTATTCCCCGACTGCACTAATTAAAGAACTGCATTAATTTGTGCAATCTTGAAGTTTTGAAATAATGGCTATGCATAATTATACAAAAGGAAAACTTAGTTAAGGACCTCCTACTAACAATTCAATCTAATGGACAGGAGACATCTACAGACAACAGTAGTGGCCAGTACCTAATAAAGGAAATAAATTACAGCACAACTGAGTAAGATAAGACTTTATAACAAGGACACAAGCCGTACACCTAAACAACACCCAACCAATCCATGATCCCGATGGTCCAACGCACAGTCCAACACAAGATGCACCACATATCCCTGCCGCCCACCACAAACCAGCAATGAAGCGACTGCAGTCCCATACAACCACCCCACACCCACCAGGCCACCAGCCAAGGTACGCCAGCCCACAGCCACCCCATACATCAACTGACAAGCCCCGAAATTAACTGGCACATCATGTAATGCATAAAGCAACCGCAAACCTTCACCTCTCCCCCCCCGCGGATGACCCAGTAAGCATGAGGCAACCACGCAAAGACACTCCGACTACATGCATTTCGCTGCATTATTAGTGCCAACATTACCGCAACAGGAAGGATAAGTTAAAATGGTAAAAATGATAGACACAAATCATACTATGTCATCCAAACAGCTTAAAGGCACGCTCAGCCTTCTGTTCACCTGGCTACTCTCTCCCCTGCTACCAGTCGACATCCTTGGTGACTGCCTATTTCTGATTCTCACCATAGTAGTGCTGTGGGGATGGTCTACAAGAGACCACATCATTGCCAAAAGTTAAATGGGTTCCTACTGTACTGTATGTGTCCCTGCTGTGGTTCTATAACCTCTGTTATAGAGAGGGAATGGGTGGGGCATCTCCCTGTTTTCCCTACCGTGGGGCAGGCACAGGCTTTACCTCCATCTCAATTCCAGAAAACCAAGACTCTCCAACGTGAGGCGATGGTCACCGGCTGGCATGCCACTTATTTCCCCTACAAGTGGGTTCTCACTCTCCACCAGGCTCTCAGTCCCCTCATCCAGGTCGTCCTCTGACTCGTCAGTCATCAGAGCTGCATTTCCAGATTTCTGAATTGCCACTTTCTCAGCTGCAGGATACCTGACTTCCTCCACCAACACAAACTCTGGGTTCACAGACTCAGTCTATGACTCCTGACACAAGATGGGTTCATCTGCAGGAGGCACTGCATGATAACGTCGCCTCAGGATTGGCACAGGTTCCACACATGGGTGTAAGTTGGACCTATGCACCCTCTTAACTGGCCCTCCCTCAAACGGCTCCACTGCATACGTGGCCCCATGGACATCAACCACCTTGTACTGCCCAGGCATTCTGGAGCTTGTTCCTTCCTGGTGGCCAATAGCAGAGATACACTAATTGTTCCACACCAACAGGCAGACAATGGAGCCCCCTCCTGTTGCGGGGCTACTCTCTCCACAACCTTCCACTCAGCATACTCTCTTGCTCTTATATGTGCGTCTTGGGGAATTCCTGGTATACAACCAGTCAGGCTTGTCATCTTTCACTTGTTTTTTGCCTATGAATGCATCGATTAGGAGGTGCAGGTGAACTCCAAGCAGTAAGTAGTATGGTGTATAACCTTCCGGTCTCACGTGGCAAAAGCTTGGCTGAAGTTAGTGAACACATAGGTCATGACAAGTACATACTTGCAACCATCTGCGCTCAAGTGTAGTTTAGTTCACAGCAGCCTCCTCAAGTGGGCGAGTTGCTGAGAACGGCATTTGAGGTGGCTGCAGCATTTCGGTCAGCACGCACCTCTGGCATCTTTGCCCATTGCTCTACATCTGCCTGTCTACTTGCCCAGAGGCCTCAGACCCAGTGTCTGCTCTATGCCCTAATAGCCCATCTGGTCATGCACAATTTTAAGCTTCTTTTACAGTGCTATAATATTTTTTGCATGATTTGTTTAGGAAAAAGGCAGCCATCATGTATAATGAGGGTAATGGCTGATGGAGCTTTAAGTATCTATGTGGCTTTATTTTTCTCTGCTTGCGTGTCACATAATGCTTGGACATGGAGTCCAGTCAGCTTTGCCCTAAAATGGTGGTTTTGTCCTTTGCAAGGGTACTTAATACTTTTATACTTTAAGTATGTTTTAGAGCCTGTACTTTTCACTTTAACTTGAGTAAAAAAAGTGAAGTCAATACTTCAACTTTTACTAGAGTATTTTTAAAACCATGTATCTATACTTCTACTTGAGTGAAGAATGCGTGCACTTCTGACACCTCTGGTTCTCACTCTCCACCACACTCTCGGCCTCCTCATCCAGGTCACTCACTGACTCAATCATCAGAGCTAAATTTCCAGGTTCCTGAGTTGCCACTTTCTCAGCCACTGAGTACCTGACTTCCTCCACCAATATGAACTCTGGGTTCACGGAACCAGTCTCTGACATGAGGTAGGTTCATCTGCAGGAGGCGCTGCGTGACAATTTTGCCTCAGCATTGGCACAGGCTCCACAATGAGCGAAAGTTGGACCAATGCACCCTCTTAACCAGCCCTCCCTCCAGTGGCTCCACTGCATACGTGGCCCCTTGGACAGAAATGTTCTGGACATCAATGCTCCTTTCATTTAAACATTTTCGATGTTTCCCACAGAGCTGTCAGTAAACAACAACAATGCAAATGTGCACAATTTATGGCTGAGGAATAAAAATCATTTTTTGTTTCATGAAAGGACACAGAAAACTCATAGTGGCAAAAGTCATTTTTACTTATTTACTGTAACTATTGATTATTAGCTGTTACTAATTTATTTATGCATGAAAGCCATTTCACACAACTAATATTTAATGTATATGTTTATCGGGGGAAAAAAAAGTTTATTGAAAAAGTTTGCTTATTGAAAAATCAGTGGAATGCCTAAGACTAATTTCCTCAATGTGAATTGGCAGCCTCTTCAAAGGCCTGAGACTTATAAACAAAAACAGATGTTCCTGGACACTCTTCATGCAGAAAATAATCACAGTAGGCTCCTATGGCATTTAATGTTCTTTATCTTGGATCTTCCTCCTCAATGCATAGTAGGACGTAGAAGAAACAAAAATATGTTAGAACTAACAGCTGCAAGAATTACGTTCTTCTCAGGCTAATTCCAAACGTGTTGAAATTCAGCCAGCTGGATACATTCTGTGTTCCCTGGAAAAAGGAACTATGATTAAATAAAAACAAAAGAAAATGATCTATCAACCAATATTACACAAGAATGTGGAAATCTTGTACAATTATACAATTATACGGCATTATCCACATGAAATTAAATATGAGCTAAGTTTGTATTTAAAGGTTTTTAAAAATAATTTTCTTTGTTTTATCAGATGGCTAAAATAATGAAGATTTTACGGTCAAGTAGAATATCAGCTGACATGTGTGAATGAATTTGATGTGTCACAGAGGTTATGCTCTGCAAGTTGAATAAACTATTTTAAACAATCCAGTGTTCAGGGGCCCCCAGCTCCCAACACACCTGTACCAGATATTCGGTGTTCTTGATTGTTTGGTTCCGTCTTGTTTGTTTGGTTCAGGTGTGTTGGAGGGAGCAAAAACGTGAGTCACCGAGGACTAGGTTGAGAAATGTTGCCCTAACTGAACACCAGTATGAGAGAGTAAAAGCACGTCAAACTCCACCTCTCTCACTGGCCCAAACCCCCAACTTCAGGGACTTACAGGCCTCCTACAATCATTCTGCCCCATAGGGAGACGCCAATAACAGCAACAACAATGGCAACCACAAAAAGGAACTGTTTCAAATAAAACTAGACCCCCTTCCTAAGACTGAAATGCTGCAATAGTATTGCACTGCCCTTCCATCATCTCCCATTGCTCCGTTGTGTCCCCCCAGGCAGTGTAGTTTGAGATGCAGACTCGCCCTTTGCATGAATTGCAGCAATAGGTCCTTAGTTTGAAAAGTTAACTGGCATTGAGCAGAGGCAGGGCAAGATAAGGCCCCTGCCTCATTACTGCAAATTGCCATTATCTGCCTGGAATCAACTGAGCCGTGATGAAAATGAGCATGTGGCCGAAGGAGAGACACAGTGAAATAGAGGAGCAGGAAATGAGGCATCGGTTTGACAGGAAGCCAGATGAATGATGGAAGGAACAGCAGGATAACCAGAGAATCACAGGATTTATTATAGATTCTGATTGTTTTTCAGGTAGCAGGTGACCATGACAAAAACATAAATGTTTTTTTTTCACAATGCAGTAAAGTTGAGTCGGACAAACACAGGTGTGACAGCAAGGACAACGACCGCTGGTTTCTAGGCCACCTTTTAGAACATGCTAATGAATGCTATAATTAGCTGTCAATGTGAAGTCAATGGGTCATGCTGAGCTTATCTGGAGCCCTTGGGACCTGTTTTTGTACATGTAGACGGCAGCCGCTGATCTTGCTGCCACAGTACAAGTAGAAAACGGTCATTTAGAAGCATAAAAAAATGAAATGGTTTGTGAATGGAAAAAAACTTAGAAAGAAATTAGGGAAATTCCAAGGTGAATATGTAAAACAGGATTAAGGACTGTACAATAAAACAGTTGTCTTTTTGGTGCCATTTTTAAATGTATCATATCTAATTAATTGAAACATTTTTTGCTACTCAGAGACTTTCAGTCACAAGTAGGAAACATTAAATTTAGTGCTCCAGTGAGGGACATAATTGTTAATTATACATGCAGCTATTGAAACTATATTGCCTTCAAAATTATGTCAATGGCAACATTTTTAATTTTTGTATCATTATGAAATCATATAATAATCCTTCAGGAATTATTCAAAATGTAATTTTTTAAATCTAATTTTTTAGATTTAAAAATTCTGCTGCATGGACATTCTTATAGCAAATGAAGTGTTGCATTATTGATTGATTGACAGGGTATGAATGTTGAATGCTCTGTCGGCTATCGGTATGAGTGAAGAAACACAGATGTTCTTGTCTTGGTGCCGAACATGAAGAACTTTCCTGCCATGATCCCCAAAACTTTCCTATCGTCACATGATTCAGAATTCATGTTTTAACTGTATTAGGACCTGCAGCCAACCCCAGACATCACGAGGTACAAAGATCTAACCCACGGGTTTCCAAACTTTTCGGCCCAAGACCCCCAAAATAACACTGCCTTAGGCTCATGACCACCACTAGGTGGTGTGCCTATTGACATATCTTAATAACAAACTAACAGTTGCTCATTTGCATACTAAAAATAAATACACAAAACAAATAAAAATTCAAAAATAAGACTGCATCATAGTATAATGAACTAAATATCTGGTTCTCTACCACATCTGTAGTGATAAACACCCCTATAGCCATAGTCATTTTTCAGCCCTGTCTGAATTTCTTGGCAAAACTTGCCTTAAGTGCTACAGGAAAACTAAGTTACAGAGGTTCTTTCTGCCTTGCACTGGTTATACACACACAGATAATGTTGTCTCAAACTATTTAGAACATTGGATGTGTTTCCAGCAGGATTCCAGAGTTCAGTATAACAGAGCCAACAGACAGTCTTGGTCTTATCACATATTCTCTTTCCAGTGTTAAGCACAACTTATTGGGAATCCAAAATGTTCCTGAACTACTGATTTAAGTGACGTGTCAGCTGAGGTCTCGCGTCAAAGGCAAGGACAGAGGCAAAGGCAGACGTGGGGAAAACCAAAAGGAGGTTTATTAAATGAAGCTATAGACAGGGCAAAAGGAAACAGACCATGAGAGGATCAGTGCAAACTGGAGAGCAGGCACCAACATCAATGGCTAGACTTGTCAGCTCAACATAGGGAGGCACTATATACATCACTGATGAGGGGGCAGACGAGAGGCACCTGGGGTGATCCACACGAGGGCTGTAACGAGAGGAAGGGTTAAAGAAGTAACAGGTGTGGCTCGTTAGAGGGGTCCGTCTTTGACTGGATATTTTTAACAATGATGAACAGATCTGAAGGCTATCTGTCATTTTGACAGATTAGAACACTTAGGTGATCTAATAACATAACTTTAATTGTACCACGGTATGCTCTTTTTGGTCCAGAGATGTCATGTGAATGGTGATTATTTTGAGAAGGGTCTGATTGCATTAATGCTATTGCATGTGACTAATGTGTTGTGGTGATTTGAAGTATACACTAATTTAGTGGGTTTAAGCTGGTATGAGTTTCCAGATATAATATTAGGTGATTGGTCAGTCCTGTCCAAATCTTAATCGTAATGTGCAATTTTTTCCAAATTGTTAATTTGTAGGTTTTGAGAATCATGTCTCTGACCCTTAAAGCATTTTTCAAACCTGAGTGCTCCCTTCTGCGACCAATGTGGTTGAATTGCTCATTTCCTCTGGGTGAAATTCTTGGAAGTGGCATAGTCGATGTTGAAATGAACTTGAAATTGAAATTACTTGAAAATTAAACGAGCTATCATTACCAGTGGAAAAGTTGCATGGTTCTGAAGGATTGGTATTGAGTTGGAGAGTAATGCAATGACAGGTGATTAATTTTTGCTTGCTGAATGACTCGGTTTAATAAACCAATTGAACAATGGAATCAGAGAGCGCAGGATGTCGGCTTGTTGAAATAATATCCAGCTTCAACTGCTTTTAATAGACTTGTGACTACAATCTTTTCATAACTAACAACAATTAAAGAAAGACTGGGGTGGTTTGGGGACCCCATGTCCTCTTCTCAGGTGGAATGGTTCTGGTCCTTGGAGTTCTGAGGTTGTTGCTAGGACACAGAAGAAGCGGATGATGGGTCCATCAATGGCTCCACTTCATTGTCATTCTCTGTGTCTGCATTGACAGACTCACTGTCATCAAAGGCAGCCTCATCTACTGGTGGCTTCAATTGCATTTCAGTTCACATGGGCATTTCTCAGTCGTACGTCTCACAGGGGTAACAGTATGAGCGTCACAAAAAGCCATATATTAGCCGTGACCTCAGGTTCTGGGATTTACAGTGCCTTGCTGCTTTGGTTGCTTCATGGCCAGGGTTTCAGGATACTCAAGCTGCTCCAGCTCCTTCAGCTTCTCCTAGGACCTCATCTACTCATTTAGGATGAGCTCCAGACACCTGTGTAGATGGTAAACATGGAAAAGCAGTCACAAGGAGTGGGGCCAAAGCAGTCTATAGACTTTTGGAGGAGCAAGCCCGGAAGCTTTGGTGATCTGTGCCTGAAAGTGAGGTACTGACTTGGTGGCCTTGTTCATGTCTTTCATGATTTCAGATGAATTCATGGTGTCAGGATTGCACAGGAAGGTGGAGGAGAAGATGATGGCCAGCGAGTGTGTGGACATCTGATTGTGGGGTTCCTCCCTGGCCACCCTGGGAAGGAGAAGACTATCACTGCTTGAGGAAGACATAGGTGGAGTTTAGCTTTACAGTTCTGTGTGATGGGGTCCAGGACATTGTCAAGGATGTCTGGGAAGTGAGCAAAGGATGGCATCCCACCTGACCATGTGGAAGACAAGTCTCTCCAGGGTGTTGATGGTGGCCCACCACCTTGTAAATGTGTCCCAGTTGTTCAGATGTTTCTGGAAGCTCTGGGAAGGGTGGAGATATGTTTCTTTTCATCATTCAGTACTGTATAGGAAAACTGACCTCCCTGCCCCAGAAGCAGTCAGGCTTTTCCCATGGCGTGCAGGAAGGCTCTGTAGTGCAAAATATCTATACTCACAAATATGGTGATTATATATTTCACATTATATGAAAACCAGCAATTCCTTATGTCTTTTGCATACTGCTATGTTGCAGTATATTTTTGCATTATTATTTTGAAAAAAATATATATTGAAATATCCATTTATTTAAATATATTTCTGTTTTGTAATGGAATCCAACCAATAGCTTATTTAACATTTCCAAAACTAATTGCACTGAAATTTTCTCAGAATCGTACACTGTGGACCAGTTGAGTTTTGGATAATAGCTTCACAATTACAAGTGCTATCAAAGTGAGTGGAAAAGGAACATGGTTCAGATGAAGTGATATTGAATTGGAGAGTAATGCAATGACAGGTGATTAATTCGTACTTGCTGAATGACTCGGTTTAATAAAACCAATTAAACAATGCAATCAGAGAGCGCAGAAGGCTGGCTTGCTGAAATAATCAACTGCTTTTAATTCACTTGTGACTTCAGTCTTTCCATAAATAACAACAGTTACATACAAACAGACAACCAGGCTAACTAGGGGGCAGGTGTGGCACATGAAGGAAAACAACCAATCAGCAGAGACACAGGACAATAAGCAACAGGTGATGTAACTTTCAATAAATGAGCACCAAATTAGGAAATCTTAACAAGCGCAGGAACTAGGAAACATTAAGCACATGCTAGGAGTACAACACTAGGATAATGCACACGGAACAAAAGTACAAGTAGACCCAAATTATAACAGGGTACAAGCGGGGAAAACCAAAAAATGCAAATAACAGGTGAAGCTGGCTTAGAATCCATGATCAGAAGGTTCACAGCCTCCAAACTGAGCACTCAGCCCATTAAGCTATGTGGCAATGTGAAGTAAAGGGGAAATTACAAAGGACTTGGGACTAAGACAGGGAACAGGATAGCCAGCAACACCTACTGGCCAAACAGGAACCGAAGACATACGACAGAGATGGAATATATGCCAGAAAGGGCGAAAGGTCACAGAGGGCGGGGTCAGACGTGTGCTGACCCTGAGACAGTAAAAATGAAAATTAGATTATGGCAAAATTTTACGATCCTGTCTGTGAGAATGTTTTGCAATTTCCACCCGGGAAGGTCTGTGAGCTCTCATTAGCAGCATTAGCTGTAACCACACTGACTCAGCCACAATTAGCATAATGTTTTCCATGTTGAATGCCTACTTGTTAATTTAGGTTTCACCTGCATCAAGAAAAGTATTAATTTCGCTGTGCGTTCCTAACGGAAATCATATAACCGTACGGCACATGACGAATAAGTGTACCGTTACAGATGGTCTTTACTTTAAAAGTAGACCTTAAGCAAAAACTATTTTTAAAATCGCTCTCTAAAAAGATATCGATACAATATCGAAACAGGAGGTCTCTGTCAATTCCCACCACTTTTTACATTTTTTTAAATTTACATATTCTGGAAATCGCCTTGTGACCCCCGCCGGTCTCGCCAATGTCCAGCACATTCCTGCTGCAAAGCCAATTACTGGATGCTGAAAACAGAATATTGTGGATGGTAAAGACAATAGATGGGAATAAATCAGGATGCCAGATCCTGCTGTTATATCTTCCAGATTGCATCCTGAATTTTAACAACTAAAACAGCAGGGAGGAAACCCCTGGTGGGAGAAAGCGATAAAGAGTTTGGGACAGCCTGCCACAAGCTGACAGGGTGAGCTTTCCTCGGGACACATGCAGTACACCCAGTTTAATCTTGTCTTTAAATGTATCCTTGTTCACATATCACCCATTTCCGTCATAAGTCATTTTCTATAAACAAACCCGGCTTGTATGTCTGTAGCTGAGGCACACGAAACATTTTGATTTCAAGTCCAAAACCAATTGTCATGATCTGTCGTCTGCAATACCTTGTGATTACTGATTTCTTGATCATTTTCTGACTTTGTGATTGTTTTCAGAGGGTATTTTTAGATTTATTTTATTTTGTGTTATAAAATACCGAACGGTCAGTGCTGTCACTCTACTGTAGCTTCACACCCCCTTGTGGAATTGGAGTGCTAACATTTCAGGGATTCCCCATGTCTGCGTTCCCACCTGCCTCTCCCTCCTACTTATGCTGCCAAAGCCTTACATATTGCGTCTAGTCCAGGGGTCTCCAACTCCGGTCCTGGAGGGCTACCGTCCAGTAGGTTTTCTGTCCCACTTGGCTTCTGATGAGTCACACCTGTTCCTGGTCTTTACCTGAGAGCAGGTGTGGCTCATCAGAAGCCTGGTAGGATAGAAAACCTACTGGACAGTAGCCCTCCAGGACCGGAGCTGGAAACCCCATCTCTAGTCTCCCCTACCTTGGCTAATGCACTTTTTATTTCCTCTACCCTGCTGTCTGCGGTGCCCCTACTACCTGTGACGTCCTTTCGGCCTGCCTGCCCTTCTGCCTGTGACATCTCTCTTGATTACCCTGCTGCTGTACCACCATTTATCCTGCCGTCAGAAGCAGCACCATCAGCATAATGCCTGCCCTCTGCATTTAGACCGGCATCTTAAAATTTGCACTGTATAAATTAAGATTTTGTCACTTTGTTAATTTCAGTTCCTCTGCTGCCCCCTGGAGGATGGGCTCCTCCTTTCAGTCTGGTTCCTCCAAAAGTTTCTTCCTACTAGGAAGTTTTTCCTTGCCGCTATCGCCTCTGATTTGCTCACTGGGGGGCTTTTGGCAGGTAGCTAATGGATCACACATTGATTACAGTGCATTGCCGTGCCCACCACACAAGGAACCACCTCAGGGATGAGAACCTGAGTGTAGCCATGCAGTGGGTGATACCTCAGCACCACACTAGTCCAAATGGACCAGCATGAGATTTTTCCGGTGGCTGGGAAAAGTTTGGGCAGGGATAATATCAACTTCAAATAAAATCGAATTGAATCATCAGGAAGTTTGTTATGAATTATCACCTCATACATAATCATTTTATCATCAATGGTAGATGTTGAATATCAATGGAATGTTATAATTCAGCTAGAAATATACTTAGACTTTCCTGTCTCTTTAAAAATACTCAAAAATATGTGCAAAAGAAACATGAAGCAAAATTCTCAAGTGCTTTGTGAGCATGTTATTATTAATGTACAAATAGTCTTTATTGCCATTAACCATTTTTGCCAAAAGAATTGTGATGATATACTGTAACACTTACAGTCAGCAACAGAACAGGGCTTGCCTGTGTACTTGTCAAGTGATGCTGTGAAACTCATTGCTACCGAAACAATTGTTTCTGACAAGGCTGCAGTTTTCCTTTACTGACTGATAACCCTGTCAACTGCATAAAGTTAAGCGGCTGCTCACTTTGTGAGAGAAGCACCAGACTTGGCTAGATAACATATCGCTGACAATTCAAAACCTTGTCCACTGCGAACATATTGTTATGTCGTTAGTATTCTTAAACACATTTTCGTCTAAACACAGTGAGACATCCGCATGGAACACGGCTTATTTTAAAACATAATGAACATTTTTAGGGGCTACTAGTACTTACTGTAATATCTGCTTATAAACTCTCTGCATTTGTATCTGAATACAGCGATTCAAAGTCTTTCTGCTCCTATAAAACGTTTCATTCAGGGTGCAATCCAGCATCTCACAGGATCTTAGCTGCTAAGAAAAAAAGACAACTTTTATTTTATCGCAAACGCAGGTCATATTTTCACGTAGGCAGATAGAAACAGTGTTGTTCTTTCAACAAATCTCTCCATAACATGGCAAGTTTAGCTCAGCTTGCCAAAAGTATCGTGAATTGATCTCTTTAGTTACTCCAGAAGATAAAGATACATTTCACAGAAGATAAAGAAATAAAATAATTATTAAATAAACTTTATAAATAGTTTTATCAGCTCTTTTTACCAAAAGATCTCTTGGAAAATATCATTAACAGGCTCAAAAGTTGTTTTTTTGTATAAACATGTAAAATGTTACTAGAGCAGCAGAGCAAATCAGATTATATTTTAAAGAGTGTTGCCTCTAAATTAAAATTAAGAATGATCTGTGACAGAAGAATATACATGAATTGATACCTATACTGTAAACCCATACTAGTACATAAAGGACAGGAATAGGCTCATTGGAAATAACATGACAACAGATGCAAATGGAGGTCGTAACTGTCGTAGTTTGTTGTCTGTTTTGAGCAGCGTGGGTGTTTTGTGAGACAAAGACAGAAACAAACCAGACTGCTCACTAATAATAAAGGAATTCCTTCCCTGCTTATATGAGGGCAAACATTGTATCACACCACCAAGGGCGTGAGCTTCAGTGGACCAGCAGCAGACCAGTAGCGGACCAGTAGCGGACCAGCAATGTAAGCAAAAAGACTGTATTGCCATATTGTGGATGGCAAGGGCAGCATTTGTAGTTAATTAATCACACCGATGAGAGGTCAGTGAGGACTGCAGGCTTTAGGTCTATGAAGCTCATTTATTGTAAAATGATAATATTTAGCATGTAATCCTTAAAAGCTTCCAGAATATGAAAATAAAAAAAAAAACTTGCAGACTTGAGAAGACATTCCAGGGGCCAGAAATAATGTCCTTCAAAGTCGTCTTGATTGGTCAGTGGTTATGTCCAAATTAACACAGACAATCATATTCCCTGGGTTCTCGAAATCCCGGAATGCAAAAAATCTGAAAACATCTGGTGAACGTTTGGACTCCAGAAATGGTTTTTCCTACCCTCTTATTCGTATCATAACACTGGCTGAGCACAATATTATTTATCTAAATAAGTCCACCAGATTGCCTGTGGTTATGAACAGGACGCAGTGATATTCAAGGCAGCAAGAACCACTATGATGAAGTAGATCTCTCCTAGTACTTTAAGCCCTTTATAGTTCTTTAATGCAGTTGCATGATATACATCATCCATTTTCTGAAACCGCTTATCCTGTGTAGGATCACAGGTGGTCTGGAGCCTATTCCAAAGGCTTTGGGTGCAAGGCAGGGAACAACCCAGGATGGGGCACCAACCCATCACAAGGCGCACGCCATTCATATCACGGTTCCAGCTCACTTTGGTTTTCCACTGCAGAAGAGTCATTGCACTGCAGTAAAAGCGTTGCCAGATTTGCAGAGCGAAAATGACGTAAAACAGATGAGGTGCTTATTTACTGCCTAAACGGTATACATCGTCATTTATGTGTGCTATTTTCCTAATTTTCCAGTACATCATTGAGAATCACCGTGTTATATTGGCATCAAACTCTAGCGGAATTAGCATTCACTTGCATAAATTTGCGTTACAAATCCATTCAGTTGTTCTATAGTACCTTTTTAAGTAGGAGTTTGGAAATTTTCAGGTTCTGAGTCATCAAGAATGCACCAGTACATCGCGATGTGCGATACTACTGATAATATATGAACATACCCATTTTTCTTTTAGATAATCCATGCGCAGAACACCAGCATCTCTGTGCATTTCGATCAGTCAGATGTTGGTGACACAACCAGCTGGGACTGGTCACGATTTCGATCCTGCCAGTAAGGAGGGCCGTGTCAGTGTGGTTACGGCTTGGGTGCGGCTCAGTGCTTGATGGAAGTGGAAAAGGGGCAAAATGGTTTACTTGATTGAAATCCTGTGATAATTTTATCATAAAATTTTGTATATGAGTCTCCCAAGAATTCTGTCATACTTCATGAATCCTGCTACCTGTTTGTAAACTGGTTCTTCATTTATAACTAGCATAAGTTTATGATCGCAATATTTAAACTGTTGTAAAAATGGCCTCTTGTACTATAACAACTCCAAAAAATGCATTCCAGAATCCTAATGTGGATTTTAAGGTAACTCTTGAAAGGAATTTGAGGTGAGGTACTGTAGGGAAGAGCTTTTTGACCACTTGATAAATATATGACAGAAACACTTTAGTACAACCAAATATATGTGTGTATCATGAACTGACTGATGCATTACTCTACTGGTAGTATGACTGTAGTAAGCTTTGGATTAATTTTTACTTACAGAAGCAACTTAAATTCGGGTTTCCCTTGTTTTACAAATATCACAGAGCAACAGGAAGGCCAGTTTTGAGGTTTGAGGACAGCAGTTGCTCTTAGTGGCCTCCTGTCGCGCCAGCTCTGAGCCTGCATAGCCAGCTTAAATGAATATGCATTAACATGACATGACAGAAATAGACACAATTATAGACATTCCTTCGCATTTCCAAGAACGCAGACTTCCTAGCAAAATATGGCCACCTCAGCCCGATGAAAGTCTTTCTGATAATTTAATTACATTACCTCATATGTAGGTTTTTCATGTGCAAACACTGTGGCTTTATCTTGGCCACAGTTAATGTTATTTGAATGAATGGATTGCTGATAATGTGTCAGTGGCTATTTTATTGGTCCTTGTATTTTAGATGCCATGTACCTCAGTGGCTAGGCCTGTTTTTATCGTTATACCTCGTTCATCCATTCACTCATTCTATTTAGTTACAGAAAAGTACAACATTGACTCCAAAGGCTGATGAATGTCCACAAAATGTGCACACAGCCAACAGTTATGAGACATTACAACCATTAACCACATCTTTAAAAAATGACACATACTGCATCAAATATGGTCAAGAGAAATGGTCAGAGAGGAATCCAAGATATTTCTACATTCTTCCCTATCTGTATTCATTCAGGATATTAGTGGTGTGTAAGATTAGTGTCGCTACAGCGTGTCTGAATGTTCGGGTATTTTGGTGCTGACTCAGGTGTAACTAAACATGGCTGACCGCAATATTAAGTTGAGAAAAGCAACCGGGAATGTAAACTTATCGGGGAGAAGTGAAAGAAAAGGATAGAATGGGAGGTGCTGCCATAGCTGCGCATCGTCTGCAGTGGAGTAACATTTTACAGAGACATGTTACGAAGGGTTAAGGATTAAGTATCCTCACTGCTTAATTGGTGAATCTTATATACATAAATGCTTAACCACATCACAAATCCAAAGCTGACCCAGCCCACAGCTGTCGTCACATGGCCAAAAATATTTTTTTGATGTCTATCCAAAAGATATTTTCTAAACCAGTGTTTTCCAACCCAGTCCTCGGGGGACCCCGGACAGTCCACATTTTTGCTTCCTCTCAGCTCCCAGCGCACCTGTACCAGGTATTCGGTGTTCCTGATTGGCTGGGAGCTGGAAAGGAGCAAAAAACATGGGCTGTCCGGGGTTCCCCAAGGACTGGGTTGGGAAACACTGTTCTGAATAATAGACTAACGTTGTAATAAATAAAGAAACAGAAAACAATAAAATATGAAGTACAGAACAAAGTTCTCGTGATGGCTAAGAGATAAAAGGGCATATGTTTTAGGGAATTAGACTTAACTGATGACATTTCGCTGTGGTTCCTCTTCATCGTGGCACTGTGTACATGGGCAACATTCTTCTGTCTCATAGCTGCTCTGAGTGTCATCGTGTTTTACGGCAGTAAATTTCTGTGGCTACGTTGCCCTTTTAATGGTGGTTTGGGCTTGGGCCTAGATGTAATTGTAATTGGCTTCATCTTATAAAATGTTCCCGCAGAAACACTCATAAAGGGCTTAAACGATTGTTCATATTTATTTATTTTATGAACCATGCTTTCTAAACAATGATTGCAATTATACGTAGAAGCAATTAATTCAGCAGAAAGATTTTTGTTACTGTTACAATAACTTGTAAACTTACTTGCCTCACAAGCTTTTATTCAATTAAAGACCGGGCAAACTTAATGCTCAGAATTCGTTTTGTTTTAACCTCAGATAAGCACTGAAATGCTGATGGTCTGCCTGCAATGACTGAAAGTTCAATACAGTACATGGAGTTACGATGCCTCTGCTTCTGTTCAACTTCTTGCTGTCTGTCTTCATAGCCTCATAAATTCAGCTACTATTGCTCTCCGTGTGACAGTAACTTCTGTAAAACCCTAAACCACCTTCATGTCTCATGGCAACATGATGCTTCCAATGCAGGCCTTGGTATGAGCCAATTTACCCATTTGCCCTTCCAGAAAATTCTGCTACAAAGAAATAAAACAATGTTGTGATGTTTCTACATCTGCACAACAAAATTGGTGTGTGTTATCTTGTAAAAAAGCCTTGTGATAAGACCTTTAACATCTTAAACACTTTTAATCAGTACAGCAAGACTCTGTGAATTGGAATGTCAACGACTTGACCTGACCTGTAAAAAAAGCAATAGCATAAGGCTGGAATCCTTTCCAATATGGAGAAATGCAATTAAGGACTGAAAAATCTGCCAAAAAGCAATAATTTGTTCAAAAATATGTTTTGAATATAAAGATAATTCCTGGCTCTCCATGACATTGGCAAATATCAGGAATTTAAATTAAATTCTTGACAGGAAGACAAACATTTTTACTATCCTGAACTTAATGTAAATCAGTGGATGGAAACATAAGTGACTTGGATAAGGAGCACCCCCTGGAACTCTTGGTAGGAAGTTCCATCCATCCATCAATTTTCCAAACCGCTTATCCTACTGGGTCGCGGGGGGTCTGGAGCCTATCCCGGAAGGAATGGGCACGAGGCAGGGAACAACCCAGGATGGGGGGCCAGCCCATCGCAGGGCACACTC
>JAODJX010000001.1:12038562-12050584 GCA_026776945.1 Isichthys henryi | reverse complement strand
AGGAAAAGCGATAATACTTCCTCTATTTAATTAATGGTCACGGGAGGCCCAAAGACAACATCCCCTGTTTATTTGGTTAACAAAGACATTTCTTCCTCACCCTTTTCCGTCTATAGTGGCCTTATTGCACTTACTCAGTGAGGTCGTTGATTTAGGCACGGTGGCGCAGTGGTTAGCGCTGCTGCCTCACAGCAAGAGGGTCCTAGGTTCGGTCCCTGGTCTGTGTGGGTCTCCTCCCATGGTCCAAAAGCATGCTTTGATTGGTGGGTCTAAATTGGCCCTGTGTGTGTGTGTGTGTGTGTGTGCATGTGAGCACCCTGCAGTGTGTTGCCAACTGCCCAGGGTTGGTTCCTGCCTGTGCCCCTTGTTCCTGGAATAGGCTCCGGTCTCCCCCGTGACCCCAGTTGGGATTAAGTAGTGATGGATGGATGTGGTTGTTTTAAGGACCCTTTACCGACGATTCATTTTAATGCTTTTCCTCTCACTCTGGTTCCCTCTGTCATCATGCCCACACCTACCATTGAGGTCAAGTCCTCAGCATTTTTCCTGTAACTCCAATAACCACGATCCATTAGCGGGCACAGCTAGGAGGGGCTCACACTTTTGACATCAGTATTTTAAAGATACTGCTACAGCCTTGTCTGGCAGTAAGGATGCTTGTGGTAAGGCCACTGAAGAGCTGTCCTGAAGAGGTTCGATGATGCCCACTATAAAGCTTCAAAAACAGGGGAAATGCCTTGATAATTGAGGTGGCCACACCCATAGAGTATGACTCAAGTATGAATCTCAAATGGAGTCTGAATCTTATTCCCGCAAATCTGGATCATGGTTGCAAGTTGCCTGGTTCCTGCTCTTGGTCAGCAGTATGTTGGAGAATTCTGACAGTTAAAGGAATGGCTTCACTGCAAAGAATTATGGAGTTTGACTCACATTCTTTATTTAAGTTCCTAAATTGCCCGTAGGTGTGCATGTGAGAGTGAATGGTGTGTGAGTGAATGGTGTGTGAGTGTGCCCTGCGATGGCTGGCCCCCCATCCTGGGTTATTCCCTGCCTCGTGCCCATTGATTCCTGGATAGGTTTGGGACCCCCCCACAACCCAGTAGGATAAGCGGTTTGGAAAATGGATGGATGGACATTCTTTATTTATTCTATATTGCAGCTCCACAGCCAGAATAATGTACAATTATGTTGCAGCTTGTCAGAAATGCAGTGATCACACATAATATGTGCTTATCAAGTCAGTGACAAAGTTTTAATTTTTCTATAACAATTTAGTCCTCAAAGTACTGCACATTTAAATGTGAGTAAACAGCAACTTGGCACATTTTCCCCATTTGCATTTATGTTTTATGAAGGAACATATAAAAGATTTATGACAAAGTTTAAGTGGTTCTGGCAGCAGGACGACACTGGAAATATTTTGACAGTGTAGAAGACTGACCAAGGTCTGCCTATAGAAAAGCTCTTCTGCTTATGAAAAAGTTAAGAGAATACTGCCCCCTATTTCACCATGCTGATTCCTGATATTGTGCATCATTCCTGTTTTTATGTCTTGTGTTCATAATTTGTCTCAAATTACCCTTTAATGTTTGAAAAAAAATCTTCTTTTGGGCAGTGTGATGTTCTCATTGATCTCTTCTGAGAAGGTATAAATAAAAAAATATAGAATTTACTGAAAGATTCCCTACTTCGTGTTTTTTCCCTGGCAAGGCTTGTTATGATTTGAACACAAGTTCCCTGGTCTCCCAGTATTCCAGTTAACTCAAAGTTACCTGACTTACAGGTACTTGATATTCCAGTCAGACCTTGAGTCAGGACAAAAGCCTTAACCCTATAGCTGGAGATGAGAGCAAGACACAGGCATTGAATTCGGACTCGCTGGCATGATTGATGATCATTCTTACTCGCTAACTGCTAAACCCTTGTTACACCACTGCCACCTCCAGGCAGCTGAGGCCCTGTCTACGTAACAGCAGAATATCTCGCTCCACAAGGAACATAACACAGCATCTTTGACCTCACCCCTTGCTAGTTAATATGATTAGCAAATGTGTCTGTGTTGCAGTGCTGCCTGCATGTCATCTCACTCAAACCTTTTTCTTCATTGATTTTGAA
This sequence comes from Isichthys henryi, assembly GCA_026776945.1. Classification (NCBI taxonomy): domain Eukaryota; kingdom Metazoa; phylum Chordata; class Actinopteri; order Osteoglossiformes; family Mormyridae; genus Isichthys; species Isichthys henryi. The sequence goes on along the minus strand of JAODJX010000001.1, from coordinate 12,048,469 downwards.
GAGCAAAAAATGGTCAAGATGGGAATTAACCACTGAAGCAGATAAGACTGAAGCTGGTGAAGTTTACACAGATGGGGGTCGCGGAAGGTTCTGGGCAAGAGGATCCCACTTTTTCATAACCGAAGAAGCAGACGCAGGTGTAATTTCCTGCATTTTGTGTGGGGCGAAGGGGGTCAGGATCTTGGGACCTGCCATTGGTCCATTCAGCTCCCCAGGAAGAAGGGATAGATTTCTGTATCCGGTTCAGAGTTCCCAAGGTGACATTTTTCTAGGGGAGCCAAAATTTCTAGCTACACCCTTGGGTGACTCACCACTTCACAATTGGTGGTGGGATTGTTAAATGAGCTGGCATGAAATGCATTAATGCCCTAATATCTTCACACTTGCCAATAACGAGAGCAAAAGTTTGTTCAAGCAGTTGAAAAATGTTACACCACGGTGCTGTTGAATTCTCAAATCTGACTGGCCAGAAGGCTGTTGATTAATTTTCTAACTGCACACATGTAGTGCCAGTGTAACACTTGTACATGCTGGTGTACCACAGCAAGTATGCTACAGGGCCAGATCAGAAATCAAGAAAACAAATATCAGAAGGAATAATAAGTGCATACATAACTAAGGATCCTAACTAGCCCAAATCATTCAATACACTTAATTTATATCCAATATAAGGGTAAATAATAAGATTGGTTTACTTGGTTTATCAGTTAGATTAGACTATATTAAACTTAAATGAGATCTTAGTATTAAATTTATTAAATCGATGTTCTACCACCTATTATTAGCTAATACTATAAGTTAATCTAATTACTAGTTTATTTTAACTTCACTTTTGCTGTAGGCAATTACCTTTTAATATTAATCCCAAATATAAAACAATTTTTTAGACAAAACACAGGAAATACTCCTCAATTAACGCAAACAATCACACATCGTACACCATAAAAATGACAATTATGGAGGTGCAGGAAATCAGTAACACTCTTTATGACAGTCCGAGTCCAAATGAAAAGAAAGAAATATATCAGTTCAATTTGGACTGTATCATACATCTGTGAAACACCCACAAGGTGGCGTTAGTTGACTTTAAAAATTGAAATGCAGTGGAAAATAAAACTGGATGTTTATATTTTGGAAAATGGTTTAGTAGAGTAAATGTAGTTCGGAATTAATGTCTCGTCTTCTCTCCTGGTTCATTACTTAAGTGTTTGTTCTTATAACCTGGGACGGATGTTTCAGAGGGATTAGATGTGTAGGGCATAGACAACTCACCATTATGGGTAGAACAGGGTATCTCCTTTGATTGCCCATATTCTGAAAGTGAACCCAAAAGCGTAAACCCAGCACTCAGAAACGTGCCATTTGGGATAAATGGGTGTCAGTAAAGCAGGCCAAGTCAGTTGGACTGCAGTAACAGACTGGGGCACCATGCAGTGTCCTTTCAACCCCGTGTTTAACTAACTCAATCAGGAAAGCAGACGTGTGGCTGTCAGTGCTGTGTCATCTCTGCAGTGGTGTTGGACCTCGGTGAGACCATGAATGTGTTCCGGAGTACAGCCCCGTCTCTCTCTCCGCAGCTGTCATGAATAGCTGCTTTAATAAGTGAGAGGCTGGGACTTCTGTATCCAGAAAGCCTGAAGATGTAAACAGTAGATTGTTTGGAGGGTGAAAGAGAGAGACAACAACCTGAACACATCAATGTGTGCATAAATGTGGACAGAGAAATTATGAATGGCTGGGCGGTGTGTGGTTCAGTGGGTCAGGATGTTGTTCTTTTAATCAGAAAGTCATGGGTTTGGATCCCAGGGTCAGCTGAGTGATTTCACTGCTAGACCCTTGAGCAAGTCCCTTAACCCCATTTGCTCCAGGACCCGTCTCACCCTACTTTTCTCAACTGTATGTTGTTTTGGTTAAACATGTCTGATACATAAATAAAATCTAAAATAAAGGATATACCAAGACTATGCGTACTGATTGAACAAATCTTCCCGCATCTGAATGATTTGTCCTGTTTAAATGGACACATATCACAAATTTTCTCCAGATTCCATTTTCTTATAATTTTACTTTTTGGGTGGAGGGTGTCACCACCCAAGCCTAAGAAACTCTCAACAGCTGAGGTACATCACACGAACTTGTGTAATTTTAACGGCTTTCCACGGACAGGTTCGCTGTGCGTCGATTGATTAGTAATGTGAACCATCTGAGCAATCCCTGATTCACGTGACAGTGTCACTGATCAAAACATTTTCTGCCTCACAACCAGACAGGAGGCAAACTGCAAATGAGTAAAAATTGCTTCCTCCAAATACTGAACATGTGGTTATAAGGATTTATAAACTTTCGTTTGGCAAAATGTGTACTTTTAGGTTCATTTTCTGCAGGAAATACTTCATAAGGAGATTGTGTGGTACTGCACGGGCAAGTCATAGTAGTGATTTTTATAGCTATAACTGTGTCTTGTAGTAGCTCAGGAATTAACCGAGTAACATATACAGTCTCAGTGTATATACATGCACACACTACTTTGAAATGGTTACTTTGATGAGTGCAAAGTCTGGAGCCCCAGTAATGGTTACCAAGTGGAGCTTTGTTTGGAATTTCTAATAATAAGACCCAAAAGCTATACTCAGAAAATCATGATCCACATAACAGAAATATACACCTCTCAATAAAATTTGATGTACCAATAAAGTGTAGTTTTCCCACACGAAACAGCCTCTTTCTAATACTAGATTTGTTATATAGACCTGTGTGTTCCTGCACTATGAAATGCATCAAGGTGATCACTGAGAGTACAAAGAGATGGCTGCAAATCCATTACCCCCATTGTGAGCAGGCCGATGGTCCAGAATGGCACAAAGATGCTGTAATAAGCAAGAGGAGAGAGTTTATATTTCAGCCCATAGTGCTGTAGGTGCTGCTTGGGATGGATATGTACCACATGTACTAAAACAATCAGTGGACGCAGTGAATCCTCTCAGCTATGAGTATTTATGAATCTGCAGCATACAAAAAGATGTTTTCACTCTAATGCTAACAGACAACTACCACTAGAGGGCATAAGTCAGTTATTTGGTTAATTAAATTGATGGGAGGCAGCGAGCGACTAAGAGCCCACCTATTCAAATCCCTAAAACATTCATAAGTTCCTTAAAAAATGCACAGGATTTTTTTATTTAACGTAAAGACAATCTTAATCATTTTAGATTCTGTTCCAGTGTATACAACATTCCTGTTTCAAGGCCGTGAGCCTCTGGTTAGCTGGCAGAGCTGCTGCCGCCTTTCGCTTTGAAAAAACAGCTATTTAAAATGTGCAAAATTCACATAAGTCACATCCAATTTGTAGTATTTTGATATCTGCCATAGGTTATGCTGTTTGTTCTTTATTGATTTTTTGTGTGCTTTTGTTTCAGGGCCCTATATTTCATGACATCATTTGAACTTTCAGTAATAATGGTACCTGGTGTTCAGTTAACTGCCTGAATGTGTGTTTTTTGGCAGCAGAGTAACCTGCAATTAGTGTTCGCTCCTGTTCTAGGTAACATTTCCAGTTAAATGGCAGCGCAGGCCAGCGACGCCTTCTTGTTGATCTGGTCTCCCTGCTCCGTCAGCCGCGTAATTCGCACAGACACCCGATTAGTCTGCAGTTTGGCCTAGGAGCTCAAAGGCTCGTCAGTGAGACCGGTCCGCAGCGATTCCTTCTGACGGCTCTCCGTAGAGTGGGGTTCCTCCTCTCCAGCATGAGCTGGACCAGCCTCAGTGAGGCACAGACACAGCTCAGGGGAAGGCAGCAATATCACAGCTGAGAAGACCTGTCTCTTCTCCATTTAAATCTCTCACCTCTGTGCTTGAATTCCTCACTCATAATGATAGCACTAGAATTCACCATTTTTGAGTCTATTATGGATTTTATATTGCTATAGGGATTACAAAGCTCACCAATTACTCATCTCACCAAACTTATAAATGTGCGATTTTTTTTTAATTATTCTTTGTGAATTTGGTTCCCAAGATAAGGCCTCATACTTTAGATGGTTACAGAATAGTGTAGAATATTATATCTAATTTCTGGGTCATATTTTGATGTGATCACACTTTGGTCCAGTTGTTTGTTTTACTGAATATTTTTATATGCTAGGTTCAATCCTTCACTGCAATCAACAGTGGCCCAATGCTAAACTGGGGCCCTCAGATCCAGTCAAAGCAATAGAGAAAGTGCTCAAAGACTTTATGTTGTACTTATGTAACATGGATTCTGTCATGGCATTGCTCCGATTATGCCAACCATTCTGCAGTTCCATTGCATCACTCAGTTTTGACATGACAATGCTACAGTTGCCAAAAAGGAACTTATGTCAATAAACTTCCTCCTACTTTATTTAAGGCTTCATTTGACTGCTCTTCCACTGTGAATTTTTTTACAAAACTGTTGAAAGCTAATTAAATCTTGAATAAACTTTGTGAAGAGCTGCCTGATGGCTCATTGAGTTGTATCACTACCTCACTACTCCTTTATTGGTCGTTTGATTCCTGTTACCAATCTGAATGTATCTGGAGTGTTGCGGACTTGTTTTGGATGCTCCAGGTGACTGCCATGAAATGGCCCCCTACAGTCCTGACTAGCATAAGTGGTTGGAAGATGGATGGAGCTCTTTGAGCAGAACTCTAACCCCAGCAAGACAATACCAGCAGCTGTTGTTGATGAATAAGATTATAATAGCTCTGTGTTCCAAACAATTACTTGTTAAAGTCATGCAGTCTAAAATCGGAAAGCTTTAGACGCAGAGGTTTAATTTTTCTGTCATACTCAGGAGTATTTTCTGGTCTGAGAACCACAAAACCTTTTGCTTTTCCTCACAGGAAACAGGAAGTTCATGCAAGGTCGAGGTGAGGAGGAGTACGGCAAGGGACGACTGCAGTACTGGGAAATGGGATGTAGTAGTGAGGCTGCGAACAGCACCAGGACAACATGCTGCACAGTGATGCCTCACATCCCCGTGGCCTCGATGATGCGTGGCAAAAACAAACACGCTCATTCGCACAACAAGCCCCACACTATGCTTCTGCCAATGTACTGCACTCGTTACTGGCAAGTGTGAAGATATTAGGGCATTAATGCATTTCATGCCAGCCCATTAAATTATAAAAGCGTGTTTGGTAAAAAGCTTTCGCCATGGAAATAATAAAAATCGTTAGCTAGGTGGCAGGCTTAGTTTTCACTTTGGGCAAATGTGATAATTGTACCGTTTCAACTAGCACCAGGAGACAAAACACTGTTCTGCCAGAAGTTTATGTGACTTTAACTAAAAAGAAATTCCCACTTATGAGAAAGAAGATTACTTTTAAAATCTCCAATCTACGCCTGTTTCGACTACGTGCAGGCAGACAGTAAGAAGTTTCAGGCAATATATATCTTGTCTTCATGGGTCCTATGTCAGGGATTTAAATTAAGCTTCAGTAAATGAAGTGAAATTCTGAAATGACCAAACAGGCCAGCTGTACACAATCATTGTCCATTTCTCAAAATCCCAGGCCGTGCGTATCAAATACTCCCGGCTCCATCCTGCAAATCCTAATATTGCTGAGGTGTTCTGCTAGGAAATGTAATTTAACTGGGAAAATGGTTCCTTTGGCCCACATTAGAGTCTGAATATCGAACAATGTAAGACGCTGCGTATTCCTCACAGTCACCAGAAGGCAAAAGCGCAGATCCTGGAGCTCAATGGTAACGTTTACATTGATTAAACCAAAGCATGACTGGAAATAATGAGCTCAAAGTATGATGAGGAAACCGTGTCCCAAAAGTCACGCCTGCACATTTCTGTGACACTTGTGCTGATTCCTCGAGTATTAAAATGGTTACCAAAGCAGGGAAAGACAAACCAGATTTGTCAAGGGCCCAATTACAGTACAGCGTGGGAAGTACAACTGACATGTCCTAATTTTACATTTCTAAAAAGAATTAACAACTGACGCATATCAGACAGAAACGTCGCCTTATTTTTCCCTCAATCCATACATACATCTATTTTTCACTTCCAAATTTTCATTGGTCATCTTGTGGTTTTTTTCCCCATAATTAATTCCAATAATATAATTGCTGATGTCACCTACCCATCAATGAAAGTGGTAATTACAATGGGGTGAGTGTTTTCCTCTGTCGACTCTGAGCAGAAACTTAATTTAAAGGCAGAAAACATGAATAATACATATCATTTGAGCACCCTGCATGAAAATATCTGTATAATAGTTATAACTGAAAAATTATCCATTGATGCATGATAGACAGCATCCCAAAAACTGTAACAACAAATGACAGCAGGGGTGACTCTTAGCTCACTATATGTTTTCCGACAGAGAAATGAGATCAGAATATGTATTTCGATTTCCTTTCTGTGAGTTTTCCCCGGCATCAAGATAATGATTCATCCACTCAGAATGTCCGAGCTGATTGTTCAGCCTTAATTAGTCATTGATCAGTCAGCAGAGAAACAAGTGTGATGAAAAGCAAGACTGACAATTCAAATTAAAAGCCCATCTTGTAACCACTTTGCAATGACAGACTTATAATGCAGGGGACTTTATTTTCATATAGCCTGGTATAGGTCAAATTGTGTGTGTATATATATATATATATATATATTTTATTTATTCATTTTTTTCTGGTGAGCGATCAACACAGTGGATCTTTCACATGTTTTTCGGCCCCTTATACCAGTAACTGCTACAACTTGGTGGTTGTCCCACTTTATTTAAGAAGTTGTCCGGCGTTCCCAGGAAGCTCTAATTTAGCTGTGGTCTTCAGTGTTAAGAGGAGCAAAAACTACAGCCGGTAAGTATCTATGATATTGACAAGCAGGAAATAAACACCATGGTAATGTTATTCTGGGGGGTGTTCCATGTCAACAGGCATCTATCACCCAGACTAATCGAGCACGGTTTGGATCTGCAAGCCTCGTTTCTCTGCACTGCTACTTATCCAGTTCTTGGGCGTCGTGGGGCTCAGTTTTACCCCAGGTGGAGGAAACCCTGTAGGGCATACCAGGCCCTAGTCAGAGTACCTGCAACACTCTTGAAGTGTAAATTGGTTATTATTATTAATTATTCCGGGTTCCAATTACAAACCAATTGAAAACCTTTTCTGAATTCTTTTAAATGTTTTTTTTAATTATTCTTGGCAATTAAAATACCACCAGACCAGCTTAAAATGGACTTTACATCATGAAGGAACAACAGTAAGCAAAATCCTGCAACTGCAAGTAATAAATTCGGACACAAATCAGATAATGGAGTGCTTGTGTGCATTATTTTAAACAAGGACTCGTCAAGACGGTGGAAGATGTTTTATGAGTTCAAAGCAATAAGTGGCCTGTTTAAAATTCCAGCTCTCTCTCATCAACATTGTTTGGTATTCAGTCTCTGGAAATAAGTTCAGATTTTCTATTTTTTTCACAGTGGATGAAAAGAAAGCTACGAATACAAAAGTGAGGAATCATCTGTACATGGTGCCACGGCTAAATTCTGATGCTTTATTGATGAGATGAGGGTTAGACGAGAGCAGAGCTGTGGAGTGTGTGCTTTGCAATCCATGAACCACTGGGGGGTTTTTTGGGCTCCTCACTAGATGCATCCAAGCTACCTGATGTCAAGAATCGTGCTTCTCACTTTCTCTTTCTGTTCTTCACCACAGAGCAGGAGATGATGTCCTGATGCACCCATATATTATGCTCCCTGATGCATCCCTCCATCACACTGGCTACGATGTGGTTCACCCCCAAATATCTCCCATGTTCCAAACAGACACACTGGATCTCATCCTGGTTCTCCTGAGCACTTCTAAGTCATTCTCTTTAGGAATTTCCTATAGAACCCAAAGCCTTCAGAAGTCCATGAACGTTTCATCATAACCTTGCTGGGTCATGGCCCTTTAACATCCAAGGCAACAAAAGTAACATTTTTCTATTAAGTTTTTGTATTGTGATGACGGCAAGGATGGGAGAAATAAATACCCAGCAATATCAGCCAATGGGGTGAACTCATTTCAGATCAGCCCTGACTATTCCAGGATCAGCTTTTTTCAGTGCTCTGCCAGCTTTGCAAAGGATCATAGTTGTCAATGATTCTTAACACAAGAAATATATAAAAACTGTTTCCAGAAGCTCTCACAGCTGCAGTCAACCACAGACTGACTTTACGGTTCCCCCCTTGCTATGCTGAAAGACTCTATGGTTGCCAGCTGAAGTTTTCATCATAGCCAGTGAAATTGGTATGTGTTGCATTGTACAGGGCTCTGGATGCATATGCCATGGACACAAGAAACTGGCTTGAAAGTTATTGCTTGCTGGAGGCACATGTGTCGACTTCCTTACTGCATCGCAGCCCCTCATTCACTGCTGGAATGTCAATCCGTTCTTCTATCCATGGTAAAAGGGGAAGCTGGTAGCCTGAAATGTATTGAAATGTGCTCAGATTAGTAGATTTACTGGTAAGAACATTTTTAGCTTAATTAGTCCATGGCAGGAACCTTCGTTTTTGGTTGACACACTTTGGCTATTGGACTTGGAAAGATAACCAGATGTTAAAATAACTTTTACAAAAAAAAAAAAATAAAAATTACATAAACCTGAGAAGTAAATGAAAAGCCTCTGTCCGGAACTATTTCTTCAGGTACGCCATAATTCCTGAAGAGACGATGGAGTTCCAAGGCCTAAAGGCAGGGCCTTCAATGGCAACATCTGTCCACTACTGGTTGTGGAGCCCTACATGACTATATTCAGTTACGTGTATCAAGGGTTCTAGGAGACCCAGTGCCAACTAGTGGGGTGACTTTGACTTAGCACAGTCAGAACATCTTGGGAGGCATCTTGAGTAATGCTGGCCCACCGGAAGGTTCACAAACTCTACTGTGATTTGAATACCTGGATACTCAGAACTGAGAGTGTGTCCAATGTAAAATAAAAGGACGCTCTGCAGTTGGGAAATATGTTTTACCCAGAGTGAATTCAGAGATGGATCTGAAGCCAGGCCTGTTAAATTTCATCCACTATACACCATCTGATAGCAACAACGATGTAGGTGGGTAGAAATATGGTGTCTGGGGTATCCTGTGGATTTAGGCTGCCTTGGAGATGAGACCGTCTGTGTGCCTTGGAATTCTTATAGCTTGTAAGACAGGACAAACGGAAGGTGATAAAACAGCTGAAACCTGCATGCCGCTTAGCTGCTCTGAAGTATTTTGGGTTGCTTTAGTTTGTGACGACAAGGAAAGGATGTCAGTTTCCTTCAACCTAATGCTACCATTCTTCCAATGCCAACTTATTGATCCTGATTCCTTGTCATCATCCCAACACAGTTAAAGCTCTCCCCCTTTTCAGCAGTGCAGTAAGTGGTATTACTAAACTTCCAAATAAATCTGAAATAAAAATGAGCAAAATCCAAAAATCTCTGTAACTACATTTGACATTTGCAGCATTTGGCAGACACCCTTAGCCAGTGCAACTTACATAAGGGCTTATAAGTTTTATCAGTGAATACATTCTGATACTGGTTTAATAGAATCCGGCTTAGAATACTATCACTCTAAAAAACTTTGTTGGCAGTAATACTTTGGTTTGCGACCATAATTCGTTCCGGAAACATATATCAAACTAATCTAACTCGTATATCAAAGTGAATTTTCCCATAAGAAATAATGGAAACTCAGATGATTCATTCCACAACCCAAAAATATCCATCCATCCATTTTCCACACCACTTATCCTACTGGGTCGCGGGGGGTCCGGAACCTATCCCGGAAGCAATGGGCACAAGGCAGGTAACAACCCAGCATGGGGGGCCAGCCCATCGCAGGGCACATTCACACACCATTCACTCACACATGCACTCCTATGGGCAATTTAGTAAC
>JAODJX010000001.1:12016519-12035638 GCA_026776945.1 Isichthys henryi | reverse complement strand
GGACTGTGGGGGGAAACCGGAGTACCCGGAGGAAACCCCACGACGACATGGGGAGAACATACAAACTCCACACACGTAACCCACGCGGAGACTCGAACCCGGGTCCCAGAGGTATGAGGCAACAGTGCTAACCACTGCAGCACCATGCCGCCCCCAACCCAAAAATATTCATATAAAAATTATTAATACAAAATATAAAGTAAAAATACATAAAACAAATTAATCTGCACTTTACAGTACCTTTGAAAGGAATCGTGGATGGTGAGAGAGAGGAGAAGAGGAGGGTTATTTTGTAGGACGATTTTCACTATAACTATCGGAATCATTGCTATCTGTTGGCTCACTGGAATCTTTTTCTTTAACAAGGAACCTATCCAATGACAGCTGCTTTTGCCTACTTTTCAATTTCGTGGAAATGTGGACATTGCATTGCCGTTAAACCGATTTACAAAGACATTGTTCGCACTGCTATGGCCTTTTTCAGGTGGTGCTTTTCTACTAAATTTTGACTATACGAGTGAGGCATGCCGACTGAGACCAAGCATGGGAGACGATTACCCACAATCCCGCATCAAGAGAGAGAGAAGAACCATCAGCTCAGTTGTGATCACGTAGCGCTAGGCAGACAAAGCGTATACATAATACTTGTATTGCAAGACCTTGCTTGTTTATCAAGTTAAAGTTTATTCAAAATTTGTGCTGGTCTTGCAAAACACTCGCAGACCAAGTTACTCGCAATCCAAGGTTTTACTGTACATTTTTTTAAAAATAAAAGTATAATCTAGGAAGCACCAATCCAAGTACTTCCGAAAGAAGTAGGGTTTGAGTAGTGGTTTGAAGGCATCCAATGACTCAGCTGTTTGGACATCTACGGCATCTAGAAGTTCATTCCACTGCATAGTCAAGTCAAGTCAAGTCAAGTCAAGTAGGTTTTATTGTCATTTCAACCATACACACATTATATAGAGAAATGAGATAACGTTCCTCCAGGACCATGGTGCAACATAGAGCAGGACAAAGATGCTAAAGGCACATAGGTGCCAAAACAGAGAAGAGTCTAGGTGCAAACATAGGTGTTTTCCCAAGACACATTTCCCAAGACATTTATGCAAAATCTCATTAATAAAGGCCCAAAACACATTTACGAAACCGTTGTGCCCACTGTGTTTGTGGAACGACATCTTCCATTTATCTTGTTCATAGATCCTGATGAGATGATGCACATTCTGCAGGTCCAGCTTATGAAATATCTTGCTTCCCTTTATTACCCCCAAAGCTGGAACCAGTGGTAAAAGGTAGATACTTGAATGGTTACCTCATTCAAGTCAATGTAGTCAATACACGGACAAAGACCCCTCCATCCTTTTTCCCTCATACAAAAAAGTGAAGTGAACCATTTAATATATCCATGATCCAAAGTGACCTGAATGTATGTACTGTTTCATGGCCTTTCAACTCCAGGATTGACAATGGGTAAATATGACCTTATGGGGAGTGGCTTCTGGTAGAGGGTTGATGTGGTCGCAGACAGTTGGCTTTTTTCTATTTGAAGACCTTGACCAGATCTCGATATTCAGCAGGCATCATATAGTCCCCAGAAATAACTGGACTCTACACACTCATGTCTTGCACAGGTATGGTATGACAAAAAAGCAACTCCATCCTTGACCAGGAAATAATAGGGTCATGGTAAACCAAGGAACCAAGGAAAACAATATCATTGTGGAATAAACTCACCAATGGGGGTAAGGCTGGTTATCCAGGTGATACCATCAGTTCCAATGGGCTCTCTTAGCATTAAGAGTGCCACAAAATGAGTGCCCAGGATAGTTAAGTGTTTAACCAAAATGTAGGATACATTAAGATGTGTTTATTTTCTGGGGCAATATGTGACTCAGTGGGCTAAACCTTTGTACTTTGATGAGAAGGTCCCTGGTTTGAGCCTGACATCACCATGTCTGTAGGTCCTTAATCCCCAGCTCCCTGGGTGCTACAACAGGTGGTTGCCCTTTGTGGCCAGCTTGCTCCCAACTACAGAAAGCAATTTGGGGGAAGCATAAAGAGAATTTCCCCATGTGGTTCAATAATAATCATTTTTATTATAAGGCTCTTAACATTCAGGTGCCCATTTGTGTCCATGATCTTTTGACTCTTCACTCAGCAAACGGGAGCCTGGGGTCTTCTGATCAGCATCCTCTTATCCCCAGTTCCAAGTTTAAGACCAGAGGTGACAGAGCTTTTCACGGTTGCTGCCCCAAGCCTGTGGAACAGTCTGGTCATGGACATTAGATCAGTCAGCAATGTTAACTTTTAAGTGGCATCTCGAAAGTTATGTAAGACAGACCTATTGATGTTTGAATATCTATTTCTTGTGGAGTACTTTGTGACACTTGTTCTCAAAGGGTACTACGTAATCTATTGACTAAATCAGTTATAAAATTTACCCAGCAAGCCAGAATCAATAAGGGCAGCAACCGAGAGAGTCTGATTTCCAAGATAATTCAATTATGAACTGTATTTGTTAACTAGACACAGATAGGAAAGTAGTACACACTCCTGGGTAACTGCACTTTTTGGAATGAGACTGTGTGGTGGGAGAGCTGGTGATGTCGTGCCTTGGTCATCTGCAATAGATGCACAACTGCGGTTTCCTCCATCGCCGGCACTCCTCCACAGACAGAGGCATGTGTCCATTCTGCATAATACGGGCAGCTACAGGGTTGGGTCTCCTTGTGCAGGACCAGCACAAGTTCACCTGTGTTCCTTCCTTCAGCCCACATGTTTCACTGGAAAGCAATTAATACAAGCCATTTCAGTTACCACAAATGTAGTTGGTTGATTGAAAAATAACAGTGATCCTGGGACTCCATGTTCAACTAGTGCAGGTAAAACAGCCCTGTCTGTAAGGTAAGCAGATGCAGGAACAGGGGAACCTGCTCTCAGTGGCTGCAAGACTTCCTGCAAGTGTTGCAAAATACTTCTGTGGTAAGTTTATTGCTGTCCTAAAAATTCTTCGTGTACGGTGACAGTTGTGTGTCATGAAGCCAGCTCTGCTGGATCCTTTCCCATGGCGAAGTCTTGCGTCACAGAGATAAGAAACTTTCAGGTTCGGGAAGTTAATTTCCAAAAGCCAAATTGTTTCCCAGGTCCTGAGTTGAAAGCCAAGCGTAATCAGATCAGGGTCCTGGGGCCAATCCAAACTCAGAAACAGATCAGAAAAACCTGAGAAAACCAAAACACAAAACTAATGCTCAGGCTGCAAAGCAAAAGCGGGAAATGACTGAAGCTTCTATCTGGAGGGTTTAAGTAATTACAGATAATCCGGAACAGATCTATGTAATCAAGTAGTGGAACAGTCTGTTAATATTCAGGTGAGGGTGATTGCTGGCAATTCTGTGCGTGAGGATCTGACATCTACGTAACCCTCGCGGGAATTGCGGAAAGTCTTAATAAATACAAACAAACAACCAAACCAAAGACAATTTAAATAGAAAATAAGTGCTTCCAATGATTCCTTCAATTCACTGTTTGTTTTATCCATTAGCTTGGTACTTTCTGTAGAAATGTCACGAAGGAATGCTGGAGTGTTTCTTTTTGAAGGTGAAGCAAGTCTCTTAGATGCAAAAGATCAGTTTTCCAGTAGCCTTTTAACCATGATATAGCCAATGATGGGCATTTCAGAAATGAAGAAAGGGACTACATCTATTAAAATTACATGCCATGAAAGACTTGTATAGATTGAACACCATGCCACTAGCCACAGGTATGAAAGAAAACATGCTAAATGCTGCTTGGTAACAGCACAATCAGTCCTTCTTTTGCTCTGTTTCCTGTCTGCAAGCTCTTTAAAAATTATAACAGAAACTACATTGAAAGGCTCCTCCCCCCATCTTTCCTATAGGTTATCATTCACTTACCTCTGCAAGCATGACACCCACCCACTCTGACTCTGTTTTGTGAAAAGATTAAGTGATTTTATAAACTGGCATTTTATGCCCAATGGCAATAAGAGAAGGATGGCATCCTCGTTGGAGTTCTTCCTGGTGCTGGCACACAGAAGTACACCTCTGAGCCTCAGCCTGTTTCATGTTCATCTCCTCTGTGAGGACCCCCCCCCCCCCTGGGCCTGACAGATTTAGGCCATCGTGTTCAAAAAGCCCGTAACTTGTGGCAAGTCAGAAGGTAATGGGCAGCAAGGGACCTGGAAGTGCACACACACCGGACTTTGCGTAAGAAGCATTATCCAAAACGTTCCATTTATTTCATTTTTTGGGTAAATTTCACAGCAGTTTTTCCTAGTTTTCACAGTAATGAATTCATGCCACAATGTCTGGGCCATCATAAATGTATACAATAAGTTAAATAAATGGTTTTGATTAAAGTATATTTGGATATGACAGTGTGTCTCTGTAAGCAGTTCTTGGCTGGATGTGCAGGCTGAGATCTTCTTCCATTCGTGTTGGATCGCTCATTGTCCTGAATACAATAACCCTGTTCCCCATTCATGTGTACTCGTAACTATGCTGATCCTGAAGGCTCTGGGGTCTTTTGGGACTTTGCTTTCTGATGCATGTGGCATGAGTTATTTTCCCATTCTTTTTTTCAAAAGCATGTAGACAATCTACCTGACTGTGTCTTCCCCAGGCTTCCTGCCCTACATTACCAAGAAAAAGCGTGGATTCTATACCCTGTATCCTGTTTTACCAAGACATATAATTCATCTGAAAATATCTCGCTGTGGGTTTAATGGAAGACTGAAGATAATTATGAAATCTGAAATCCATAAATTCTGCAGTTTAATTGTAAGATCCATAGCTGAGGATAACTCTCCTAATGATCACACATTGAGTCCAGTCTGAGCTCAGCATGAAAGCGCCTCGGAGAGAAGTACTCGGTATCAGATGCGATCTTGAAAGAATAACAGCGGTGTCAGATTAGCTGCCAATCTGGACCAAAGCCACTGAACAGAACTCAATTTTCCCCTCACATTCCTCCAGAGAGGTGAGGAAGCTTCACAGAAGCGAGAATTACATTAGCATAGAAAGATGGCGTTTTATCAATCAGTCAATCAATCAGTCAGAAGTGGTTTGGCATTGCAAGCTGACGTGAACCTCTCGATGTGTAGCACAATAATAAAATCGGCATATATTTGTTTTTTTTACTTCCTTTTAAAACTTCCATTTTAATTTGACATCAGTTTTTAACTTATTGCTTGCTATGACTGACAGAATAGTATTAATAATCTATGGAAATCAGGCTCATTTTATTGTCTAATATCTTATTTTCAGCAACATATCTAATCCTTCATTCATTCATTCATTCACTCACTCATTCCTAGTCTTCTGCCTACAGGGAACGCAGAAGAAGGTACCACTTATACTATAGACCTCGGTGCCCTGGGGTCTTCAGGTAAAACATGCATCAGCTCTGCTGGAACTGATGTATTACATGGCAGCAGAACAGATGCTCAAACACAGACGTCCGCAGTAATCACATGATCTGGAGAAAATGCTCTCATAAATAAGCCTTAAGGTTTTTCCTCAACATCGATAAATCTGTCTGTGGTTCATAACAGTTAAAATACCTCCCTGTATAAAGTGCCACACAGGGGCCTCTGTATTTGCTGACCAAATATGGCCATACCTTAACCTTTGATTTGCGTTCTCCTTCATAGTCATAGATCTGGTCCTGGAATATTTCGTTTAATTGTAATTCCATCCGCAGCCCATAGCCAGAGTTTGAAAAATAGTGAGGTACGGAACCAGGGGGTGGGTCTCATTAGTCATATTATTGATACTTTCTCCATCATAAGCCCTTTTTAAAATTAATTAGTTATGTGAGAGGTTAGTTAGCCTAATTTTTTATTCAGGTAAATATTTAGCTTCAAATTTCATTTTTAGCTATTAAAAAATGACCAAGGTCCGGACCTCGGTGACCTCATAGCTGGCTACAGCCCTGATTCCATCCATCCATCTGCTAACCACTCATTCTGCTCAGGGCCATGGTGGGCTCTCAAGCAGCACAGTCTACTCGACATGCCTCTGTCTGTGGAGGAGTGCCGGCGATGGAGGAAACCGCAGTTGTGCATCTATTGCAGATGACCTAGGCACGACATCCCCAGCTGTCCCACCACACAGTCTCATTCCAAAAAGTGCAGTTACCCAGGAGTGTGTACTACTTACCCATCTGTGTCTAGTTAACAAATACAGTTCATAATTGAATTATCTTGGAAATCAGACTCTCTCGGTTGCTGCCCTTATTGATTCTGGCTTGCTGGGTAAATTTTATAACTGCCTGTCCATCGTAGGTTATACACACACTATAGGCAGGTTTTACAGGCCAGTTTACCTACCTGTAACTCTAGACTGTGGGAAGAAACCAAAGGACTCAGAGGAAACTACAGGGAAATATATACAGCAGAGTGGAGAGTAGAACCGCCAACACACGAGGTGTGAGGCAATGCTCATTTAAATTGAGAAAAGGAGCCATTTTGATGTTTGGAATGTTGTCATATTACCCAGTAAACCAGGATTCTGACTTTGGTTCACTGCATCTGCAAATACTGTCCCACTCTTTAATTATAATTGTAAATAAGAGGCCTTTTTAAAGAGTTTTTTTAAATCATACTGATCAAATAAAATTATCAAAATACACTGAAATATGAGGTGAGAAGAGTGTGAACATTACCAACTGCGGTGTGGGAGTGTTTAATCTCAGAATCACCTCAGGGGTCAGAAGGTAATGACCCATTCTGAAAACCTACCACCTCATTAGCACATTTTTCTTAATTTTTTGGAGCAAAAATAAATCACGGTTTGGTCTGACTTGATTCTAAAAGAATTAATTGTAAACAGACAAATCTGAAGGGAGAAGTTAGGCATTATGGAGCCTTTTTAATAGGCTGCTGTATGAGAAGGTAACTGACTTCATGTTGCAGTAAATACACAGTGCAGTTCTAGTAGCAATGTGCAGATTTTGGGCAAAGTATCTTTCTTGCAGACTATTACGAGACGCCTTATTATAACTTTGGCCTCGTGTGTTAACAGACAGAGAACCCTGCAGATAGTAAATTGATGTAATGTATGTTGATAGATGTAATGTACTTCTAACATTCATAGCTCCAAACCAATCGATTAGATTTTTACTAATTAACCTGTTTAACTCCTCCTATTACACACTTTATGCATCTTTCTTGAGTATGCCTATTGCTAATTACGGTATGTATTTAACCTTGCATCCCTTATAAACAGCTCTTGTACCAGGTTTTACTGTGACACATTGTCACATTCAGAATGTCATTGTTTCGCCAGGTCTTCAGTGTTCTGATGGCTGTCGGCTGGTTCCTCCTTGTAATTAATTTTTTTTCCCATTAGGTATAATGATAATAATAAATGTATGGTGTTAGCCACCATGCCATAAAAATACATAAATAGGCAATAAAAAGTCAAATTAAACGCATTTATTTTTGCATCCCTATTTGACGTACTTAATTCTGTTTCACTCAAAACAACCTTAATTTTCATAAACATAAACCATACCAGCAACATAAATCTCTCCCATACAAATCTTACTATTGTTTAATTTTTAGAGTAACTGAACGCTTGATTAATGGGCGCGGAATGCAATTAGACTGCATTTCCCAATAAAAGTGCAAGTTTGTTTTTCTTACATTTCGGTGCGCTCATCATTTCAATTCCCTGTGCCCGTATACAGTGAAATAAAAATGCTTGACTGGGCAAATTCTATTGTAAAGCTCTTTCATTTTTATTCATAAGACATACCCCACCAATTTTCTTTCTTTTTTCCTTTCATATAGAGGAAGCTTTTCTTGCTAACAGTTTCAAAGCAAAGCAGAACATAAACGGGTACGGAATGAAGCAGTGCATTAAGAAGGAACCCAGAAACAATCGGCAAGCCATATGCATTTATTATAATGGATTTGCTTATTGTTTCCCTTCCATCTGGCTGCTGTGGTCCTACCCGGCAACGTGCAATCATCCTCCAACTTTCGTTCCTCAGTCAGGTTCCTCCGTTGTCCTAGATGGCGGTGTGGACGGGGTTCATAACAATAAAGTCCAAAGGGAGAGAAGACAGATCCGTTACAGAGAGAGGGCAAGAAGCGGAAGCGTTGCCATGGCAAACATCCAGCGATAGATGGGGTGGAACATTTATCGGTTCAATGGTCAGAACAGACTGCGCTCTCAGGATTCCAGCGACGCCCGTATTGGTATGTCATGACATTTTCATGCGACGCGGTTTTCAGCGGACTTGTGAGTTTCTGTGCACTGCTCTCCCGTGACTCAGAAACCCCACAATGTTCATTCTACACAACAAGCTCTCACAATAGTGTCCATCCTCCTCTTGCCTTCAGAACAGAGTGTGCAAATGCTGTTAAATACTGACTGCAGCATAACAATAAACAAAAAAAATGTAAAATACAGAGACCGTGTGACAATCTAATATTGTCCATCAATGTTTACTGTTTACTTTTTTTTTGAAAACATCCAAGAATGTGTTCTCACTGTATATGTATGCGAAGGAAGGGTTTGTGCGAGCTCTGTGAAAATGCACAATTTTATTAATTTTAAATATATGCCTAAACATGATTAAATCAATGCACGGGAGTCTAAAATTTACATTCAAGCACTGCGTTGCATTGCAAGGGCAAATTTATGTTTTCGAAATGGACAAGCAACTGACCTAATGCAAATCTCAATACAATATCAACATACATAAAAGCAGTCTTTAAGTAGTATATTTCACTGTTTATAGTTTTATGTCTTTTAGCAATGCGTTGAAGTACTGATTCCAATACTATTATGTACACTTCTTCTTTAAAATATCTATTACAAAGTTTGTTAATCACAGTGTGTGGCATATACTGTATAAGTAGCATTTAAAACTCTTGTTATACCTTTGCTGTTTTTGCTCATATTTTCGTTACTGTAACCGTGGCCCCCGCTGTAAGCACTTTTGAGTCACATGAGCTCTGTACGCAGGAAAACAACAGCAGTCGGACGAACAGTCCGGTCCAAATGCCTGAGTGCGGGCGGCTCTGTGGCTGGGTGCACGTGGACACAGAAAAGGGAAACGCACTCGTGTTCGCCGAACGAAACGGAAATTCATCATTCACAGTTTGCTTCATAAAAGTCTCAAAAGACAGCAACACAATGACGTAATGACTATGAAACTAATATTATATTAATTACTAAATAACATAAATAAGTTAACAGAGGCCCCATATCAAATTTAAAATAAAGAAATTAATTTATTCAAAATAAATAAATAAATAATAAAAGATTAAATTAGTCCTGCTTTTTACTTCAGTTCAGGTATTCTAAGGGGAATACTGCTGTGACTTTCAATGCTTTAGATACATACTTCACTTTTCACTCAAGTACATTATGTGCATTTAAAGCCATTATAGCGACAATAATGTCCTCTTATTGTGGTGCTGGTTGAATAATTACATCCTTATCATCACTTTGCACTCATAAATTATTCCAACAAAATGAATTCAACAAAAATTGTAATCATCATTATTACCCTTTCATGTCACAAATTTAAAATTATGCTTCTTCTCAATGTGTCACGATGACAGAGGTCTTCACTCATGCAGGGGAGAAACTTCAGGAAGGAAAATCCTACAGGTCTCTCCCACTTAAGTTCAACAAATAGATCCAGACACCCAATGAAAATGATCTGGGATGAAACGGAAATGTTCTATGTGATAAAAATGGATGGGGTATTGCCACTCCGTCATCATGGACTGCAACAAGAAGTAGACTAACTATTTCAGTACTTCTCCATTACAAGGGACTCGGCTGAAGGACTGCTGAGCCAAGGCATCCTTTCATGGTTCGCAACAGGGAGTAATTGGCGAGGAAAACCCAAGGGATGCAACAAGGAGTCACATTCACAATAATGGAAAGGCTGTGAAGCTAGAGGCACAATTAGGCCAATTCAGAGAGCATCTAATATCATAGCAGACTATTGCAACAGTGCACTGCAAAACACAACCGACAATACTGGATGGATTTAGGAAATGGTCAAGACTGTATTGATGAATACTGAGAAAAGTTTTAATGCTTATGCATGTGCCACAATAATGTGTAATATAAGCAGATAAGGATGCAGAACCACGTGGAGGGAACGTTCCATACAGCCCATAAATGGATACAGCAGCAATGACATGAGAAAATGACCAATGACTGGTGTCCTACAATCCCCTGAGAAAAAGTCTGAGGCACATCTCTGATAAACGTGGTGCTATGCGACTTAATCAATGACGCATCGACAGACGTAATGACGCTAATCAAAGGGCACGGATTCGCGGCTGTATTATTAAGACAATTCCTTGGAGAAGTGATACGTGATGATATTTGTCTTTTATGCCTCTGCAATTTTGTACATCATTAATTTTTCTAAACCTGCGCATCATGGCAATTGATTACGATGAGGATACGTCAAAACCGAAATCAAACACGGTACGTTATAAAAGAAAAACGTGAAGGGCAAACGAAGTGTGTGTTTAGGGAATGATGTGAAATTTGGTCTGCGAGTCTTCTGGGTGCATTTGGAGACGTCGACTGGGTAGACAAATACGAAGGTTTTCCAACCAAGCACACAAACACTGTGGGCTTTATCTTACATCAAGACGAACTAAACATCTGTCGGTAACATCACACCATCCTTCTCTTTCCCACAGAAATAATAATCGTTAACATGTAACACACACAACACAGCTTTAAATATCCTCTTTACGCAGGTAACACAGCCAGAAATACAAATTAAAACTAACACAAACACAAAAAGATCTACACAGTTAAAACGCTTTAAACCACTGAATACCACCCACACCCAGAGAGACACTAGATTTTTAGTTTGGTGCTTTCTCCGACTATCATCTTTTCTGAATTATTTGTCAGAAAAAAAATTTGGTGACATTAAAAAAAATTTGCTTTTCTACCAGTTACATAACAGGAGTAACAGGACACACCATGACTGGGAACATTCAGTGACTGAAATGCAGAATGGAACAAATGTAAATAAATAACTATAATCACCTATAAGGTTAGTGTCTGTAAGACGAACATGACCCCACCAGACACTTATAACATGGTGAGGAAATCCTCTCCTGTATCAAGTACACCTATAATTCCTGAGCTATAGAGCGATGGACATTTTTAATAGTGCTTCTTTGTATTGACAGGCTTTAATTTGGCTGTGAGTTTTTATTTACTGCTAACGTTTCATCATCTTCACAACGACGTAAAAACGACACATGACATATGGTGTGAAAACTAAAAACAGAGAAAACCACATCACAGGACATTATAGGGACAAACACATAGGCCTTAAGTCCTTCTTAAATGACCATTTAAAAATTCAGGCGCTGGTTGCATTTCTCTCTTACTCATCATTGTAGTCGTAGGGGACCTTAGACAAAACCTTTATAAGCTTATTACGTCACAGAAAGTGAAACAGGTTTCTAGCCCTGCAAAGTTCATAACAGAGTCGGCCTGGTTTTGGCACACCTTTCCCATCCGTCACATGTACACACATCACAATTAAAATCTTAGAAGTAGACGAAAATGGTATAGAGTCTAGAGAACTTTGTCCAAGATAGTGAGCTGGCTGAAGACTCTGCAAAATGAACAACTCCTTTGTTATTTCCAAGAGCTGTTTTCTCAGCACAACTGAACGCTGAAGTATTTGAATCCATTTGGGAAAGACAGAGTAGTGGGGAAGCAAAATATCCTAAGTTAAAGAGCAAATTGGCGATCTTTAAATACAAATTTATTAAAACTACTTCACTTTTGAGTACATGTAAGGAGAACTATAGTGAAAAGAAGTGAAAGTGGTTTCACATTTTCTGTACTAATTTTTAAATTATCTTAAATATAGCATTGTTTTTTTTTTGCTTTGCATATTTACATATATATTTTATATAATATATGTGCCTTGTCTATAAAAGATAATGGTATATTTCATGGAGGTATATTTACACGAGACTGCGCGTGCCACTTGAGTGCCTCCGTCTGCCAAGCACGAGGTCAGGGGGGCAGAACTGATGGGGGTGGTTGTAGGGTGGCGGTGGTGGTGGCAGGGGAGGCTGGGAGACGTTCTTGGAGGGCGTCCCCTGATTGCCACCTTCCGGTGACCTCACGGGGGTGGAGACGGCAGACTGGATAAGCTGGTGCGTCGGGGTCTGGCTGAGGAAGGCCTCCATGTGGCCCCGTCCGCCCTTGTCCAGGACGATCACCTTGACGATCTGCTGGCACTGGATGAGTGTCTCTGGGTTCAGGTCAGCGACGGCGGGCCAGTGGGCCGACGTCGCCACACCCGGCTGGAGCTGCGGGTAGCATAGCTCCCCCTGGTGGTTAAGACGGGCGCCCAGGCGGGATCCACTCTCTGGGCTCCGGGACGCACTGAGCTGGTACGTTTGAAGCCTGTTGTGAATTGACACCTAGTTTAGAAACAGCCAGAGACAGCATTAAATGTTATAAGACCTTCCTCCTCTAAGTCGACAGCCCTCTGGTGTAAACAACACAACAGGCATGCGTGTCGGGGAAACGTGCGGCAAGATGCAGGGCCAGTCAAGAAGAGGAGGTGCTGGAAGTGCTGGTGGTAGGGGTGTGGTTGACAGGGAGCGCCAGGGAGGGGAAAGGAAAGAGGGGTGGAATTAATTTGCTTTTCAGGGGTTAGGATATGATGGAGGGGGGAACAGGGACACTGAGGGCCTTGTGTCACCCTAATCGACCAACGACGCGCTAAAGGGAAAAAATGTGACCTGAGGTCAGGTTGGTGGGGAACAGTGCAGAAGCTGGCTCACTGCTAGGAGTCACTGTAGCCCAATTAAAAAGCAGGAGGAGGGAGGAGTCTAAGGGGTCGGAGGGGCGGAGCTCAGACAGAGGGATTTCCACAGACATCGCAGGCAACACTCGAGAGAATGCATGCCTTCATAGTTCATAGAGATTTCAGAAAGCCTAGTCATGTAGCTCTGGACCACACTAGGCTCAGGACATTCTCAAGGTGGCAAAGGACTATTGGAAAGTTCTCTTTTTTTGGTACTGGCTTGGGCTTCACTGAAATACCATGAAACCATCTTAAACTGGGGCTTATGCTGTGAAATAAATATATAGGACCACATCATACAGTAGCCTTATTTGTCAATAACTTGACAGTGCATACCTGATATTCACTGGTACATACTGTATAGGTACAGTATGCACCCGGCTAGACTGTGAAGTATTTTTAAAGAAACCAATTTTTAAAAAGTTCTCTTTAGGATTATGATTCCTAAATATCACAGCCAACTATATATATCACTATATGCTTGCATGGTAAATATCATTCGTATGATGGGACGTATCTCCCTGCATGAAACAAAGAATTAACCCAAATTAGGAAGATGCTTGCAGAAGATAACAACTAGTATCTCAACAAGGTAAATGAAGGAGTTTGAGCGACAAGATCCAAAGAATAATCCAAACTGGAGTCCAGGATATTACAATAAAGACCCAAGCAGTCTAAGTCAGGTTCAGACTGGTATCCACATTAGAAAACAAACAGCCTGCACTTGCTATACCCTGCATAGTTTATCCAGCTTAATGTCAATCCCAAAGCCAAAACACCCAATAAGAAACTCAGAAGATGATCCAGAGGTTTATCAGCTTGGTAATACACTATTTGCCCCAGAGGTTCAAAGTCACTACCAAGCGTACATGGTCGCTCATGAATGCAGCTTCCGAGTTTCAGACCGCGCGGCCGCTGGAGCAATCAGGATCACCTTGGATGAAGACCGGCTTAGGTTGAGGGTTTCAGGGGAGCGGGGAGGAGGAGCGCCAGGGTAATGCAGTCTACAGCACCGGGAGTTTGGGAGCTGCAGGGAACGCGTCGGCCCTGAAGCTATGAGATGCAGTATGCGGCAATGGCGGGAAATGGATGTGGAGGAAGGGCTTGTCTCAATGTTTTACGAAGAGTAACTGACCTCTCTGGCTCATGCATGCTTGTCTGCTGACCTGTGACGCAGACGAGCGCCCCCTGCTGGACACTACTGGGCACCTTCTACTGACTATTAAAGGAACCTCCTCCTAATCCGTCAGCATCTTCATTAAAAGTGTTAGGTTTAACTCCAAGGAAAAACAGAACTTTCGGAGAGGTCAAAAATCCTTAAGAACGATTAAACCTGCATGTAATACAAGATGATTCGCTACATAAAGGAAACACAGCCAGTGCTATTTAATGACAAGAAAAGAAGTGTACTCTGAGATAATGGGAACCAATGAGCAGCACAGAAGAACATTCCGGTCATTACTCTGCTCCAAATGAGATGTCCTTGGAAACATAAAAAGCCAAAATTCTGCCACAAATGTGGTAGACACAGCAGAAGCAGTTCTCTGTTACCCAAGGTCTCTACATCATGAAGGCATTCAAGGTGACAACAGGTATTAAATTATGCACCAGTCACCAGTGATAAACAGCAGCATGGGACTCCATCCATCCATCTTCTAAACGGCATCTCCTCAGCATTCCGGGGAGTGTTATAATACACTCCCTGCTGATTAGCTTCAAGAATGATTCAATTGTAAAAAAAAAAAATACTTTGCCATTTTTTTTCACAATTTTGTTATGATATTATACATATTTATAGCTCTAATGAAATTCTAAAAGAAATTGAGTACATTTAGCCAGAATTATTAAAATGGCAGGTGAATGTAAAAAAAAAATAGCTGTCATAATATTTTACGTAAAATTCCAAGAAATACCAGACACTGCATGACTGAATAAAAATAAACAATATTGTTAAATGTTATAATACTGTTATTATATGTAAAATGGATATTTAAACCAGTTAAAACACTACTCATTGCTAGTGCCACTGCGTTTATTTGAGTTTTAAAAATTGTGTAGTTACGTAAAAATGACTGAGTATTAAATAGGTGCTTATTACGATACGTACCGCATAGGCATACAGCATTATATGCACATACATATATGCATACTCGGTGTAAATACATTTATACGCAATGCATAGTCATGTATTAACTATTTATATAACAGTACATTTACGTGACGATATTTTCACTCCCATTTCAGTCAAATTGAGGGTTTACCGCAAAACACAAAGCTGTCCGACTTTCTTCATGTCGCAGATCAAACATAAAAACCGAAGCACGTTTCCTACTTGCTAATGCCGATTTAATAAAACAGAAAACGTGGCGTTTTAATGCCCCTACAATTTAGGGACTTTTCTAATCATAATCCAGTTTAGGAGCTATACAGTCAATTACTTCTGCTCGGGGTTCCGGGCTGCTCCTTAAGGAGCGCACGTACCTGAGCATTAGCATAGTCTTATAATCAGCCCACAGGGATGCCGGCTACTCCGGTACCGCATGTTTCCGTGCCGGCAAACAAATCTTATTATGCACATAATTGTATTCATCCCAGAGACAGCGCTCCTCCAGCCCCAGTCGCCTCTCGCCGGGATACACAACACTTTAACAAGGAAAACTCCAAATATATACGAACAACTCACTGCTGCGGGTACATGTTAAAGACGCGGCGCTGCCGTAGTCACATTTTGCGCAGTTTTGCATGCGTCTTGCTTTGTTGGACATGCATTTTGCACATGTATCTCAGCTCCATCGATTATTAAACCCTTATCCACTTTCAGCAATTAAGATGATTTGCATTCAAACACGTTCATTGTTTCCCAATAACAATTCAGTTGTTAAAGATTGATGAAGCTGCAGTCCCTTTCGATAGTCATTACTCTAACTACATGCTGGCCAAACGTTTAGCCGGAACTGATTCTAACATTTGCTAACATCGTTCGCCTAATAAAGGCTCACCGGACACTAATGTGACTGATCTGGCCGGATTCCACGCCGCTTGTGCCTGGGCAAGAGGTGACAGCCTCTCCTTCTGCTGGTTGTGGTCGGTGTCCAAGAAGCAGACAGATCTGCACCAGCGGCCCCGTCGGTAAGGGCGACCTAACAGCGCCGCACCTCCGGGCAGAGTGACATACTAGCGGGGGGCATCAACTTTATGTCATATCCGCTCAATCTACAGCCTACGAGGCGTGCAAAATTATACTTACATCTAATTCTCTGACTACTGTTAAAACAAAGTAATTCTGTCCATCCATCTTCCAACCGTTTATTCTTACAGGGTCGCGATGAGCATAGTACATATTAATTGTATGATATCGATACTCAATATTTAAGCAAATATATAAAATATGATAATGATAGTAATTGTTTTAAATTGATGATTATTTAGCAGTATAGGTTATTCTATATTTTAAAATGTAAAGACCATTACGTAAACTGGACTTAAATAGTTTACGAAACCAAATACATAGAACCTTTACACTATTCACAAAGATTTAATTTTGTTTCGTAAAAAAAATATAAAAAAATATTAAAACTCATCTCTCTTAAGTTTTATATATTCAAAAATGTGAGCTTCTAGCTTCTTGGATCACAGACGGTCTGTTATTTACCGACGAGTATGTGCTGTGTAGCCAGAGAAGGGGTCAAGTTTGAGAGAAAACTGCATCTGACTTTGAGGACAACAAACATTTGTAATCGATACTTTTAAATGGAAATCAATACAAAACAAGTAGTTTTTGAGTACACAAGTATCAATACTGAGGTTTCGATCGGCCCAACCCCGGCACAAGGCACAAGGCACAGAAAGACCACAGTCCACCACAGGGCACATATACACTACTGGGAATTTAGAGATGCCAGTTAAGGTAATCATATGTTTAGACTGTGGGAGGAAAGACTGGGACGAGAGGAAATAGCTCCATGCACACAGAGTAGGGACAGGACTAAATCCCCAACATTACAAGTGTAAATGTAAAATAGAGTTAAAGTCTTTATTGCTGACATCATGTATGAAAACCATTGTGAAAAAATCATATACATTTCAAAACCAGCTCTCAGGGTTTTGCAAAGTACCCCGCCCCACACCCCCAGAATAAGGTTGTCTTTGGTTTGTTAATTAGCCCCTAATTAAAAAACTGTAACCTTTTTTCAAATTTCCCAAGCCTGAATGAGATTCTGCTAAAACGCAGATATCAGTTTGCGTGCTAATTGTAGACTGGTGCTGGTCTATTTCGGTCCTGCTTTCAGAAGTAACGTTTCATGCTTTTTTGGATGTACTGATATTAAGGAAGAGAGAGCTGAGTGCATTGCCAAATAAATGGTACATTACCAGACCCACTGTTAAAAACTCCACTCCATGCTTGGAGTGAAAGAAAAGGATCCATTAGCTGCATTGAATGAGAACAGAAATGCATGTACCAATGCAGAAGTATTCCATACTGGCGTATGCAAAAATAATTAATATCAATTAGCTGCTGTACCATGCTCTGTCTAGAAAAGCGAAGGGACGTCAGTTCATGTAATCTATACTGATACACAAGGCACAGCATTTTTCTGCTTTCAGACAAAAGAGGCCCATAATCCTCTCTATCTTGTTTGACTGCAGCTTCAGTGTATTTTCTGGTGCTATGACACTTAGAACATCACACTGGAGAACTTTTCTTACATCGATCTACCCTGTGTAGATTATCACTTGCACAGAAACCAGATTCACTCTAAAAATGATGGACTCCCCCTTTCTGTGACATCCCCTTACTTAAAGGTCTCTGCACACCTAGCTCACAGAGGCTTTCACTGGCCTCATGGCTTCCTCTTCCCTCCCCACGTAAGTTGCCTGTCTATTACTGTCTTGAGACCAAAGAAGATCCAGCTCAGGCGTGCCTGTATATTTTCGTTCAGGCCTGCCAGTATACTTTCGGTCAGGCCTACCTGTATACTTTCACTCAGGCCTGCACACATCCTTTCACTCAGGCCTGCACACATCCTTTCACTCAGGCCGGCCTGTATACTTTCAAATGTTATTATCCCATAAATGGATCTGCTGCATCTTTCATTATGTTATTGCACTGCACACTCACTGAGTTACCTAATTATTCAGCACAAAAATATTTCTTTGGAACATATCTCTATGGAACGTCCCCTGCGACATAAAGGTGAGGTACGAGATTAATAAACATTACAAAAATAGTTCTAAAAAAGTTCAGTATTTAATTAGAATTATTCATTCAAAGTAATTTAAGTATATGGAAGACATTTTCTTTAAGGCAATAGTTGATTTCCTGCATTGTGAAATGTTACACTGATCATATAATAAAGTTTTTTATGATAATTTTATGATGCATGCAATTTTTCATATATAACCCTAATCTGCAACCTGTGAATTACTATGGGGGTGTGTGTTTGACTCCAGGACATGTACACAATATAAAAATAAAAAAAAGTAATATCCTGTGTTCGATATTTCATCAACGCACCCATGCTACATGTTTTGAGTACCGTACAGATGTGATGTCTGAGACAAGAAGTCGATCATCAAACGCTGACATGGACAGGAACTCCCATAAATACACCAAGGCAGTCGGGCTGCAGATGCCTGACAACTAACCAATGTGAGCCTCTCCTTTCCTGACAAGAAACGCAAAATACTTACCTGCATTTGCCTTCTCCATAACAATGAGTACTTACCTCAGATGTGGTGTTGTTCTCAGCCTTTGCATCAAGCTCCTGTTTGTCTGGAAGCAAAATTACAAATATATATCTATACTACTAATATCCAAATCAACTAGTAAACTCAAGACCAATGTAATACAAAATAAAGAACGGTTACTGTAGGCTTATAGGAAATCAGAATGACATTTAACATCAGCCCTCCAGACTCATCGGAAGTTACACCAAACTGCATGATACTAATGAAGAACATTTTGGTATTTGTCTGACTCAATGGTTACGCGAAGCTTCTAGTATTTGAAATAGCATCTTTCCATTTTATGTTAATTAAAAGCACTTTCACAAATTCTTTCGTAAATTACAGTCCACCCAGTAATGTGATTATATAATGATATATACCATGTGTATGACATATATATCCATCCATCCATCCATCCATTTTCCAAACTGCTTATCCTTACTGGGTTGCGGGGGGCCCGGAGCCTATCCCGGAAGCAATGGGCACGAGGCAAGGAACAACCCAGGATGGGGGGCCAGCCCATCGCAGGGCACA
>JAODJX010000001.1:11993127-12003821 GCA_026776945.1 Isichthys henryi | reverse complement strand
GCGGGTCGCGGGGGGGGGGGGGGGGCGGGGCCCCGGGGGCCGCACCCAACAGGCCCCGCGCGGGCGCCGCCCCCCCCCCCCCGCGCAGAGCGGGGAATCCAAAAGGTGTGGTTTTTGAACGGCGGGCGGCGGCGCCCCCCGGCCTGGGGCTGGGGAGCTCGAAAGTGGTTTTGGGTCCCAGTGGAAGACACAGCATTAGAACAAGAATCGGCTCTTTCTTTCTACTTCAGGAACAAGGAAGCACTGAAAATTTAAGCTGCAAATACACTGGAAAATAAGATGGGTTTTGAGCACTGGGGCGTTGTTAGTGAAAAGTGTGTCTAGTTTTTCCACACATCCGACGCATTCAACTTTAAAGCAACATTGTCACACAGCTCGGATGTTCCCCAAGGTCACCGCCGTCCATCCGACATAATGATAACTACCTGCCGAGAGAGGATGCTATGGTACATTGTTTCCTTTATAAGCTTTGGAAGCATGCGACAACAAAACAAACACTAATTGCTTGATTTTGAGGTTGGGAGGCTGACATCGGCTTGACTTCCTTTGCCTCTGAGATGCACAGCGAAAGATGCAGAGTCATTCTTAGGTTAGACAAACAAGCAGAACTGGGTAACAATAACAAGACATCAGCCACATCATTCATTCTAAACCCCTAATATGTGCAATGCTTCTTCGTAGCCCCAGGAAATAATTATCATGGAGTTTTCGACTTGCCGATTAGCTCCTAAAGCCATCGGCATCCTTTAATTTTGCTTCTTATCACTGCAAGCAACAAATCCTTTTTAATATACCCTTTACCTTCAGAGGATTATACTAGCTGGAGGGAGAGCTGCGGTGGGATCCGTGTCCAAACCGATTTATAATACGCCTGTAACACACCGGGAATGTCGGCAACGCCGAGGAGAAATGTTTCAATATCCTTCATTCTGCATAAACAGAAGCACTGATATATTACAGAATGGGAGCAACCCTGACATATTTGGCCGGCATTTACGCACTGCCTCCAACTGCCTGCGCACCAACAACACTCATTAACATCTGCATCCATCTCCGCACTATTTCACCTATTCGATTAGACTGTGTTATAGTTATGAGGTGTGTTGACACACCCCAGTCGTGATGCAGAGGGACGAGGCCTCACACATAGGTGCATCTGAATTACTGTGCACAAGATGTTTACAACTGGCCCTGATGGATTTTACAGTTACATTTGTAAGAACACAGATCCTCCTTTGAAAACAATCAAAGAAGACACAAACGCTGAAGCGGTTGAGCAGAAACTTTCGTTCCTTTCTATAATACGTGCCCAGCAAGCAAATACTGGTAAATTGCTGAATTCCCCAGTTACATGGAGGCAGCCTTTTTCCTGAGAAGCTACACATGACACGTGCTTCAATTTACTCTGACTGAGTACATAGATAAGTACTGCTCGCTGCCCTCCCATTGGTCGAATTCTGTCAGTACCCATTACATACAGTTGCCAAGCAACGCCCATAGTCGAGTCAGTAGGGTCTCCATCCGGTGTTTCATTAGCATGTGCATGACCGAGGTATGACTTCAGCTGATGTGCAGTGTCTGAGTGCGGCATTAGCATTAGCATATCCATTAGCATAAACATTATGATAAGTGGCAGCCCCCCCTAGCTTCTCCAGAACTGACCCCTCAGGTTGCGGATGAAGTCCTCCAGCATCATCTTGCGGTCGGGCTTGATGTTGGGGCTGTACATGTCGGTGTTCAGAAGAATGATGGCGAAGGCCAGGATGAAGATGGTGTCCGGGTTGTGGAACTGTTGCACCACGTCTGGGTTGCACATACAGTAGCGCTGGCTTTAAGGGGGAGGGGAGAAAATCTGGTCATTTGCGGGTGTGAACCACTAACATCCTCCACAGGGTTCATCTATTAATGGCGACCAGGCACCGTATAGTCCACCTGTCAATCTCAGTCACATGACTCACATAATACCCACAGAGTTCGGTATTAAACATCATGCTTTGTTGTGCTGTGACTGAAACTGCACTCCATGTTAATGAAACTGCACCTGAAACAGCCTGGAGAACTTCCACTGAACTGTGCGCAATGAAATTAACTTTGTACGGCAAATTCACGGACGTGAGAAACAACAAGCGATAAAGAACCAGATGAGGAACATTTGCAAACAGCACTTAGCTGCATCAATCGACCGAGAATCACGGCGCTGACCGGAAGGAGAGCACTGAAATCCAAGAGGACGGGCAGTGCAAAAGATTTAAGATGTATGTTGCAAGCAATAAAAACGCGGTACAACCCTGTGGTTCATATAACCATCTCTTTTTATCGCAGTGACAAAACAATTATGAGAAAGGAGGCAGAGAGTGACAGCAGTCTATCTCTGTAGGGAAGGAGAGAGGTGAGGATCTATCAGTAGTAAAATGTTCCACCTGCCACTTGTTGTCCTTTATGGTACAAATTAATCTTTTTTTAATCGTTTCCCAGGATCAGGGTGTGATTCACACTCACACAGATTATCATTCTAAACGCTTTGGATCTGTGCTTTTATTTGTCTTTCGTCCACCAAAATGGCAACAATGTGATTTTTAATGCTTGCTGAGATCGTCCTTGTCTGTTCCCAGAGGGTTTTCGAGCTGCAGTCCACCGCAGGCAGCGTCCACAATAAGCGCATTGCCGCCGCCGGCTTAAGGGGCACCGGGGAGCCCTGGCGCGCCCAGCGCAGTGTGCTGTTAGCGCTCACGTTAAGAAACTGCTCTTTGGAGAAAATGCAAGCGTGAAGCCGGATTTTCTATCGCTTAAGAAACACTGAATGCCGTAGTGAATCCGGAAAGACTATTTAAATAAAGGACTTACGGTTTTATATTATAAACAGCGTGTGGATAATGGTCCGCGTTCCCTCCGGATAAAATTCGCCCTAAGCGCATTTTTAAAATTTTATGAATGGGGCACACAAGACGCCGGCAATCTATTAAACATGTGCTGCAACAGCAGTTTTCGGCAACAGTTTCATCTTCATTTTCAGCACGTGCGAAAATGGAAAACGGCAATAAAAATTCTAACCCCCCGCATTATGTCAACATGAATTTCATTTCATTCATTTTGCACGTCACGATTTATTATTATGCATCGACAATGGACAAAAGAAATTCAAATAATAAAGAACAAATCCCACACAGCCATTTGGGTGAATAAGTTCTAGGTAATGGAAAGATCCGTAAAGGAATCTTTTCATTTCTCCATCTATTGTCATTTTACATACATTAAAACACACAATTATGAAAAACGTGGTTACATTTTATTTTAAGTGAGAACACGATTGCTAATCCTTCAGTCTCGAATATCACAGACTTTTCCCCACTGAACGATTTAATTATATTCAAATTTAAACTTTTCAAATTGAACTTTAACAAATTTCTATTTAATTTGAACCGGAACATTTTTTTTGTCAAAAACACCTTGTGAAAACGTTCGGTGAAACATTAGAGCCTGTGAATGATTTGGAGTTGAACATAAAGCTAAAGAAAATCCTGCAGGCAAGAGCAACCGCTGCTGTGAAATACTGACACCCGCAGCTGGCCCATAATCAGCTCTCCCGGAGGTGTGGGCCTGTTCGCACCTTTGCATGTGTGGCGGCGCTGCCTTCCATCATTCCCCCAGTCTCCAGCTGGCCTTTGTCTCGGAGGCTACACAAGCAGAATCTCAGCGACACCTACCAACGTTTTTCACGGATGGTTTTCTACGCGAATTTGTTGTACGTGCAGCAAAGGGACACATTCTATTCCTCGGGCTGCTCACCCTTCAGGAGAACAGTCCATTATGTTAGAAGGTGACAGTCAATAGTTCAGATTGAATGATAGAATTAAGGGACGTTTAATACTACAACCAGGAAAGCATGTAACAGGTGTGCAAATATGCATTCACCCTATAAAGCCATATGAAACTTTGTGTCAGAACAGCGCAAATGGGTTTTTATTTTATGTGCATTTGTGCCGTTATTACAAGAAATTTCTGTACATTTTAACCTTTATACAGCAAATGTGTACTTTATTCACAGTATAAAGGTTAAAATGCACAGTGACTTGTCCTAACAGCGAAAAAGAACTTAATATACCCAAGAAATCGTGTCGCATATGCTTCTATGGCGAATGCATACTTGCGCACCAGTTACGCGCATCCCTGGCTATAAACCCCCCCCCCTCCTTCACCTTGACACGGATCAAGAGGAACCTGCAGTCTCTGACAGGAAGGGATAGGGGTACATATTGGAGTGGATTCCAGTCCGTTGCTGGGTGCATACACACACAATCTGATGATACCAGTTTACCTAACCTACTTATTTAGAGTGTGTAAAGGGAGAACATGCAAACAAAGGGGAGGTAGGGATCAAACCACTGAGCCCCTGGGTGGGAGGCAGGAGTGCTGCCCACTGAACCCTGCCAGTACTCCTGTATTGCTATAGTCCCATTAAATTTATCTATCTGCATGATGGAGCTCGTGCAGTTACATAATACCATATTTTATTACCACCAATTGTAGGCTTTCATGTGATTCAACCCAGACAAATGCAGCTGGTTCATGTAAGTGTTGTGGCCAATTGTAGAAACATTGAAGGCTCATCATCTCATTGTTTGGTGTCGTGTACAGTTGGTTAAGTTCCCTTGCAGACCCCCCCCCCCCCCCCACACACACACACACACACATACTGTAAACACCATAGTTTGAACAGGGCTGATTAACACAAGGCATGGACCACAGAACATCTATTCCTGAATAAATCTGTGGCTGGGAAAGTGAATATACGACTAGGGGATATGAAGCAGAAATATGAATGTCATTGCGTTTTGTACTAAAGATGAGACAGTTGGTTTAGCCATTGATTTAAATCCCCCAATGAACTCTAAATCTCAGACGGGGCTGTTATGTACTGTCTGGCCCTCAGCCCCATGTCTGAGTCTATTACTCGTAGTAATAGTAAATATCTCAGGCTATTCTGTCGACTTGGGTTTGCGATAGGAGAGGTTGGAACAAGTGGGCAATTAACAGCCCTCCAGTTTGAGAGGACCTGCGTTCTGCCCAGTACAGATCCTACATCTTGACCCAAAGGACACCCCGGTCTCCCCCCTAGTAAAAGCTAAAGAATCATACTCGTCAAGCACATTAGAAAGACTGCACCCCACTTGATGTGACCACTCAGCACACTGGCAGACTGGCTCTGCAACATGACATTTTGCAGCCAGATTAAGTTGTTTTAACAGACAGCAGCGTTGGGTTTCCAACTGGAGGCCCTTATGCTGCGAGCTAATCGCTAACTGAGTCATGCTATGATATTTCCTAAATGCCTAATTAATGAAAACAAATCTGCCAGTCTCATCACGCCCTTCTTTTTGCACTGAACGGAACGTGCACGTATAATTTTACTGTTCACTCATGCACGGTGTTATGAGTTGCAAATTATTTAAAAATAGAGCGGCATTAACATACTGCATGCCAGTAATTCTGGCGAAGCTATTAAAGCCAGGTAGCATTTAATAAATAATCACCATCCCCAGGGTAATAAAAAATTCACTCTCTCTGTGATTCCTGTGGACATCGAAAGCTGGATGGCCGTTATCGACCCTCCCCCAGGAAGCCCCTGCATATGAAATAATGCCGCTAATACAGCAATAATGCTTTTGTTTCAGCGGTAGCTGAATCCTCAGAATAACTGCTGAAGGGGAGAGAATTTAAAGCTCCCTTTGAACTTCCTGGGAAGTTTCCATTTGCAGCAATCCTCAGAGTAGGGCCAAAGGACAACTACATTTTTTCATGCTGAAATGACTTTCAGCATAATGCTTTGTATGTAATGCACATTCAGTACTTCCAATGACTTATTTTCATAATTATTACCATTTTTAAAGGTGAAACCTTAATCTCACCAAAGTACTTCCTGGCAGCACTTCAGATTCACTTCTTCCATTCAGCACTTAAGAGCAACAAAGAGTGTATTTTTTTTTAGGGCGTCTGAATTTATCTACCTGAATGGTATCTCCCACAGAGACACAATCCCAGGCCCCAGGGCTTCGTGGTTTACAATCAGGGCTCAGCTCCTGGATGAATGTTGGCTTTTTCTGCATCTTTAAAGACAGTGATGAGCTGTCGCTCACTTGAATCGCCACGGAAACCTCAGCTGCGTATGCAGTGCGGTAACTGCAGACAGTGGCCCTTCTGGAGATGTACAGATGCCAGAGAGGTGCACATGAGTGATATTTCTTGCCTCATTTTTGTTTTCTGCATGCCTGACTCGATTTTTTTCCTCTCGCACATCAAAGGTATGAAATTCCAGTGATCAGCTGCTGGAAAAGGTCTTATGTAACCAACGTAATTTTTAAACCAAATGCATTTTTATCAGGTGTTTTTTTTCTCATGTGAGCAAGCAGAATGCCAGATTCACATAAATAAACAAACAAACAAATAAATAAACCCTCCCAGTGAAATTATTCCATAATGATAATTACAATGGCGGTTCTTGCACAAAGCATTTGGAAAGAGATCTGAGCTTTGCTGTTCATTATGAGGATCTCTTTTGAAGATTATGCTAGAGGATATTCAGGTTCACCAAAGACGGGGTTATCTTTTCAGAACCCTGGCTTATAGATAGGCTGACAACAACCAAAAAATAAACAACCACTGGATCACTGATCACTGTATTTATGTTATTGGTTGAGAAGAGTTTGATAATTACTTCCTGTTGGCACATTCTGTCCTAATTGCCAGTGTCCTACTCCTGTTTTGACAAAGTCACACCCATTGGCTGTTTTTGGCTCCGAGAGATCAGGAAGTGCACGATGTGGCTCCACCCACCAGGGGGCGGCATACCTGAAGGCCTCGATGAGTCGCTCCACTTTCTGCGCTTCCCCTTGCACCCGGATGTGAGCCTGGAACTTCCTCAGGGCCTCATCCAGCTCCATCCCAGAGAAGTCCATCTCATCCACCACGCAGCTGGAGGCAGGAGAGGTAGGGGGGGAATTGGGAGAAATCCAATGAAATTGACTCAAAATCCAGCCTCTTGGCAGCACAGCTCAACCAG
This sequence comes from Isichthys henryi, assembly GCA_026776945.1. NCBI lineage: Eukaryota > Metazoa > Chordata > Actinopteri > Osteoglossiformes > Mormyridae > Isichthys > Isichthys henryi. The sequence goes on along the minus strand of JAODJX010000001.1, from coordinate 11,996,764 downwards.
CGTTACGGGTGTCTGAGGAAACCTAATGACGTGAAAGCTGTGCTTGTCAGTTTCCGTTAAGAATCTCAGCCATACATGGGTGCTCAACAAATGGACATACACTGAGACTGAAATAAGCCCCTTACATGACTCTTCAAAGAAAAATATCTAACCTTAAACTTTCGAACTAGCTCCCACAGCTATAATTGAAACCAAGGATCCAAGCATGCCTTCGGATCTTCTTTCTAATGTTCGGCAGAAAATGTTGAAAAGTTTCCGGACATCAAAGAGGCACGTGCTTTAGAACCTGTCCCCGGAAAAACAGAACGTCTTCCGAGTGTCTGATCCAACGTGGTTACTTTCAATCATTAAAACCCATTTGGAAGTCAGAATTTGCTTTGCCCTCGAGGAGATTAAATCAGCTTCAACAGCTCACAACTGGTCTTTCAGTGTGAAGAATACTGATGACTTATTGCTTTTCATTTTAAGTGGGTTATTCGAGTGGCTGAGTTGCAGTGTTATTGCTGCTTATTTCTCAACGCAAGCAGCAAGGAAAACATGTTGGGATGATTGCAGACTGGAAAAAATATCCAGTGCACAGCAGAATACAAATCAGAGAGCAGGTCACTTTGAAGTCGATTCTTATTTTGAGGCTGGTACGGTTACTCATATTTTGAATGTTTTCATGCCCCTTAAAATGATAAACTAAGATCTAAGATAAGGATTAAGTATAATACATGGCACCAATGGATTTATCCACCAAAATAGTGAGAATAAGCGCTAGCAGTCTACTTCCAATTTTCCAATTTTATATTCGCCATTCCTTTTATATTGTGGTTAAAACTGGGAATACCTGCTCAGCGCATTTATACAAACACTTGGAAAAATATATCTTGGAAAGCATTCGAATTCCTGCTGGTATCCGTAAGGCCAATAAAGACAGTATATTTTGGCAAAGGATTCAAAGAAAAAGCTATATTTCTATCATTAAATTCAAAACTATCCCACCCTTGTGTTCATTAGGGAAGCAGAGACGTTTTGAGTACCAGCTGCTAACTGGTACCAGGAGTAACAGAGCAATTACTTATAAGTTTGTGTCAAAATAAGTGGCCAGGATGTCTGTGGCAGAGGCTGCGACTAAGCGACGCATAAATACCATAAATGTATAACAATAGCAGGACAGAGAGCAGCAGAACCCGGGGCTTCAAGGATACGGCTGAAACAGCAGCATGCAGTCACTGCAACCTGTAGGGCTTAAACAGCGAAATAATCTGCAGAGCTGGCTATCGCACGTATCACTCAACAAACATCAAATCATTTGGTGTGTAGATAAGAGGGCCGGTGGGCATGCCTGAATTGTCCGTGGCAAATTAGCCTGACAGCAGCAAGAACGCAAAGACGAAGAGTATTAGATCACGGCAGCTGATAAGAAAGCAAGAGCGACAATTCAGCTGGAAATAAAAACCAGTAAAGCGACGGAGGCCGGCACAGAGCAAGCGCGCTGCTCGGCGACAGCGAGCAGGAAAGTGCCGGCCAAATGGATTGTTTCACGGATCACGGTGCTACCAAACACAGCAGATCAAAAAGATCAGTGGAAATCAGGGCTGCAGAGACTGTGGGTTAGAGCTGAATCCCTATAAAGATCCAATGGGGACGGGCAGTTTTTTGACAGGAAGCATAGCAGCGAGAAACCCGTGAATGACATCCGTCCTTTTCATCATGTTGTCGCCAGAGAGAACACAGATCACAGGTCTTCCCTCTTGGCCCTGATTAGGCTGTCATGGTCATAATGAAAACCCCAGGAGACATTTCCCCATTGAGTCTGTGTAATAGCCATCACGGTCAGCACCAGGGTCCGTAACCCTGGGCTCATTCTCCTGTTAATGAGCCCCCCCCTCCCTGCCTGGAATCCTCCTCTGTTTACATTTACCGTGCTCGGCTTGATTAATATGTGCACAAGGATGCGGTGAGGTAAACACATCCACCCAGATGGAACAGTGCTTGCTGCAGCGAATAGGAGGTGAAATTGCATGCTAACAAGGCCTACAGCTCGGCATGCTTCAGAGTCAATAAATATTTCTAATTCTTCACAAGGAAAGTAAGCACATCTACAGAGCAGCAAAATCATTTGTGTTGTCGCAGCTCAACATTACCAATTACTCTAATTATTTTTTACTCAGAAATGACAGACCTGTTAATTACACTGATATCTCCTATGAGGGAAAAGAATATATGGATTGAAGTAGCATATTTCCAAGCACCATTGGCACCGACTGCACTCGACTGCGATGACGTCCAAGTTCTGTCGCAAAGGGAACACAATCCTCTTTAAAGTGATCCACGCTGAAGAAAATGTGATTCCGACTGGTCAAGGGGAATAACCATGCTGTATTTGTCAGGGGAAATCATATAACACAGAAATGGTAGGATATACTTATAAACAACGATATCCAGTGACCTGATTGTGTTCTCCCCAGTGCACCCTCATGAGTAAAGAAAAGCTGCTTCCTTGAAGCAAAGACATTTTTGCATCGCATTGCATCCTTATGCGACATGCCTTTGCTTACGGGACACGCACTCTAATTCTCTATATCTATCCTCTAAATCTAATTCTACGACCACAAACTTAGTTTACTTGGTCTCATCTATCTTATTAATCACTGGTGTTGCCTAGAGACGGGGCTTTGATCACAGGGTTGTTTGTCGGCGCGTTCTCCAGCTGATTCACACCACGATTTGTCGTCGATTACCTCACAGATCACTGTGGTTGCTCAAATAATATGCTTCACATATTCTTCCTGTTTTGCCACTGCCTGGTCCAAAGGGGTTAAATTGGATTGCACTTGGTTTCCTATCACACTTCTGTACATTCATTATTAATCAACAAAATATTTATTCATTCTCTCTGCTCTCCCTTGTGGCTCCCACTTAGGGCCATCTGGCCGCAAACTCACAGATCTCCAGCAGGTCTCGGAGTCTAGAGAATGAATCAACACGCCACCATGGTGCCAGCTACTGACATGGTCATCTGCATCGCAGCCTCTCTCGGTGCTCTGCACCCTGCTTGCAGCCTGCCGATCGCCTCTTCATAATTACCAGCTCACAGTTGCTTTCGGCCAGCTAATGGACATTCTTAGCGATTTGATTCTGGTAATTGGTAAATTTTATTCATTATTTTCTTAGAGTATTCTTAACAGTTTTCTGTAAAAAGGTTAGGGCTTTATTTTTAATCTTTCTTTTACTGGCAAACTGGGTTTTCTCCTAGAGTCTTCTAGTTTATTGTGCGATATTCTCTCCAAACTGACTCACGATCCAGCTGTTTTAATGTTCAGTGATTCATTGGGCGATTAATTCGTGTATATGCTGGTACAATGGATGAGAAGCAGAGATCAGTTCCCTACAGTGCACCATGTGACACAACCTCCTCCTGAGAGACACCTCTGATCTTCTTCAAAGGCGGATATTAAGGTTCACCTCCTACGGGAAACATGCAAAGTATGCCTGGGGGGGCCCCCCCCCCCCCCCCGGGGCGGGGCGGGGGGCCTGTCCCCCGCGCTCGCCGGCCCCCCCCCACCCGCCCCCCGCCCGGGGCGGGGGGGGCGGGCGCGCGGGCCCCCCCTGGGTGAGTCGCACTGTGGCCTCACCCCTTCAGGGTTGT
>JAODJX010000001.1:11967513-11982515 GCA_026776945.1 Isichthys henryi | reverse complement strand
CCGGATGGTGGACCAGAATTTCCTCGAAGCCGTCCGGAAGTCATTCTCCATGGCCTCGCCAAACTCCTCCCATACCCGAGTTTTTGCCTCAGCGACCGGTACCTATCTGCTGCCTCCGGAGTCCCACAGGCCAAAAAGGCCCGATAGGACTCCTTCTTCAGCTTGACAGCATCCTTCACCACATTGTTGTCTCTAATTGTTGTAACATTACAGTGTACAAAAAAATCTCAGTGCAAAAAAATGTTATGGTGCTCTTTGTGTCCAACATGTTTGTGTGGGTTGGGTGCAAAATAAGCATGAATCAGTAATAAAATACCATTCATTCATGAATTCATTCACCCACACACACAAACACGCACAAGGACAACATGGAAACTCCACACAGGGCAGAAGACAGAAAGTGTGAGGCTATAGGGCTACCCGATGAGCCACCATATCAACTTACATACATACTGTAGGAAGTTCTACCATTTTGTTTCTCCTGTGCCTGGAAATATTTCTGTCACAAAATAACTTGTAGCTAAGTTAAAACATACATAGATTAATATGGAAGCACCAAACTAATAGAGAAATATGAGTTTACAGAGCAGAGAACACCGACATTACATTAATTAAATGGGCAGTTTGCCCAAAAATAAAAGATAATGCACAGCGGTTTTCTAATCCGTTTAAATTGTGTTTATTGATGTAATTTCTGCAGTGATCCTCATACTCTCTGCGCACCGTGTACCTCAGATCGGCATTAGTTGAGCTCATGCTACATTAAAAATGTTCTAATCCAGTGACATATTCAGAAGGATCAGTTCTCTGTTAAACAATCAGTAGATGATTAAATATGAGCCACAAAATGTCTTTCAGATACTTAATATGTCTCATGTTTATAAAGAATATATTTATCCCCATAACCCTAAGTGATTTGAAGATGGATGAACTGGTGAAACTACATTTACATTCATATAGACTCACTATGCAGTGCATTCAAAAATGAGGTTCCATGCTTTGACATGTATACACACAACAATTGGATTGAACTGATGCTTTTTGCCATCAGTAAAAGAGGCTAAAAATGTCTTTAGACATTTTTGCAATTTTTTTTTTAAACACAAAACTGCCTCCCACTCACATAAGTATTCACGTCCTTTATTTACTATCTTATTCAATACATTGGCAAGACTTTACCTAATAGGGCACAAATAATTAGAAGTAACTCAGTTACTTCCAAAGTACAAATCATGAACAAGTTATATCACTACATGTCAAACAAATACTCGCTACTTGACATGTCATGATTCATTAATGATGAACAAATGAGATCTATATTTCACTAATTATTCATTACTTGTTCCTTCAGTAGTTCACCAAGGTTTACAGAACTAATAGATATAGTAACAAACAGAGTAACTGCTTGGGATAAAACAAGCATCATGATTCATTAATGATGAATTAACATAAGATTATTATGTAACTAAGACATAGTTTGTGGTTAATTAATACATAAAGTAATAGTATAATATTACATTATTTGTGCCCCATCGAGTAAACTTACCAATAAATGTGACAAAGTGATTCCAGCTGGCCCAGGATTTGGGCACTTTCTCCCGTCCTTCTTCACAGATCCGCTCAGGCTCTGTCAGGGTACAGTTCACCTACACTTGCCATACAAACTTCTCTGTGGACTAGAAGTCCAGACTTTGGCTGGGCTGCCCAACGTTCACAGACCTATTCCAAAGCCACACCAGCAGTGTCTTGGCTATGTGCTGTCGCACTCATGCTGAAATATGAATTTTCAGCCAAGGCCACAGTTATGTGTCCTCTGGAACAGGTCTTCTATAAGGACCTCTCTGTATTTGGTTTCACTCTTTCCTGGCTGTTTCCCATTCCCAGCCACTAAGACGCATCCCCCGAGAATGATGCCGTCTCCATAGCGACAGTTTTAGCCAGCGGTGCCTGGTTTCTGCCAGACATGGAATTCAATTTTAGTACCATCACCCTAGAGAATCTTTTTCCTCTTGCTCCTGGAGTTCTTTAAGTGCCATTTGGGGAGCCATGTGCCTTTTCAGACCAGCCACTCTGCCACAGAGACCTGAATTATTAAGTGATGGTTGTCCTTCTGGCAGTGGTCATAGATTTTTTGGAAACTTCGCTAATTGTTCTTCTTGTAAAAATACCGAGTCTGGTCAGACAGCCTATATACTATGTGCCTAGAACTTCAATAATTTTAAACACAGTCTTTTCAGCCTTTATCAGAATTCTACAAGGAGGTCCTTGGACTTCATGGTTTGGTTCCACTAACCAATGTGAACTGTAGCGCTTTATAAAAGCAGACGTGCACCATTCTAAATCATGTCTAATCAAGTGAACTTGCCACAGGTGAATTACAATCAAGTTTTGGAGACATCTAAAAGATTGTAAAAACAATGGGATGCACCTAAGCTTTCAGTAAATGGCCTGTATACTGACTGTAAATGGGGGAAAATAAATATGTGACTGTATCATTATCGAATGTGTTGACTGCAACAAGGATAAATTTACACTATTTTGAAGTAAGTTTATACATCACAACCATGCTGCCTGAAGAAGTGAAGGCATCTGAGCTCACAGAACACAATACATCTTCCCTTCACTGCCATGGTCGTCAAAAGCGCCCATTTAATGTAGAATATTATCAAAGTAACACACACATAGAGGCCCAATACCCTCCACTCCGTGGTGGACTCACTTATCTGCTGCGAGAGTTCTAGATCGCACTAATGCCACATTGGGCATTACACGCTCCAGTAAAACTGCAGCGGGGGTGGGGCGCATGGACGTGATAGGGCGAACCTTTCAGTAGAGCATGCAGCGACCGTGACCATCAGACTGCAAGATGGTGTCACGTTGTGAGATGCGATCGCGGCCCAGCCGCCCACTCCCCACTACAGCTGGCAGGGACCAGCATTGTCATCAGATATATAGTTTGGGATGCCGTGTGAATTTTTTACGATAATTAAACTACCAATTACCTTTCATTTGGGAAGGGTGAGACCTGACCACCCAGAGTATCTTAGAGGGTTTGCATAAATACACTAATATAAAAATGCAGCTATATTCTGGTGGAGTGTCACTCTGTGGGTCAGTGCCTCTGATCAGAAGGTCACTGGTTCAAATCCCATAGCTGGCAGAATGATTTCACGGTTGTGTTCATGAGCGATACCCCAATCCCAATAATTCCTGGGACACTGTTCGACCCTGCTCTCTGATCCTCACTTGTATGTCACTTTGAACAAAAGCATCTGCTAAATAGATAAAAATGTATTTTCATGCATAAATATATATTATGACCCAAAAGAATGCAATCTCGAATTATCAGAAAAATAAATGTTGTTGCTTTAAAATGGTGGCGTGTGTCAGCATTCGGGTTAATTTTCAGGACAGCAGAAGGAAGGCGGAGATCATTCGCTACTCACACGTTGAAGAGGTTGAGGCCGATCCTGTAGAGGCGTTTGCGCATGACATCGGTGGAGAGGGTGGGGGACTTGCAACTGGCCGGGTTCTCGCAGTGGTAACGGGGAAGGCTGAGGATCATGGCCTGTAGGGCCTCTTTGGAGGAGACCTCGGAGGCCGACTTAGCTGAGGTGGAGGTGCTGCTGCTGCTCATCTGCTCGGAGCTGTTGTCGGCCGTTTCAGACTCCGTGCGCTGGGCCTCCAGTGTCTCCGTCCCGGGCTCCCTCTCTATCTCTTCTGTGGCCTCCTCTTCAGCCTCCACCACAACCTCTGCCTCCACATTTGCAGTTTCAAGTTCCTTCACATCCAGCTGCTCTTCCTCACACACCTCTTCGCCACAGGGAGGAGGGTCAGGGAACTCATTATCAACCACGTCGGAGCCCGGGAGCCCCCCTTCATCAGGGGTCTCCTGTTCTACTTCCAGGACTTCTTTAGGGTTCACAGTGCCTCCCTGCTGGAGACAGTTAGCGAGGGATACAGAGGTGGACTCCATAACAGAGGAGGACATGTGAAAGTTCTGGTTGTCGATCTGCACTGTCACATCACGAAAGGCCATCATGAGCTTACTCGCACTGCGGGGCAGGTTCTCTGGGTTCTCCCCTAGAATGCTTTCCTGCAGGGCACAATGTTCAGCCCCTAGCCCCAGTTCCCCGCTGCCAACCCCTGGGGCACCGGCACTGAAGGTCTCTTTGAACTTATAGGTGCCTCCATCCTGCAGAGAGCACATAGTCTTCAAGCTCCAGTTGCTGAGGGCCTCATCTATGGACTTGGCCAGGGACTGCACCTGCTCAGTGAAGGAGTCCTCCAGGTCGGTCAGGGTGCCGCTGACGGTGGTGGGCAGCGAGGGGGAGCGAACCAGGGGGATGCCCACAAAGTTATAGCCCTCCACCAGGGCCTTCTCGGCAGAGAAGCCTTCGGCGTTCTGCACGCGTACCTTGTGCATGGAGATGCGCCGAGGAAGGCGACTCTCCAGCAAAGAGTTGCGGATCTTCTCGAAGTTCTTGCTGAGCTGGTACTGGCGGAAGGCGGTCTGGATTTTGCAGGCGGCCCGGCGTGAGATCAGGTGACCTCCGTATTTGTGCTCTAACATTTCGATCTGCAAGAACAGAAGAGGAGGACAGGAGAACAGGAGGGGGATCATTAATCATTATTCAGCAAGTCGAAGGAGAAAAAAAACGAACAGATGGCAGCAGCTGTCTGCTGAATATCTATAAAAGACAGGATGGATTTTCGAAAATATATATAAAGTTGAAAGAGTGCGACGAGACTCAATCACTCTATGCTGCAGGGAAAGGTTTGGACCACACCAATTCACACAGGATGATTTAATGAAGAAACATTACTGTCTTCTATGAAGAAAATATATTTGGTAGGTAGAAAACACTTGGCCTTTTTATTACCAACACATACCGCGTTGTTGTCAGCGGTCTTACATGCTCTGTAAATTTCACTTAAACAATGTGTAATTGAAGTATTCTCTGTATTCTTGGCCGTGCTGGGGTTCGGATGGGCTATTCCAGAAGAGCCATGAAGATGCAGCAGCTTTAGCTCTTCACGCCGAGAGAAGCTTCAGAGGGCAAACAAGCGTGGCCTTAAATACGAGCAGAAAGCCACTCCTGACGCTCCTACGATCAATAAACCCTTCAGCGCCGCGTCTCCGCAAAGTTACGGCGGCGCCCAGTTCATTATCAAGGCTTTACAGTTTCAATCTTCGCTTTTTCCCCCAAGATCCGCGAGTGGCATGGAAGATAAATATCACGGGAGCGCGAGCGGGAAAGTGGGCCGGCGTGCGAGCCTGCGATCCGGGGAAAAGCCATTTACAGGCTGAAGAAAGCTTCCCAGGCAGCTGCAGTCAGATAAGGAGAGCTGGTCATGGCTGTGTTCATCTCGCAGGAGGGGAGGGGAGGGGGGGGGGGCGTCCGTCCCGCTCCGCCCCCACAGTTAAGCAATTTGGCTTGTGACATATTTTGATAGACTTTTTACCCCCCTTTTGTACCATTCTGCCATCCAAAAGCAAAACACAATACCTATGCTGACACGGACACTGAGGAAAAGGGTGTTTTACCGCGGTTTTAGTGTAGAATTTGCCGTTACTGCAATAGTCACAGTATGTTTTCTTCAGAACCGAGCGTTTTATAACATTTAGTCATAACATTGAAGAAGCCCCATTTCATTAATATGTAATTACGGTGTTTCGTCTTTGTAAGGCATCAGAATGCACTGAATTGTTTCTTTTTTCTTAATTGAAATTGAGACACTTTTGGTCTCAGGAGAAGTCCCAGTATACTGCAATATTGTAAAATAAAGCATTTTAATGTTCAACTGTCTTAAATTACCTTTTGATACCCAAGTTTTCCACAATATTAATTCTGCATATGCATTTGTCAGTTACTGCAGATTATAAATAGAGCCACAGTCTTAACGAAACCCAAGTAATCAAGTTGGGTTTTTCCACTGACAGGCAAATTGTTGGGGAAAGTAAACATACTTGTTTATTTAGGTGTGATTAAAACCCCTCTTAGCTAAAATGACAAAATGCCATGAACGATTTGTGAAAATGATTCTTCTATTAGCAACTATTTCCAGATGGAATTATTTTGGCAACGTATCACCAGGCTAAATTTCCCCAAACGGCTGAATGGCCGTTTTAATGGAAAATAATATTTTAATAATACTTAAAGAAGCATCTGCCCATGAGAATCCCATTTTCTCATAACCCAGAGTCAGGAAATGAGAGAGGCACGTCCATTGTTTGTACATCGGCATTGTGCTTCGCTCCCCGATGGACAGCCACACTCTATATTTGGACGATCTGCAAGACCATAATAAACGAGGCACAACACATATTGTGACTGACGCATCGGTAATTCTGTGCTAAACCCTTCGGTTCTGCTTGGGGGCACGATGGGGACTGGGGGCTGTGCTTTGGTGGCAGCATTATCTACAGCAGCGGCGCCCAGCTCTCCACTGCTCCCCTCGGAACCATCTCCAGCAGCCCCCCTAAACGGGGAACGTTCTTATCGGAGAACCAAGCGATGACAGGCTCGGAGGCCGACTCCGTGGAGGTGCCCCTGCTGCTCATCTACTGATCCTTAATTCGGTTCTGACGTTGAATGGCCGTTCATTAACTCCAGCCTCAGCACCCTTGAAGAACATTCATGAGTCAAGCACTAAAGGGAGAATCTAATTATTCCTTAATTTCTCATCTGCAATCATTTCAACCGAATCCAAAAACCACGAAGCCTCCTGTGTGTCCCTCAAGCCCAAATCTGCATAAAATCTGAATTTGCTTCTCGAGTGTTGATGTAGAAAGACGATTCCTTTATCGTTGCGGGGTATTTTGAGGCTGCATGCAAAGGAAGTCATGAAATGTTTATGCATTTTATCGCCGGGCAGCAAAGGAAAGAAGGCAGAGTTCTGATCATTATCTGTAAAAAGTCTTCAGAATCGGAAAGTGTTGCAGAAGGCTTGTTCGGGTAGGAGTTTCCTGCTTCTTCTCCAGTCCCTTTTTCAAAAATGTATATGACATTTTAGCGAGGTAATTACCAAACCAAGAGAAAATATCAAATGTCAAAATGTTAAATGTCAATTGTTGTTGTACCATATATTGGCTGGAAATGACCTCAGTGATTTGTGTTCCTTAAAAAGCGTAAAGGGGCTCTGACAGCATTGGGTGTTTTGTCTCCATAATCAGAAAACATACACATTTTCAGTGAGGAATCCAGCTAATTATCTTAAGCCCACTGCAACTCACCATCAAGGTGGCCGGCAGGATTACACTGTTTACACCGTTTACATTGTTGTATTTTATCTGCATTTCTAGAAAAAGAAATTATTATTTAAAACTCATTTGAAAGTTTGACCTTTCCACTCAAAAGAATATGACAGGCAGCGGCAATTTCTCAGTTCATTAAAGTTGAAAATGCTGGGAAGCAGCATAAAGCTATCATGATCATTAGGGGCGTCCTGAGCCAAGCAGAGTGGGCAGGACGGATCCCGCTTAAAGGGCGCGTCTGGATATGGCCGAGACTGAGAGCAGACTGAAGATGGCGTCCTGGGAGACTGGTCCCAGGTTTATAAAGCATCTCAACAGACAGAACAACCACCTCTACTGCCATGACAGCTGTATGGAAAGGCTAGGCAAGAAAGACGTGTAACTTTCACAAACAAACACACACATTTACTGTAAATATATGCAGTTACTACACCCCCTAAAATAGAGCCAGGGGCCTTTGATGATCAGAAAAAAAAACATTGGCTGAAACTCAAAGCACTTAATGTCACTTAATATCTCCAGCATGAAAAAACTATATACTTATCCAAAATTACAATGCAGTGCCAATGAAACATGAAGATCTGAGAACACCGATACTACTCTGGAAGAGTGGGCTCCCTGAACAAACAACGTCAAGTTCTCCCTCTTTCTCTCTCTCATTCTTTTCACATTTATTGCTTTTTTTTCTTGGCTCTGTGTGAGACCTCTTAATGCAGACACATCGACAAAGTGACTTCCGTGACTCTCAGAAGTGCAAGTCACTATCGCGGAGACGTACCGATCCCGCAAATGCGGAAGGCAAACCGAAGCTGCAATTACCCCAGCGGCTGCCTCCAGTATGGTGTATCTTGAAAATTAGGGAGAGATTTCTGAATAGTAACAGGAGGCACCATATTTATGTATGCCCCCTAAAGGCAGAGCCATCACACTGCATCTCCTCAGCCATGCCAGTCAGAAAATGGAGGATACAGGGAGAAAGAGAGCTGTACTGTAAGTAGAAAGAGAGGCTTCTTCTAATTACAGTCACCCCAATGCACCAGGTGCTGCGATTTCTCCTTTCTCCTATCATGTCGTCCGGCTATCGCCTCAGCCTGCGTTGATGGAGAGATCGCCCATCATCATGAACTCACCCCGGCTGCCTCGCAGTAGCAGTTGGAACCATATTCTTTCAACAAAGCTGCCAGAAACTCATAACCGAAGTGGGGTTTTGACGCACGCAGAGGCCCCTCTGACGCATCTAGGAAGGAGACTTTAAACTGCAGCGTGTACCTGTCACAGGTAATATGCCGGAAGGTTTTAAAGATAACAGTCCACTCAGAGGAACATCTCTTCAGGGGGACACAGCAGCCACGTGGAGCCAAAAAAACTGCAGCCAAGCTAAAGGTCGGCGCCTGTCTGTGGGACAACCCGGCTTTGTTATTAACTTATCCAATTTCATTTTCCGGAGAGGCGTGTGATGCCTGTGCCGGCCACGGTCCACACTCCTGCTGTTCTCCAAAGGTTGCATCTGTCCTCCTTCCTCCTTGAGTTTCCACCGCGATACATTCCCAGCAGTTCAGTAAATGTCATGAGCCCGAGTGAAATGAAGAGGTCTTGACATTATGGGGTGACTGAATACAAATGATGAAGAGTCTTTTCGAATTAAAACAAACAAAAAAAAAAAAAAAAAAAAAATCAAACCTACCGTTTACATCCTTTTTGTGCCTTTGTCTAGTATTAAAGTTGCTAGACCTACATGCCCTAAATGTACCTAGATACATAGCAGTCTTTCAATGTTCCAACTATTTATTTTGGAAAGAGTGATCGGAAGGGGTCTGGAGCCTATCCCAGGTAGTATGAGGTATGGGCACGCCCTGGACAGAATGCCAGTCCATTACAGGACGGACACACACACACACACACACACACAGGTTTGTAATTATATTTGTGGGGACTCTCCATTCTTTTCTACGGGGAAAATTCTAATCCCAACATGAACCCCCACCCAGCCGTAACCTGAACCATAAGTAACCAAACAAAACACAAGATTTACTGCGTTTTTACTATTTTTTATTGCATTCACAGATCTTTGTGGGGACCCAAAAAATGGTCCCCATAACATAAAAAAAACAGGTTTTTGTTACATTGTGGGGGACATTTGGTCCCCACAATGTAATATAAACATAATCCACACACACACAATCATACACTATGGGCAATTTACAGATGCAAATTAGCCTAAATGCATGTCTTTGGACCACCAGAGGAAACCGGGATAACGCAAGAAGAAGAATATAAAGAGCACAGGCACACGAGTTTGAATGCATATTTATACACCCAAACACACATGCGCGTGTCGAAAAATGTTCTTGTGTCTGTACACAGTTAAACCAATTTATAGACTTCCCCAGTAACAGCAGGGGTTTTCATTCCACATTCACAAGGGCAATCCTAATTACCATGTACTTAAAAATAAATGGCAAGTGTTTCCAAATAAGAAGGGTTGAGAAATAATCATATATTTACGGATAATCTCGGTCTTAAAATGATTTATTAATTCCTGCCAGTGTATTTGAGAAAACCCTTAAGTCATCTAAGTGTGATTAATATATAATGCGGTCTATTAGATTAAATATGAATGTAAATACCTATATGCTTTCATAATATTTAAAGAAACGGGGCACACAGAGCCAATCAATCCAAGATATAATAAACAAGTCTTGGCAGTACATTATGCAAGCATGACAATTAATAGCCAAGGCTGTTTGCTGATTGGCCCTAAAGTGCAGTTCAACCTGGAGCACCAATAGAAACACACTCAACACACATAACAAACAGGCCATAGGCGGCGAGGAGTAACATAGGCAGCTGAGCATGAAGTCGTCATTCCTTCGGGAATATAAATGTCACATGTATTAAGGAGAATCTGATAATTGCGTTTTGGCTTATGTACAATTGAAGCATGACTGATCAAGAACAAACATACAAATTGTGTTTAATAAAATTTTTTGTTTTAATTCAGTTGACTTCAACAGTAAGGCTAAAACATCTGGAGCCACGAGAGAATGGCAAACATCCAAATGTTGGAAAACAAGAACTTTTGAAGACAAGTTTGCTCCAGAGCAACTGTTTCTCTCTACTTTTGTCATCTGTTTTCTCCTGAGACAGTTATCTTCTGATTGGTTTACTGCACAGTCCCCTGATCCATTTGTACTTGTATACAGCTGGGAGGCAATGAGTGGTATGGGGGCTGAGACCTGGTAACCTTTCTGTATCACCCACATGCAGGATCTTCACTTTAACTTTCCCAGGATTACATCCAACTGCACAAAAGGCTACAAAAAGCAATTTTTAAACGTAATGCAAACGACGTTAGGAAATAACCTTGATTAAACAACAACAAAGTATTAGGAGACATGCTGAAAATCGAGAAACCCATAAATCACGATGGGTGTTTGAGGGTAAGCACTCTACACTCGTCAACTGGGTCACTGTCGCTGCTGGTCCCAGCAGACAGAAGGTGGACAGAGACTGACAAATGTACCAGAACTCTTGCCAGGAACATTTTCTAGGGTCTAGATAATAGTACAGAACTATACAGCTTAAAGACTGAGAGATCAAAAGACACACATGCGATGTATTAAATTCATGCAAGCTGTACACATTATTCTTATTTGTAAGTTCCCACAGGAGAATTTTTTTTTAATCACTGAATCAAATTGCATGTGACTCCACTGGTACGGAAAAAATCACACTGGAAAATGAGCCACAATCATAATCGGCAATATTTAGACAGCAGCACTCAAAGATCTCACAGCGGTCTCCAGTGACGGGGTCTTCACCAAGGTGCAAAGTGCTGATCAGTGGTGTTACATCTCACCCGTCATGTCCGTCTGACCCTCCTGTCTCCTCCTTTAAGTGGCCCTGATGAGCCACACCTGTTGCTCATTACCCCTCGTTAGTCTTTGCATTTAAGTACCTGTTTGTCTGGTCATTGACGTCGCGTCTCCTGTCTGCCATGTCCTTCCCCACACTCGCCTTCTTGTTTTGACCTCTCATTGTCTCGTTTGTTCCCCTGCTCCCGTTCAGTTAATAAAGCCCCTTTTTTGCCTAATGCCCGCCTTCGAGTCCTTCGTCCCGCACGCCGTGACATGTGGCGGCCATTTTGCATTAGAACGCTAACCGTGCTTCCATCGCACACAATAGGTACGGGTTCGAGTGGCGAATTATACATCCAACTGGAAACATCAGCTAGGACAAACAGGGGATAAACGCCGGGGGGATCTGGAATTGTCTCGATGATCTAGGTCATGGGTTAAATGTCCCAGAGTTAGAGGTTTAAGCAAGATGAAATGAAATGACCGTGAAGTTTAAAGACATTCTGATGGTGGGTTTGGGAAAATGATATCGAATTGCAATAAAAAACGATGATGGAATACTCTAGATTTTGAATCCGAGGAGAAAGGAAGGAAAAGATCTGTTCATTTTTAGGTGCTCAGAGCCACTGAATCTGTCCACTTTTCTGAGGATCTACAGCCCACTGTTGCATGACTGAATTGCCTGAAGTTTATAGATGCCAAAAACTGCATCGTTAGTGATTGCTAGCGTGGACTATCATGGCAGTACTGAATCAATGGTGTGACCATACAGCATCTCTATGCTCCTGCTACAGGCCGTGATATTTTAATACCAAACACTTACAGTTGTTTATTTAGCAGGCATACAAGCGAGGAACACACATGAAGCACATAGCCTGTAGCTGTGAAGGAGACAAATACGCATATGCTTATAATTCACAAAAGTGGAAATCTGCAGTGCATTGTGGGTTAATGTCACACTTTTCACCTGAAATGCTTTTCACGTGTATGTGTAGAAAGGGTTAGGTAATTTAATGGCGCTTTAAACCTGGCAAAAAAACATCTCAGAGATAAATACTATTTGATTAATAAACTCTGAAGTGATGCTGTTTAAGCAGGGACTGTGGTGCTTGAAAAAGCAATTACAGGCAAAGGAATGGAAATCCTGGCAGACAGAAATGGCCTCCCGATGACTTCAGCTGGATTTTGACTGTCTACCAGCTAGCAGAAATGTGTTGACAAGTATCCCATCACGTCAATCACTTTCCCCACATGTTAACTGTGGACAATAAAGCCTGTGTCACCATTCATTGGCCTCCCACAGGAATTCAGTTTTCCCCACAAAAAGGAAGCCAGAATACTGTAGATGCATTTTGGATTACAAATCCGAATGTTACAGAAAAATTACATTGGAGCTAAATGTGAATGACACTTCGGCTGACCCCTCCACATCGCAGGGGTTAGAGGTGCAGCCCCCCACCATCTGGAAAAACCATGTAAAATGTTTTAGTCCCCTTGGAGAATGAAGTGAGCAAGACTTCCGTTTCATTTCTTATGCCGGCCCCACAATATATCGAAACTATAATGGGAAAATTTGCAACTGAGAAAGATCAACTGTATACTGATCAAACAACTGTACAGCTGCACATGTGATGCAGCAAAAGCACTGCAGAAAATCTATGAGTCTTGATAAAAAGCCTTAGCCTATTGTTGCCTTTGGTGCAGGGGACCAAGGTTTGAGTCTTACCATGGATTGCCCCCTCGCCAAAGAACTACAGTACTATGCATTTGTACTTCCACAAAACCTCTAGCAGTAATTTTAGTTCATGACAAAGCCAGTCGGACAAGCATTTACTCGTTTCAACACATGTCTTTGTCAAACCAGACAGAAAGTCGATTTGATGGATCTTTGATGGAAGTTCACATGGTTAAAGACCGTACAAATGAAAAATATGTTTCTGTTTTCCTACTCCTTGGGTAATTCTGAAAAATAACAGATTCCCATCATGCACAGGTATCAAGGTTGTCATAAAATGAGTCGTCCACTCTGTAAAACCGTTACAGAAAATGATAAAATATCTCCTTGAAACAAAGTACAAAACCAGTCCGACCAACGTCATACCAGATAGGAAACATCCATATTCCATTTTTCCTAAAAATGGAAAATTCAAGTTACTGAGACTCTGGCCAAACCTATTTAATCAATCCACTCAGCCTACTGGACATTTGCATCTGTTGATTCTACTCTACTACAGATCTCAAGGGAGAGGATGAGTCAGGTTAGAGGGCCAGCAGTAAAATGGTTAGAGTGCCTGGTCAGTGAATATGTGTCCCTCATACATAGAGAAAGTGCATTCTACCTAGTACAGTAGGTAGTGAGGAACGTCATACGAGGTCTTTTGAAGGCACTTGACCTAACCTCAAATGCACATTGATACGTGGGATGGGATCAAATGAGGAGCAGTAAGACTTTTTGACAGTAAACCCATTGTCTAGACAGTATTTTCACTATATAGTTACTGACCATTAAAGGTCAACTGTTTTGGTCTGATTCCCGCATATTTTCACTTTGAGTTGAACAATCATTAACCAGTCTGTTACAATTTGCCAAGTTTTCCAACCACGTCCGAAAAAAAATCCACTGTACCGTACCAAAATATCTCTCATAATCAGGTGCACAGGTCATAGTTTTTATACTTCATCCGCGTGGAACATAATTTCCCATACAAAAACAGGACAGGAACAGCAATGAGAAACGCAATAAAAACATCACACTCAGTTTCAAGGCACAGGACCACATTCTTTAGACCTGAAATGCAAAGGTCGTGACATATTGAATTATCTTGAGCTTTGATGCCCATAGCAGAAGGCCCTCAGGTTAATTCTGGCTTCCAAAACTGTGAAATTAAAATACACAAATGAAGGAATCGTCAGCCTGAGCTAAGCACGAACACCCAGCGTGAGACAGCAAAGTCGAAACTACTGAGGTGAAATAATGGAATGGTGATATTAGCAGTTGCTGTTGCCATGGCAATGAACCATCTTTCAGCCTTATTTGAGCCAGCTGAGCAAAGCAGCATATTTGAGGTGATTTCTAAGCCTCTAAGCATTGTGTGTAAGGTTCTAGAAAAAAGGAGATGATGACAAACAGCTTGATCTCGTCTTCAAATGAAAGTGCGCCTCTCCCTGAGTCCCCAAAGCATGGAGCCAACCTAAAAGTAGGTACACAACTCAAAACTACTAAGCATGAGGGAGACACTTGGAAATTTACTATGAGATGCTACCGGCTTACGAGGGTACTGACAGATTGGCGTGCGAGGACAGGTTTCTGAGAACCTCGAAAAATGGACCACAGGGAAGCAACAGTCAGAAACCATGATCGATGCCCAGGCTCATCGGGCCTGGAGCTCATGACCTCTGCAGGCTTCTCTCAGGGTCATCTGGGGATGAGGACCAGCATCGCTCATGTCTGACCATGTCTGATCAGAACCATGAGGGCGCCAGGCGCCGCTCGGGTGAGGGCGGGACAGCGTGCGCCTCCACCGGTGCCCCTACCTGCTTGTTTTTGAGGTCGAGCGAGAGCTCGTAGTCAGAAGCGGAGGAGTGTGAGCAGACGCCGGCCCCTTTGCTCCGCTGCACTCTCATGGGAGAGGCGGTGTGGTGCAGGCTGGCTTTCTGCCCCGCGCCCCCCCGGGCCCCCGTGCCCTCCTCCTCCTCCGCTCCGCCGGGCGTGGCACCCGTGCCATCCTGCGCCTCCCCCTTGCCCTCGTGCTGCCCTGCCTCCCCCGGGGCAGAGCTCGGCGGGTGGGAGTCGCTGTGGAAAGGAGAAAACTCAGTGTGAGGCTGCATCCTCCAACCACCGTTCCCTCCTTGCCCTCTGCCGCTAGTGGGTGGGGCTGGCTGTGTTG
>JAODJX010000001.1:11943409-11961169 GCA_026776945.1 Isichthys henryi | reverse complement strand
AACACATGCATGCATGCACGCACATACTGTACATTCACTATGGGGAGTCAGACTGAACTGATGCATAACATCTTGCTGAGTCATAGCCCTTCTGCTGATGGAGAACGTTCTCAAAAAGAGGAACTGACCATCTCCTCAGCTCAGACCTCCGGGGCTGATCTGCATCCTTGCTTATTCTCACTTGAGGCATTTTCGCGCCATGCTTCCTGTAGCACAGCTCATTTTTACTCAGTGCTGGGATCCTCTGAATTTAGCAGAATTTACTCCCACCCCAACTGCTAAGTCCATGAAGAAATCATTGATCCATTCATCAAGTAAAACACAGGCAGACAAGTGGAAACTTGTCCCTGATTGATTCTGCACAAACAAGCATTTTTTTGCCAGCATGGTGCTGGCGTAATGTATGGAATGGATTACTATGCCTTCCCGTTCAGGCAGTTATCTGTTTAAAATTCATCTTGGAGCTTGAGGACGGAATGACTTTGTGTGTAGTTCAAAGTATAAAAAACAGCAAAGCACAGACCGCGGCATGGCTGGTAAATGTTGTCATTGGGCAACGTGTCATGTGGAATTTCACCACTGCCATAGGCACTGCTGTCTCCCATAGTCCGGTGCAATGGAGTGTGACGGCACATATCTGATATCATGGCTATATCACCCCTCTTGTCCCCTTCAATAGTTCTGTTCACCTTTGCAGACAATGCCTGTGCTTTCTTGTCGCTTTGTGAGTCCGAGCCATTTAAATATGTGGTACTTTTAAGGCTCTGCAGTCACACCTAATTTTGTAGGGTCTGAGCTTCAAGTTCAGGTGCGCAACTCAAGCGAGGTAATTAAAAGTGACCAGAAAAAAAGCGAGACAAAAGGAAGGCATTCCGTTCTGGCTGCATCTTGGCTACATTCCACAGAACTTAAAAGTCACGTAGAACTTGCCGACTGATAGTTCATTAAGTCACAAGATAAATGCCCCAGAAGAGTAAGGACGGCAGCTTGGCACATGTCCCAGGGCAGGTTCACAGGGGAATAACAGTCTACGTCAACGACAGCAGAAGTATCAGTCTTTCGCCAGACATAGTAGGAGGACACTGTGTTCAGGTTGCACCTGCCAAGGACGCGATGGAATGAATGGAAAAGAGGAGTGGATGCAACTGAGGAAAGCATCACTCTTTTCAAATCCATTCATTATTATTTCTCCTATGGCATTTGCCTGTCCATCCCACTGCCAAATTCCTTTGGAAGGACAAGGCGTGTTAGACTTAAATAAATAGTCTCAGTCCCTCACTGGTGTGATGACGGTGCTCAACAGACTGGCCATCCAGGCGCCCTGCTGAGGGCACTTAATCAGGTTTCTGAACTAAGTGTTAACAGATGGACCGTATTGAGTGTGACACCGGGCTGGCTATGTTGTGGGAGCAGAGCGAAAGCCAACCACTTCTCCAAGGCTAGCCGTGGGCTTCAGTCACAGATGGGTTGTTGGCCCTCCCTCAGGAACGCAGGTGCCCAAACAGCAGCAACATTAGTGCACTTCTGTTCAACAAAAACAAGACAACTGGCCTACTATTCCACGCAAATTTGTGCCCACCTCCCCACCCCAACCAACCATTATCATTTGACAGTGTCTGTTTGGAATGTTTTGTTCAGCTTGATAAGCCACAACGCCTAAATGAGCTCAGATGAACTTCGCCGACCAAACGTCTTTAATCAGTGAGATTATTGGAACAACTGCAGCTTCACTGAAAACAATAGCAATTTTGATTCGAAGAACCTCTGGGAACCCAAAAACCCAAAACGGTCAGGACCACACAAGCGGACAGTAACAACCGGTTCCTCAAGGTCCACCTAGAAACCGCATGCGAGGAATGTTAACAGGATGTGGCTGGCGGCTACTAATGGCTCCAACCAGGGGGCAGAATAATCTTCCCAGGTACAAGTTAAAAGCCCACGTTGGAGAGAAGGTCAGAGGTAAAACCCAAGGTAAGCATTAGTCTATTAGTGTGTCCCCCCCCAATTATACAACCCAGAGGACACTCACCTCTTTGACCAACATCAAAGGAACTGTTCTCAGCCACCTGCAGGATAACCCCCCCCCCCCCACTGGCAACCACAGGTCCTTCACCACACCTTTCCTATCTCTTTACCCCCCATGCCACTAAATAAAGCCCACCCCTCCCAGGGTGTGTGCCTGCTTCCTTTGCCCACTGCACTCTATATAGCAGTTTTAATTCTTTTTCTGGGGCTCTGAGAGTTTCTCTTTGAAAGTGTATTTCTTAAAAGATATTTTTCAGGAATTTTGGCCCTAGGAAGAAATGATCTTTTCTGCTTCCAGAACATTCAGCAAGAGTTCATTTAAGAACAAAAAAAAAACCCACACACAGTTTGGCCTCCCAGCATGTGGGAAACATAATTATATTGAGATAGTCGGGCACCAATTCTGGAAAACAACCAATTTACCTAATCAGCTCGATCTGTCTCACTTATGCCATAGCTAAATTGAGGGTTCCAGCAAAGGCATTTATGCAGATCCAGATGAATCGTAATAAAAGGCTGTCGTGCTATAATGTCATGGACAAAAGTCAGAAACTCCACACATAAACAAAGAAAAGCAAATTAGGAACTGCCCTCCTGTTCAGTGGCATCCAAAAGCAAGAAAATATAATTAAGTTATTCCATTCACCATTAAATTACAGAGTTGTGCTACTTTTTTAAATTACTGCAGGCACATTGATTGGCTGATTGCTATTATGCCTCAAAGCGACAATTAGTAAACTTTCTTCAACCTAATAAATAACCAGAGAAACACATCTTATATCGTGCTTGATACAATCCTGTATAAGACTCTTCCCAGCAAGCTTTTCACTTATCAACTACTGGGGATTTCATTTGACAAACAGTGCAATAACAATGCCAACATCAACATCAAAATGTTATAAATGGTTTAAGCAGCCTGGACTCCTAGGAAGCTGAATCTTTTCATGACTCTTAAGGGGTTGAGAAATGAGGGTAGGATCTTGACTTATGGAACGCGATACGCGAGTGTGGCGCTATAAAAATGATGCTTGCAGCCAGTCTTGTGGGAGGTGGGAGGAGCCCGGCAGCTGCCGGTGACACATTTCAGCTACTATCACCCCTAACCCCAAATTACGCAGAGTAAAGCCTTCTATGTCTGAGATGTAGCCAGTCAGCCGAGTTCACAACAGCATCCACAGCAGGTAACGGGAACTAGCAGACACCAGTTTGTTTGGAGTCCACCACCCACCAAGCTCCGCCTGATTGGCTGTTTGCTGAGTAAGGCCTGCATCACTTCATCATGCTTGAGTAGCGCTGATGAATATCACGTTGAAGGAGATACACCACACATGCTTAACTCGACTTCCAAGAGGACTGAGAGGAAAAGCAGACTGGGAAAATGAATATCAAGTCATTCTTGATGATGAAGTCCCTGTCACCTTGCTCTAATACCCCCCCCTACCAGGTTTTCACCCCATTCATCTATCTATTTGTCCTCAGAGGAAAACCAAACGAGTGAACAACTGAGGGTACCAAAGCCTGACCTTCTGCTCACAGCTGTAGCTGTTGTCCCGCTCCTATGCGTTGGTGTCGTTACCGAGCGCTGGGGCTCTGGCCAGCAGACCAGTTTCAGTGCAGAGGTTGTAAGTGCATTTCTATACATGCAGTTATCCTCGGGGACTCATTATTATATCACAATAACGCAGCAGAATGAGAGAGAGAATGGCTGAGACACAATAAATGACTCCTTATATTTGATTTGCTGAGACTCCCTGCATATGTGAGGTGGTACCATCACCATGCACCACTGCATTGCTACTCTGCTGCTTCACGCTATCACAATTACAATTTGCTGATGAAGCCCATTCCAGTCTAGACCCTCGAAGGGAGAGACCCCCTGAAAGCATAGCAGAGTCTGCAGGACATGTGGCTCCATGAGATGACTCCCTTTGCACAGTTCCAGAGGGAGGATGCTGAACAGATCATACTTTGTTCCATAATGATAGAAATATTTATGACTAACAACAAATATGATTATGAATACAAAAGCCATGACTAAAATCAATGCAAAATGAAGCTGCATTATTGTTCCCATGATTCTGTATACAGTGTAACTTTTGTATTGTGCTTCATGTAAAATTATGTTTTATAATTTTTTTATTTATTCTTTGAACTGGCAAAACCTAATTTGTGCAATGCTTTGGAGATATAATGAATATAAAGGAAAACAAATTATAGAAAACACAAAAACGAGAGGAAGAGTTAAGGAACAATGACAGAGAGATGGCATCGCCACAAGACTCATTTCATGCCAATTTTATATCAATTTTCATAGGTAAACAAGCATGCCATATCTATCGTGATTAAACCACAGAAGCGATGTGGGCTTCATTTAATCACATCAGGTCTATCTGTTTCTCGGATCTTCTATGAACTGCATAGATCAATTGGAAAAGATGCTTCATCAAGCTCACTGTATCTCACAGCACCACTGCCTTAGAAATTCAATTTACCTTTTAAGTTATTAATAGCCGCCTCTTTTGACGTAATTCATTTATAGCCGAATCTGTTTATAAATTTAGCCATTTGTGTTAATAAAGGGGTAATGTAGCAGTATTCTCCTCTGCCACGTTAGAAGGAGCTACCATGGTCTTAAAATTGACAGCACAGCAAAAATTTACTGCAGTTAGCTGGGAAAAACTCTTCCCAGCCCGTTACCCATGGGACATGATGTTCTTCCCAGCTCGTTCCACATGGGACATGATGGTCTTCCCAGCCCGTTACCCATGGGACATGATGATCTTCCCAACCTGTTACCCATGGGACATGATGTTATTCCCAGCCCGTTACCCATGGGACATGACTGTCTTCCCAGCCCGTTACCCATGGGACATGACGGTCTTCCCAGCCCGTTACCCATGGGACACGACGGTCTTCCCAACCCGTTACCCATGGGACATGACGTTCTTCCCAGCCCGTTACCCATGGGACATGACGTTCTTCCCAGCCCGTTACCCATGGGACATGACGTTCTTCCCAGCCCGTTACCCATGGGACATGACGTTCTTCCCAGCTCGTTCCACATGGGACATGACGTTCTTCCCAGCTCGTTCCACATGGGACATGATGTTCTTCTCACAGCTTTACTACTCTCCGGTTAAAATCAGCTTATGAGCAACAAAACCAAATAACATAATAAGTATGGGTCCATAACAAAAATGTTTCATTTCAATTAGCAGGGTTTGTTTCAGGTGCTTAAAAACAAGCATGCAAATTGAATAATTTACCATATCTCTTCTCTAATTAACATTAAGCAGACTTACACTTCACTCTGCAGGTTATGACCCACTTTTTCCACATTCATCAATTTAACAACAATTATGCATAAATAATTGAGTTCTGACGCACTGAAAAGCTTTATGGAACTTCATGCACATAAACAAAGTCCAAGAGAAAACAGTAAGTGAAGCCATCTTAGCACCCCTCTATCTGGCAATAATGGTATGCTCTGGAGACAAACAACACATTACAGACCCAGCGCAGGGTGTGAAAATAGCATATGACACTTGCATCTGCCCTTTGGAGAGACAGTAATACTGAGAGCATTGGGACAGCTACCGTAATCCATGTACATGACGTTAATTACTTTCTCCTATGGCTGAAGTAAGAGAGAATGAGAGTCATCCTAGATAAATGTTTTTCACATTGAGAGAAAAACAGACATGTTTAAAACATGAGTTAGATGTAGTAAGCTATTTTTAAAGATTGCCCTGTAGATACTTCCAACCCAACCCCCCCCCCACCACCCCAAGAATTCCCACCGCTCCCATTTCAAAACCTTTTGACACGATGAATTTTAACTTTTAAAGTAAGGTGAGGCTGGGAAATGTATGCATGAAGAAAGCAGGTCTGTCGCTCATCATGCTACAGAAGCACCGGGATGCCCCGACAGACTGTCGACTGTGGGGAAGCTTAGCACTGGGGCACACAGGTGGCGTCCCAGGGATTGAAGGGGATGGTGATTTCAGGAGATGTGCAGCTCACATACACTTGTGTTGATACTTATCAGAGGCGCAAGGTAAGGCAGTGACACATATGCATTTGCAGGACTCTTAGAGCTTGAAATTGATCTGAACAGCCTGGGGGAAAAATCAGAGTACCTGGAGAACCCACAACAGGAAGAACACTCAATCTCCAAACATGGAGCAAATCATTGGCTTAGAAATCATGGTGATGCATACCGAGTTCCCTCCACTCCTCACTGAAGAACATCACACAACACCGAAACCCCACTGTCCTGCATTTCCACATCTCACGTAGTTTGGAGATCACTTCTCATCCATCAATCACTGTTAATCAGGGCCAGCTGGACAGCTTGGGGAGGTAAGTCATGACTGGAGCCATGGGTAAAAGAAGGTCTCTGCAAGAGACCCTTATTGACATTCGTGCTGAGGAACATTTGCAGAGTCGAGGCATGGAATTACCTCACATTGCAGGAAGGTCAACGTGACTTAGCAGCCCTAATTAATCCAAGAAACGCTTAGCAGACTTGCAATGCTTTTTGCACTGCCACCTCTGCAGCTATTTGTCAGCAGTACTGCGTGAGAATGGAGGAATCCTTTCAAAAGTACTGCATTCCGACGCCTCCCTCGCTTCTCTTTGAGGGAGGGGCATCCTCTTATCTCCTCGTTTCCATGATGCATGAGCAGAAGTACAGTAGTGACGCATTCATTGGCTGCTGCTGAGAAGTTCATTCTCTATATGGACCACCCATCTCGGGACTCTTTCTTACTCTTTTTCTGTTAAGCGCCTTGGAAGAATTGGCTATTTAAACATGAAATGAATTCAACTTAATCATGTATATAAATTAAATGGGAATAAACACTGCATCAATAACCTATATGCATCCGCATGCAAACTCTTATTTTGCAGGCACACTTTATGACTGTGAAGGCTTTGATTAACAATGAACGTTTGAATTCATCCGATAAATTATTCATTGCGCTGTGGACACTTGCTTGTCACATTCTCATGGCTGAACAGCTTTGAAGCCACACACAGAAGACAGACATCTGCCAGTCGCTTCAAAAACACTCCACTGACTGAAACCACCGCCAACTTTTAGTTTGGTGGCTAGAAAAGGCAGGATCACAACATTTCATGTTAATATGACCAGGATGGCTTCATTTAATAGGAGGGACATATCATTCCCATCATTTGAAGACCATCATTTGTTGATAAAAAAAAAACAATAGCTAAATATGATCAAGCCACACATCCTAAAAAACATCAACCTGAAAAGCTGCAGCCTGACAGAAACAATGATGAAAATAAGTGATGAGGAGAACTTCTTCCAGGTGACCTTCAGGTAAACATGGACAGCTACCTTGCCGACTGCATATTAACCAAGCAGAGGTACTGAGTCATGGTTCCACATTTGGTCTATCCATGCTTTAACTCAAACCCTGACATTCAAAGCAGACCAGGTTTCCTTTGTTTAGAAAACGCAGACCCAGAAAATGTCAGGTTCATAATACAATTACATAAGCACTAACTAAAACATGATTTCCAGGTTTAATCCTGGAAAACTAAAAATGTTTTCCAGGTTTAACCCAACATAAATAACATCCTCCAGAAAAGTTTAAATCAAATTGTCTTGCGATATTTAAAGATTGCTGTGATCCATTGACTATTTGTCCAAAAATAATTCTAAGTGACCTTTTCATCCAGCTCTTGGAAACTGAATTTCACAGACTTTTTGTATCCAAACAGAAGGTCAATGCTTTTTTTTTTTTTTTACATGAACTCAAAAAACCAAAAATGTACTGGCAAGTCTATTTCTAGTGTTTTGACGTCTTATGCCTTTAGCGCAATGAGAGATCTTTTCCACTGGAGGAATGACACACACAGATACCTTGTGTTTATATTTATTGCTATAGCGCCGGACCTGCATTGTTATCTATAGTTAGTTAACGGAGTTTGGTCTACACAAGGAATGGTGCTTAGCGTTTAGGAAACGGAAAGCATGGGCTGGACCATGGGCATTGCTGGACCGTGTTTACTGGGACACATGCTCCAGTATTGATCTGCTGTGCTCCAGTAAAATCTCACAAGCAAATTTTATCAAGCTCTTATATTTAGCTTTATATTTGGTTAATTAAGATTGATAATAACAGCAGTGTGCACGTCATAGCCAGTGCACCGTGGCGCACACATTACTGTTTATGCACGGCAGTGTTCAAGTTACAGCCAGTGCACTGCAGCGCACACACAGCACTACATGTATCAGTACAAGAAACAAGAATCAGGATTGAGGAATGATACTGTAACATAATGGATCTAAAGAAAGTTTGTAAGTAATCCCGATTATATCCTGATTATCTTATTCTGATTTCGATTTGACTCAGTTATTATAGCACATTGTACAGCAAATTTCATACATACAGTACAGCAAGCATTCAAGAAAAAAAATTGTGTGATTTGAGTAATGGGGGGGGGGGGGCGGGGGCTGTACCCCAGGAGAGGTTTATGTCCAACCTGGGCGACACACATACAGCATGAGGACAGATATCTTCAAGCTAAGCCATGTCTAACCACATCTGCAAAACCTCGGGTCAGCACCCTAGGACAAGACACATTGGAATCCATTGGAAACACAATGACCAAGGGCCCTCCATTTTTTCCCTACTACACTAAGAGTCTTAATGTGATAATAAAGCTGAGCACCCCCCTCCTGAGGTAGCAATGACCTGTGCTGCATATCAATGGGATCGTACCATCTCCAGAAAGAAAATGGGGGGGGGGAGGGAAGCATTTATTGTTTGGCAAATTAAGAGTGAATTGCTTCCATTATCCTGTAGCAGGACGAATGACAGTCATTTCATTCATCTTTCATACTGTAATAGCTTGACTAATGACTGGATGACCATGTGACGCCTGGCTGAACACATCAGAGGATGTCACATCACGTGTCCTACCCCTCGTGTGATCAATTCTTGAATGCTGAAAACTCATTTAGTGTGAGGCCCGCTGAGAAACAGAATAAGAAAGAAATTGCTCAGGCAGCCTGCTGGTCAGCAATTAGACATTAGTACTTGCCAACCCTGTACTAAAATACTGATTACATCCAACCATTAGTCAGAAATACTATCATCAAAGATGCACCAATGCTATTCAATTGTGGGCTTTAGACAAACAAAGTCAGACAACAAAAGACAATTAACAAAGATATGAGGAAAAAAAAACTGTAACATGAGTGATCCAAGGACCAAACTGGACCATAAAGCTGATAGTTATGATTGATGACCAAGCATATATTATTCGATGGATTAGCATTTGTTACTGACACGTCAATAAATATTGAAGCCAGCATATGCTCTCATTGTCCTCAGCTGGACAGCGGCCTTTAGAGACCATGGTGCAGGCTACTGGCAGGAGCACAGTGGCCCGTGAAATATAGGTTGGGAAATATTCATGCCAAAATCTCTAATCAAACTCTCTTCACTGTTAGCAGACGTGAAAGCAGGAAGACTTGAGAGTCCTGCTCAGAATGAAATGCACACCTGGACAACTTGATATATACATTCAGTGATCACTTTTTCTTCCAGAATCAATGCAAGGGTACATGAATGGTGCATTCTGAGAGGCCATTCTGCACAGCACTGCTGAGATGTTATTTTGGCATGTGTGCCCTTCATGTTAGATTTAACAAGTCTGGCCATTTATCTCTGACCATCAACTACAATGATGTGTTACTAACTACCAAAATGCCATTGACTGCATCTCTTCTGTTCATCGCACTTTTTCTGTGAAGTGTAGACGCTGCAGTACATGAAACTTCCAGCATGGTGGTTATTCCTGGAGTTCCTGGAACCACCGTTATTTCCATTAGTGCTGTGTTCCTCCACATGAGAGGAATAACAGGCAGCTGGAATTAGCTGCCCGTAGTAAACTGGCCACTGGAAATCTGACTGGATCACCACAAAGGTCCAAGGGAAACATAAGCAGCATTTGCTATTCTCTAATGGTCATTACAAGTTGCTGTACTAAACAAGACGTGTACTGTGTAAAATCAGCATTCATGGGAGGACAAACAGGACAGGTCACAGAAGACAGTGGAAATTCTGGCTCTCTGTGCTGACCTCAAAGAAAAGGTGCATCACTCGTATGACTGTCCTATCAATCTTTTACCAGGGCTATGCCCCTGAGGGAGCGAGTTCGCCCTCTCTATATCAGAGATTCAAGCTATCAAAAAATATATTAAACATCCATCCAGTTCAATAGCAACTCCTTTGTCAGCGGGAAGGACGGAGGGCTGAGACTTTGAATTAATTACCAAGGAGTCAATGAGGTCACTATTAAAAAACCATGAGTAAAAAAAAAGTAAAAAAAAAAAAAAACGTGCCCCTATAATTTCATTGTCTATTAGTAAGGTTTGGTCAGTCCATATCTTTCACCAAACTGGATCTTCATAGAATACAGGAAGAAGTTACGTGTATGACTACCTTCCAAATGACCACTGGATATTGTGAATATTCAGTTAAGTCATTCAGGCTGGTTAATACTCCATCTCTAGCGATGTACTCCAAAATCTGCTGCACGGGTATATTAATATGTATCTCTGTGTAATGTGAAAAACATCTATATACCGTGTTTGGTCAATGTTACAGAATTTGTTGGACAATATTAATTTAGCATCTAAATCATCTCCTTATTGGGGTCTGTGATTGGCACAGAATGTGTTCGTGTGAATCCACATATATTGAAAGTTATATGGAATTAACCTGTGTAGGCAGTCAAGGAAATATACAGGTTAATGAGTTGCAAAAAACTCTACCCTCATTTGTGCTGCAAATATCTGAACAGGATGCAGAGAACAGTTTGTGGAAGGTCACAGCCTGCATAGCTGCTGGCCCTGATGGCATCCCTTCTAAATGTGGTTCCAGATGTCGAACACAGTTGGTCGCTGTATTCACTGTTCATCTAAATCTCCCTGTCCCTGTCCACTGTCCCACTGTGCTTCAAGTAAACTACAAGTGTACCCTGCTGAAACCATCAAAGATGGCAAACTCAGAGAACTGGGTCTCGGTGACTCATCTGCAACTGGGGTCTGGCCTTCCTCAGAGACAAGCCCCAGGTGGTGAGGATCAGGAATAAAATCTCATTTCCGGGAACTCTTAGTACTGCTGCTTTAGGCCAAGCCTATAATCCGTCTTTACTCATGCCGCCAAATTCAGTAGTGGCCACATCATCAAATGAACTGAGAATACTACAGTAATCGGTCTGATCACTAATAATGATTAATCCCCATAGAGGAGTTTAGTAGCATAGCAGGTAGAATGGTACCACAGCAGCAATCTCATTCGGAACATCAATAAAACAAAGGAAATTGTCGTGGACTTCAGAAGGCAAAGCAACAGTCATACGTCAATCAACTCTGATAATTTTCCAGTGGAGTCTGTCAGGACCACAGTTTCCTCAGCATGCAGATCTCTGACAAAAAAAAAACACTTGGATCAATCCTCACAAAATCCTGTAACTTCCTGATGTGGCAAAGGAAGTAAGGAATGAGCAAAGCCATATTACTGCAGTACCACCCTCACTAATGGTATTAATGTGCGGAACAGTGGAGACACAACTCAGGACAGGAAGGTCATAAAGGTCAACTAGAGGAGGTGAGTCCAACTAATCAGATGTCTTGGTCCCTGCTCTAGTTGTTTGGACCCACCTCAGCCCTCAGAACATTTTTGAGCAAGATCACTGCAATCAGATTTCTATCTATGGCCCAGATATCCAATGAACGCTGCTTCAGCAAAGCAAAACATATATTAAGGGATTTAGACAGCGCCAGCTGTAAGGTGGCAGGAGGCTTCACAGCATCAGAATGCCGACTACAATATCCAAGAACAGCGTCTTCCCCCAAGCTGTCTGCATAGTTAATAGCCGAGCAGGGCTACTGGACTGCACTTTATATAAATAGAAGTGTGACTAAGTGCCGTACTGTATGTCTAATCGTCTACTGCCTGTTTATTCGTTATTGTGTTGTACGTGTTGTTCCTTGTACTGGGTGTAACTGAATGAGTAAGAACCGCCTCTTTCTCTAGTCAGCCCTGAACACGGGTTTTATATACTGTCAGGAAGCTTTTGGACTCATGTTGATGAAGGTAACTTGAATAGCAGTTTGCCTGGGAGGGCTGTGGTTCAGAGGACTTCTCATGGCCAAGGTTCTGAAAACAATACTCATTATCCAGCCATCATTGACATATTCCATCACCGGGATTGTCCTGCTCACAACATCACATTCCAGCTCCTTTCAGTTTATTCAGTCCTCCGTCTGTTGTTTCCTCTGGGCAACATCGCCTCTCTTCATCCTTGCCAGTTCTGCAGTCCAAGTCCAGCTCATTGTCCCAGGATTCTGCCCAGACTGGTCAACCCTCTCCAGAGTCCTGATTCTGTTTGCCTGACCTACATTATCATCCTTAGTTACCGCCATGCAAATCGGCAACTGCATCCAAATAAGCTTCTCATCTGCGTATCTCACAGTCAGAAGCCCCAGTCCTGTAAGCATTGAGTATTCAGTCTCCAGCCTGCCACAGATGCAGAAGGCCTAGCATCCCATATGTATGAAGCTTGAACTTTGTACAATTTCCATTATCAGTGTTGTTTTGAAACTTATCAATAAAGTTTTACTCTTCAAAATGGTATTTCACTTATTTCTTTGTCACAGGCAGGGTTTGATTCATGCTTCTTCATCAAAACATATTTGTATTTCAACATCCGTGTTGCTCCCCGACACAGAAAGAAGCTTTAAAGCTCATGGTGCTTAAATGAAAAGCAGAATGTCTACCAGCTTTAGAAAAAAAAAATGCAACTTTATGTTCACATTCTGCAATGAGATCCAAGGCCCATGGGGCTGGCCTTGGATGTACCCACGCTTCGAAAGGAACAGATGTCCATCTCTGACCATATGCCGCATGCTCAAAAACGACTCCAGCAGGAGAATTACTCAGTTGTTTATTTACACATTTACTGCCTCTACGGAAATGAAATACAGTCATATGTTTGTTCAGTCTAAATGTAAAAAGGATACACATTCAGGGAACAGAAAAACACCTCAGAGACTGTGAAAATGTGACGGCTAAAGCATTACATTATTATGTCCTGCACCTTCAATGAAAAGTTCACAAACATTGTATATCCCTGCCTCCGAGACATGACATTTTAAGGAATTTAAATCCCCTTGATCTCCTTCGACTGGTTAAGCAGCTTCCTATCCATGTGCATCCCTTTACGGATGAATAGAACAAGCCACCGCTACCTTTTTAGATCCTGTTTGACCTCTGCTGAAAAAAAAATTATGGCTGTTTGATCTTCCTGCGGTAACACTGCTGAGAATTTTGCTACTGCAGTGATGTCCTCCTAAATCAGGGAGCCCTGTAAGTGGCCTTGAACCGTACCTTCTACACCTGCATTTCCTCTGTTTTTTTTTATGACCCATAAAAAATATGGTGTTCCTCAAGTGGCCTTTCCCAGTGCTTATTCCAGAGTGGAAGTGTGAGGAGCCGCTGAACATGCTGTGAGATTCAAACCCCACCAAAGCTGGATAGATGCAGGAGCAGGGGGGACGATCAGAGCACCGCCTGCGATTATTGTGGGAACCGAGCGGCACAACTCAGAGAAGACAGGGGAGAAATGGAGAAAAAGCCAGAGGGAAAAAAAAGGAGAAGAGAATGGAGAAGAAGATCTTAGGCAAACAATAAGACAGGGACACAGCTGATGATACTTGGAGGGAGCAACGAATCACAGGCCTCGAAGCAGAAGCTCGCACATGCACAGGGATTAGTGCCAAAGAAGGGCATTCTCAGCGTGTCACACCCCCTCCACTCTAACTTATAATTAACGCTATTTAATGTTCCTATATCTGACCCTAAAAATGGCTTTACTAAAGATGCACCAATTTGAGGAGAAACACACTAACTGCTTCTTGCCGTTCACTCACCACACATGCACACCCACACGCACAAATTCAGAACCAGGGAGCATTACACCCATTCTGGCAAGCTCAGCCTACCCAATCTAGTAAGTGATACTTCCTTCCTTCCAGACACATTCATTCATCGTCTGTGGTAAATGTTTATTTCATCCTCTCACTGTATCGCTGACATCTGAGGTCGATGAGGTCCTTAAGCAACCGGATCTGAAATGCCAATCTACAGGCAAAAGTTCACGCACCCTCCTCTGCCAGCTCTCTGAGTGTTTGCAGTCATTTCCAGTTCTCTCTCTCTTAGTCATTTCGTTCTATTACACTTTCCTTGTGCTTCATTAAACCCTAGAAGATAGATAACTGAGGCAGAACTCATCGTGGGGCACAGGCAGAGGCTCAGAAGTCTGACTTTGGGACTGTACTGTTTTTGCCGGCCCGCGGACTCATTAAACCTCTGCAAGAACTGCCCTTCAGCAGGAGGAAGAAGCTTGCTGCCCAGCTTCCACTTTGAATGCTGGAGCTAAGTACTCCCATTCATCAAGATAAGACATTTCATTGTCAGCCAAAAAACTGTCAGAGATTACTCACGCAGTCCCACTTTTGCCAGACTGAGACGGAAGACATGGGCATCTTTGGAAGTTGTGTAATATCTGCTGATGCTATCATTTTCAACTACTGTTTGACAAGCTGAGTTAACAAGACTGTTTTCCCACTGGAGACGCGTCACACAAGGCCGGCCACGTGTCTCCCAGTCCCAGTCCCAGTCCCAGTCCCATACTGGACACACTGCAGCAAACGGAGTTGATGCTGCTCGTGCTTCTTAAAACCAGAATGAAGGGTGTTATCAGCAACTTCACTGCCTCCCACTTATCAAATGGACTCCATAATAAAAACAGTCTCTGAAGTGAAACTTTCCCCCCAAAAAATGTCATATTTTTCAGATCTTCTGTCAAAGAGAAGGGTAAGAAGCATGTGCTGATTTGCCACACCCACCACACAACAAACCACCTCAGA
Organism: Isichthys henryi; assembly: GCA_026776945.1. Lineage (NCBI taxonomy): Eukaryota > Metazoa > Chordata > Actinopteri > Osteoglossiformes > Mormyridae > Isichthys > Isichthys henryi. Next base: position 11,946,168 of record JAODJX010000001.1, on the reverse strand, counting down.
GATGAGAGCCTGAGTGCAGCCATGCAGCAGGTGATACCTCAGTACCACATTAGTCCGAATGGAACCACATGAGTTTTTTTGCTAGTGGCTAGAGTGCCAATCCTGCCACCAACCCCTTAATGCCCCCCGTATGTTTGAGGACTTGCTTGCACGGCTGGATGTAGGTTAACATCATACCCAGGATGAAGCAATTGCAGGTTAAGGGCCTTACTCAAGAGAACAATGGAGTAGGATCACTCCTGGCATTCATAGGACTTGAACCAGCAACTTGCTGATTGCTAGAACAGATCCCGAGCCTCAGAGCCACCACACCACCAAGAACGGCAGCTGGCATCAAATTATCAATCTCAATTAATTTCCCTGAAAGCATCCTGTGACTTCTCCTTCGTTAACCCTGAATAATTTAAAAAATCCTTAATCTATCCATTGCGAAATATAAGAAATACATTTCTAACATGCCAACATGGTTCTGAGGTTTGTTGACATCCTTATTAAAAAGTTATTTTTTTATCCATACGCAATACCATATAATATCCATCGGAACTCTGTATCACATGCCAGTATTGAGGGAGTTTATATCAGGGAATCTGCTCTAGGTATGGAGGCAAGCAAATATTGTGATGCTTCCTTACGGGAAACACAAGAGACCAAATGTATTTCTGTGCATCAACTTGTTTATTCAGGCACATCTCTATTGGCCAGATTACTTCAACAGCAAATGGAACTAGATGCACAAATCAGTCTTTATCAGGCAGAGACAGAACACAAAGGAAAATCGACGGCTGGCCGGCGATCAAATTATAATCCAAGACGAGGCTGACTGTTATGTTGTTATATCCCACTTCACACGTGTGCCGTGGATTGCATATTGAGTAGCAGCTTTTCTTTAAGAAGCTTGTTGATGTTTCTATATCGATTACCAGTTTCTTTACGGTTGAATATAAAAATTCACAGAAACTATTAAAACGATATAAAGGATTAAATTGTGGTCCCTGCTGGATGCAGAGCTCAGTTACGCCATATGACCAAAAGCATGTGGACACTCCTAGCAATTACAGGAATTGACCACATAAGGAACACCCATTGCTGACATACAGGTTTATAATTAAGCACACAGCCATGCAGTCTGCAGGATCAAACTATGGCAACAATTTGAGTATAAGGAGTCACTGTACTCAACTGGTTGGTTGAAACAAAACCTTGGTCTGAATTTGTACTTTCTGAATCTGAACTGTCTGTAATGGATTATTTTTGTGAGTAACTTAACCCAACACTGGGATATAAGAAACACACACTCACAGAAAGGGACCTGATCACCCAACATCAATATCCAACATCGACACCCAAGCTGAATGGCACCAAATCCCACCTGCGGTGCACCACGATCTAATGGAAAGCTTTTCCTTAAATGCAGAGGCTATAATAGCAATTAAGGGTGAGCCAACTTCATATTAATACCTTTGCTTTCAGAGGAGGATTTTTGGACAAGCTGGTATCCACAAACTTTTGGTAATATAGCGCATCTTCTGAAAATCCTTACAAAGCTTTAAGCTGTTGTTTCTATTCACCATTTAAATGTGCAACCATTTACTACAATGGTGAGGCTAACAAGAAAGGAAGTGATGGTTATTATAACATTAAAGCAGGAAGAAGTCATGGAGGTCCCACTACTAATTTGATGGAAAAGAAGCAGGAATCTGGCAGCTTTTGACTATAATGAAACCCAAACGGGATCCCAAAGGTTTCAGAAACAAAGGAATATTCTCCCAGTGATTCGGAACTAGGAACAGGTCAGGAGTCGCCGTTAATCAAACCGGCCATAAATGCTTGGAGGTCAACTTGACCTGTTTCTCTTGCAGGCGATGAAATGCCCCCAGCGGAAAAGCGTCTGTCTCTACGGTGTCAACCGCCCCGGAATCACAGGCGGCCCGCTCAGCATCCCCAATCTGTTTCCGTGACGGCGCAACAATTAGTGACCGCCGCATGCGACAGAGGCGGGCAGAAGGAGGTAGTGATCCGCGGCTTACCATTCACGCTGGTATACTCCCCCGGTCCCAGACCGGCAGGAACAATCAGCAAATGTGTGTGTGGGGGGGGGGGGTGCTTATACTTACCCTTTGTGGAATTTGCGCCTAGCGGAAGCGCTCAGATTGTTCCTTTCCCCGGCCCCCCTACGCTGAACCACTGCATCACCCTAGGAAAATGAATTCGTTAATCTTCTATCTTCCATCTGACTACTGCTTCCAGCACGTCCCCCTTTGATTAGGATGCGGCAGCAGCAAAGGAGGCCAAGGACCCTGTTTCTCATCACAGCTGAGACCCAAAGTTTAGGCAAAAAAAATGCAGTGCTACCTAAAATACATCAGTGCGACTGATGCAGTGCAACCTAAAATACATCAACATCCATCCATCTACCCATGCAGCTTCCAAACTGCTTTTCTGATGCCAGGTCACCGTGAGCCATTGCATCCCAGAAAGCACAGGACGCCGGCAGCATACATACATACTGGATGTCAGTCCATCGCAAGGCACGCGCTCACGCACATAATTGGACGCTGTGGAAACTTTATGGAATATGGACCCTCAACCCTGGAAGCCAAAAGCAACTCCCTCATACTGCTCTATCTTCTGCATCACTGCAGAAATTACATCAGTAATTAATAATAATAATAATAATAATACTAATAATAAATTGTATTTGTAATGCACTTTATATTCTAGTAATCTCAAAGTGCTACAAAGTAAAAGAGTAGTGTAAT
>JAODJX010000001.1:11908995-11919215 GCA_026776945.1 Isichthys henryi | reverse complement strand
CGCCCCCTCCCCCCCCCCCCCCCCCCCCCCCCCCCCCCGCCCCCCCCCCCCGGCCGGGCCGCTGGCGGGGGGGCGGCCGCCCCGCCCCCCCAAGGCAGCTGATCTGTAAATGAGGGGCTGGTCTCCCACGGCGCCACATAAATGGACAAGAGTACACAGAGAAAGGGCTGGAAGGGGAACCAGGGATACCCAATAGACTGTCCACCCTACACAGAGCCTGGCATCAACAGTAGAGGAGTCTTTGGGGAAGAGCAGGGAAGCTCGGGGCTCTCAGGTGTGCCCCTGGTGGCAGCTTCAGCCTGCTCCCGGACAAACACACCAGCGGGCATTTTCTCACCTAGTCTCCACAGCCCCTAAAGATCACTGCCGCACTCAGCACGCACTCGGGCTCTCATCGGATGAAGAGGGCCACTCAGAACAATATGTCTCCCAGCATGCCCTCTCAGGACACCATCTCAGCAGGGGGAACGTCTTATCCCGACACAGTTATTTCGTGAGATTCAGCTTCTTAAACAATGGGAATGTTTCAGGTAGCCTCTGAAAGTCTGGCATGAGATGGAAAAACTCAGTCACCTTCTTCTTGTGTCTCGCTTAATTGTATTGCTCGGTCGTCATTAGCATGCTTTCAGAAGCTTCCTTTCACGAGGCAGAGGACGGAATTTACAGTTCTGAATTGCACGTGACCGACAGCTCCCTGCAGTTCGGCCCAAAGCACAATTACATTGCAGAAGCATATGTTGTCATGCTCTATTTAGTACAAGTACATATGAAGCATTCAATTATCAGCACGCTCACTCTGACAAAATAATGACAAGATCATGGTTTACTGGGAACGACTACAAACTGCCTGAAGTCATAAGACAGGAATTCAGAGTCAGACAATGCCGGTAAACAGATTCATTCACTAATTAGAATTTAGTGATCAATTGTCATTGTTGACACACCACAGCACAACAATGAAATGTGTCCTCGACATTTAACCCATATGTGACATTGTGACATAGCAGGGGGCAGCTAATTCAGCGCCCAGGGAGCAATGCTTGGGGGTGGTACCTTGCTCAGGGTATTTCAGTGGTGCCTTGCTGGTCGGGGATTCAAACCTGCAATCTTTCAATTACAAGTGCACTTCTCTAACCATCAAGCCACCACTACCCACAAATTACTCAAGCAGGGTCAAAACCAGACTTGACTCTAACATTATTTACTTGATCTTTGCTTATTAATTTAAAAATACCTCTGACTGTTGCTCAATCCATTGCTCCATGCATCCAGGCTCTACGTAAATGCATTGCACCTTAACATCATGCAGATAATGCTGCTACCTTTCCTGCCACCTCTCAATGATTGTGAAACATGGGGAGGGTATGGCTGTTTCACCAGGAACAAGGTTGTGATTCAAGGTTAAAGATTCAAGGTTAGATACTCAAGGTTCAATATTCCAGGTTCAATATTCAAGGTTGAGATTCAAGGTTGTGATTCAAGCCCTTGTGTAATTAACTGTACTGATAACAAAATCAGTTCACTGTGTGGTAAAGAAAAAGGGAGGATGCCCACGATGAACAGCCCAGCTCTTCGGGGTTTATGCTCGTCTGGGTTAGAGAGCAAAGCAGAAATTCGAAATGTTACTCGACACGCCTGCCTGTACCATCCTGAGGGTCGTAAGAAAATCGCCGTTCCCCTCTCCAGTCCTCACATCCCGTAGGTCTGTTCACCATCCAGGCAAACAAGGCATTTTTTAAAGCCAAAAAAAACGCTCATCTGATACTGAGCCAAGCAGCCACCTCAGGATATAGAGGACCAGCTGTGCTTTACTTTCCACATGTGAGTCAAGTTAAACCTCATCTTTATCCTCTGCCCATCAAGCTTACCTCACGTCCCACTGAAACACCTGGCAAGAAACTCTTTAAATACCTGAGGCTTCTGCTTAGCCCTGCCTGCGTTCTGTGTAGAGGCTGAAGCGCCCCCATATCTGCAAAGGGAGATCTGACTGCAATGCCAGGTGGTAGGCATTTAGCTGGGTAGACAGCTAAAAGAGTGTCCCTCCTGAAGCTAAGCTTACAGCTAGCTTTAAATGTGCCTAGTTGAACATAAAAGTGAGCCTCAAAAGTGTTTTCGGCGTCGTTATTAAAACACAGCCCCTCCTGACTTCCATTCCTGTACCAAAAAAAAAAACATTTGTTGAAAAACTATGTAGCATTTGCAAAGCAATCTGTTACGATCCAATTATTTTTCACAGATCAGCGGAGCGGAGTACGAGACAATTCATGTCAGTATCATCCTCCTCTATGTGAAACTCCATCATTGGCAGGTGGTGTTATCGTCAAGCCAGAGGCTTCGCATTTATCTTCATATGTTCATGTCCTCTCCACTGATACATATGTACTCTAAACTCCCTAAGCCAATAACATGACACAGTACCACGATCGATGCACTAAATGAAAAACACAATGCTTGCCGGTCCAAAATTGCTGCTATATATCACCACGCCCTTCCTACTAATGCTAAGCTTCAGCTTCTGCCGAGGCAGGTCATGTGAGCTAAGGAACAGGACAGCAGTGAAGGGGTCAGGACCTTGGACAGCTCCCTCTGCAGGCTCTAAGGACATCTCTCCAGTGTGCAGTGTGTGGGATTGGAAACTGCACACTGTCACCAGTGTTAAATGTGTCCAGAATTGGTAGGCTAACAAAAGCACTGACTGTCATCTCAATAACATCTGCGTTATATGATAATTGCTATATTTTAATATTTCACATGAGGTTTTCCTTTGCTGGGGGATTTCCCATCACTATAAAATCACGCTGTTACAATACATGCCGCATTCACAGCTGTAGCTCAGTCTCTATAACACAGCTCAGTGTGTAGTGACTAACACTGGAGCTGTCAATCCAGTGCAACAAGTCTGTAATTCTTAACCATTATAAAACTACACGTCTGCGATGGTCCATTCACCAAAACCAGGTATCCATTACCCAGTATCAACATTCCCGTAAAGTTTTTTTACTATAATGGTTATGATGAGTAAAGTACGTAAGTCAATAAATAATCGAAATAATTCTGGGATTTCCATATTAAAAAGAGATGCTTCCCTGTAGATATGTTAATTCCTTGCCCACTACATGGATACTGATTTTACATCTCGACAACTATTACATACTGGAGAGGGGAGAATCACTCCTCTACTAAGCCCCCCCCCCCCTTGTTTTAGGTAGTACAGCATCACAAAAAACAATCATGACTCCCACTGGTGTGTCCCAACACTTCTGTCCATATCTAGCAGAAGGTCACACCCCCACCAAAAATCCCCCCCTCCCACCACCCTGAGAATAGGAGTGTGTGACATAGGAGACGTGTTTCAAACAGTCTCACACAGTACGATCTCTGCGGTCAATCTTACGCTCAGCTATCATGAACAAAGTACAAGGGGCTGGAGAGGAAAGCTGAATGTTGAGTTCATGTTGGACTTCATGACATGAACCTAGGGACACTGTCTTCGGGAGCCTCAACCCTTTGTATGAGAGTTGGGATTTTCCCTTTAACATCAATCCATTCATCAGCTATGCCATCGCAAAGTCCATCTATTCTGTCTTGACTTCTCCGGTCCAGCATTTCCTCAACCACTATCCCACCATTAGGTACAACTCTTAAGATTTGTACGTCTATACCTAAGGTAACAAACAGGCTATAGTTAAAGGAAACATCTGTAGGTTATAGTGTGTATGTTCAGACATTTCTTCATAAACAGCATTGCTAAAAGAATGTCACACAGCTATTGTGTAATCAGGTGTTTATTCAGCAAGCTAACACAGAATAGGGGCATGTCTATTTCAAACATGGTATATGCAGAAAGATACCATTTTCCTTATTTTAGAAAATTGCTATTCATTCATCTAAACGGGCATGCGTGAAGAATGTAAGAACGCATTTTCATTACAAAAACATTACATTATAAATGTTATTCATATATGTCGTTAGTTTATTACGCACGAGAACAGGTTTGTTGGAAATGGTCACCTCTAAATGAACCGCTAGGAATACGTCCATAAAATAAATTAATAACACTAAGTAGGAATATTATACTCTTCTAAAAGTAAGCCTCGTCGATTATTCACTATACCCTGGTCATTTCTCAGTTTGACCTACACTAAAAGAACTGCTGAAGCAAGACTTCGTTTTTGTTTTTTTATCCACACATCCCAATGTGCATGAAAAATCATAGGCTATAAAAGAACATTTCGGCTTCGATGTTATCATACGGCTTAGCTTGTTCTAGGATGGGTCATGGTCCATAAGGCTTTTAAGTTTTATTATTACTGCACTGCTGTTACTATTCATGGACTGAACTGATGTTTCGATGCAAAGCACCGAAGAGCAGAACGTCCAGTTCATGCGATCTTTGCCACGAGCACGTTTTGTTAGGTATGCAAATTTTAACATTTTAAAGCGGATGGCGGCTAGACGGAAAATATCTATTTCAGATGTTTCATTTGAAATAATTTGTTTATAGCATGCCATTCGGTAGTTAATAACGAGGTGCAAAAGTAAAAATATTTTTGGTTATTAAAAATTAATTAATTTACGCATAGCTGGGAATTCGTGGCGTGAAACGGAATATAATTATGCGCTCTGGAATAATTAATCGAATTTGAGCTGAACTAAATGAATGTACTTACTCGGCTTTCCTTGCGATTCCCACCGACCTGCAAAGTGTCGTGGGTGTCTGGGGGACCAGAGACTTGCAGCACGGGCTTTTCTTGCCTTCCTCTGCAGACTCGGGGCTCGGCTGGCCCGGCTGCGGAGATGGAGGGGACGTAGGCACAAGTTGCAGCTGCTGCTGCTGGTGAGGCGGCGGGGGATGCGGATGCGGCGGCAGTGTCGGCAGGGACTGGACTTTCTGTGCAGGCTGACCGTGCCCCGGAAGGGTAGCCGCTTTATTCACCGGGTGCTGATGGACGAGGACCGGCGGCTGCGGGCTGGGACTGCGCGCGGAAGGGTGATGGTGGTGGTGGTGGTGGAAGTGATGCTGCTGGTGCGGGTCCTTCAGCTGTCGGTTCTCACCGATCAGCTCTTCTACCTTCCTCTCAAGCTCGTCTATCCTCTGCCGCTGAGTCTGAATCAAACTCTGTTGGTTTTGCACGATGGTGGTTAGTTCTTTCAGATAGAGGACGGCTTTCATAGGATTATCCAACAGGCTCTCCATACCTGTCAACAAACACTCTTTTCGCTACGTTGTTGTTGTTTTTTTAGATATATATATATATTTATTTATATATATATATATATATATATATATAAATGCCTGCCGTCTGCACGATCGCCTATGTGTCGGGTGGATTTCTTGTCCTCTCCTGTCTGGTGTTTATCTGTGATGATGCGGTCGGGTACACTGTCCCTCTTCTACTGCTTACGTTGTGGGGATGTAAGAAATGGTCCTGAAGCTGAAGTGATCCACAAAGCGGGGATTGGAAGAGAAGCCGGAGTACAAGGATGATGTCAACGCGCACATCAGCTAAGCGTGTCGGCAATATCAAATATTAACTCCTTCCAGTCTGCTGCACCATAATACGATACCACTTCTACAACTGCACATTATTTAGTGAGATGCTATTAGTAATGTACCATCTGCGGTGTCCTCTAGCAGCGAGTCGCGGCTGAAAACGTATTGGGGTTTATTTACCGAAACCCATAACAATGAATGGATCACAAAACTGTTAATAGGTTAGGCACATTTTTCGAGTCCAAACATTAGATTATTTATTACATTATATATCCCTCCAGGTTCTGAAGTGAACCAGGCATAAAGCCCTCACGTGTGATGAAACAGCGATATTTTCTATAAAGCACATTCCATCTGAATGATTTTTGATGTTGGAATACAGTATCTATATCATTGGTAATTTTAAAATAAATTTCTGAAAGGGAGAATTTCCCTTTACTATTAATAAACTACGTCTTACGCATTTCACCAGTATGGAGGTCAGAAAAGACTATATATTAATAGATATGTGTATTCATTGATTATTTATTTGTTATTGTTATTTTAATGCTGTTTCGTAATTGCCAATAACGTGATAACAGCCAATAACGCAATAACTGCTAATAACTGCCTAATCATTTTTAATACTTTGGTGGTAGGTATTGCAACAATGGCCGTCACGCCAGCCAAAAACGTAACAACCAGCCAATAATGTAATGTTTTTGTGCCTAATGTAATAGGTTATTACATTTTTTATTTAGAAATTTTATTACATTATTGGTAAGTTATAACAGTATTCACTTTTATTGCATTAAGAATGGAAAAATGATTACATTACTGGAAGTTATTACACTATTGGCATTTATCACATTGGCTGCTGTACTCTTGGAAGATGGAGGTTACATTTATTTTTAGAGGCATTATCTCCATAGGGCTGTGTGAGATGTCAGGGAGATTATGCAAAAGCAAAAAAACAAAAAGCACCAAAATGATATTCAAAATTGGCTGAAATTTGCTTGCAATGCAAGGTGGTTGACAAACTGAACGGAATGTAGCAAATATTAAAGTTCTCCAATATCCTAGAATGAGATTATCATTGGGGATCAGCACAGCACATGACAGCAATAACATTTAAATGAATAAGTTAGTGTTGATTTAAAAGTTTACCTGTTCATCTGAAAAGCGAAAAGCAAATATTATTTTCATCTCTTCTAACCAGTAATCAACCCCCAGGACCAAAAAGACCACAACTCTAGCAGAATATGTTTGTGGGAGTGTTACTTACACAATAAAGTTCTGAGGGCATAGTAAAAAATGATTAATTCAGAGACATAACCAATCTCATTGTAGTGGAGGTGGGTCCAAGCAACTAGAGGAGGTGGGACCAACCAATCAGATCTCTCTGAACCAATCATTTTTCCTTCTGCACTCAGAACAGTTTTTGAGTAAGTAAAACTCCCATTAGCGCAGAGCATAGCCTGTGCCTGTCTTCCTCAACCAGAGCCATTATTATACAACTTTACCAGGTTATGGAGATTACCTCCGACTTTATCAAGGTGCTCCCTTTACAGGAACTCCCAAAATATTGTGTAAGTACTGTATTGGCCTGCATTTTCTGTCTCTGACCTCCATAGTGTCTCTCATTAGTTCTAACAAACAGCCTCTATAATGGTGATCCATTATCTATTACCCTTTCTTGGTGCCCTAGCTTCAGCTACAGGCAGTGTCGTTAAGCTCTACGGCAAACATATTAGCCGAATAAAGAATTGTTTTGTAGGGAAAATCTATTCTTACCCATCCCTCGCTAAAACCTAGAGGCAACTGGAAAAACCCACTGCAATAAGCTGAAACTATTCTGTGATAGGACTGCATGAGCTCTTCACAGCTAAAGCGATAAAACTTGTGTGTGCTGACAGAAGTTAATTTGTACGCAAGCCTCGCTACTAATCATTTCTCCCCCTCTCCCTCTCCCCCCCCCCCCCATCCCTTTCTCTCTGACATACACATTTAAAGGATGAGCGGCCATAGATTGGTGAAAATCCTTTTGTAGATAAGAGACCCAGTGAAAGTTCATATGAGGAAAGGGGAAAAAAATTATTCCACCTTTCCCAGAGCAGTTTTAGAGGAAAACCATCTGCTCCTAAGCTTCTTCCAACATCCTTTCTCTTCAAAAGGAACAAAACATTTTATTTATGCAAATAAATGCCCCAATTAAATGCACTGTAAAATGCATGACTTATTTAAAGACCATATAATCGTCACATAGTATAGATTATCTAATGGGCAAGAGAGATAAGGTATACTTTATCAGGCTTACTTTATTTTATATACTTTATTGATCCCCGGGTGAAATTCTTCATTGGTTTGTGATTTCAAACATGCCAGTGAATTGGTATTGCTGCTCAACGAGCTCCTCTTGTAAGGCAGCCCTCCCTGTCTTTGTATTTTATACGTGTTTTTGGCTCCTGTGCAGGTCATAGGGAAGGTGTTTCTCATGTCCTTTCACCAGAGTTTTTTATCGACTATGAAAGCTAACCTCACAGGATGTCCTTTTACTTCTCTGCCCTGATAAGTTCCTTTTTTTCCCCCCGAGCACATCACACATACCCTCTCACTTTGGAAAATCATTTTGACAGTTCATCTCTGGAGGAAATTTGGCTGACAAAGACTCGTCACCAATCAAAGAGGTTGCAGCCCGAATGTAAGGCCCACCTCTGCTTTAAATGGATTGTGAGTGGTTTAATCACACTTCCCTCTCCTGCATTGTCAGACTGTCAGGTCTCTGATAGGATTGAGTGTTTGTCACTCTACTCAGTCCATTAAACTGCCAGTCTAGCCCGTGACATTGGGATCGGGCCCAATTTGTGCTTTTTTTTCCCCCCGGACCTTTTATGTTGGGTGAATCGCAGTCACAGTTCATCACATTTGCAATGTAATGCAGATGAATCCAGATCTTCTTCCTAAAAGTTCCTAAAAGTAGCTCATTGACGTCTTACTTCTGTCTTCCTGCGGGCTTTAAAGGGAGAGTACAGTCATTCTCAGAGGTCTTCTGCTTGATGTGGGCTTGCCAGGGAAAGGGGACTTTACAGTTCTACTTCAAGCACGCAATAAATGCAAATTTCATTCAATAGTTTTATTGGTCTTTTATGTAGAAAGAAAAAAAAGCAATGGAAACTGCGATAATGATGCAATTATGACCTCAATGTCTTTTTAGAGATCACTGCTTCAATGTAATTTAAAATACTATTGATTTGTGTCCAGCATTTAAGCTAAATTGGTGATATGGCTCATATAGATTGTTTTATGACATTATGGCAAGCCACACTTCTTTTCCACATGTGATCTGGCTGTGTGCTTGTTCGGTCTGTTCTTGGGCTGCTTCCTTTTCCCTCAACATGGAGCCACTCAACCACATAATCTAATAGATTTTTTGTAATAGTAGTTAATACCAACCAAGCACACATCCAATTTAACAGCCCAGCTGCTTTTCAAAGTCTTATGTAAGTGGCTCGGCGTCAACAAGAAGATGCAGAATGCAGAAGTTAACTGTGTTTGCAGTGCTTTTTTCCCGCTAAATATTTTAAGTGTGACTGGCCTTGAAGATGGTGCTTGCTGTTTGATATGCATGGGCTCCACAAAAAAAAAATATGATGACTGGGTTAATGGTAAACCCTTCCAAAAATGGCCTTGTGGTAGACTGGCATCCCGCCAAAGGTCTTTTCCTGCCCATGTTCCATGAGATTCACCATGACAAGGTATTGGATAAGGAATTATGGATGGATGGATGGATGGATGGATGGATGGATGGATGGATGGATGGATGGATGGATGGACGGATGGATGGGTGTGTGAACTCCCAATAATACACCCACTTCTTTTTTGAGCATGGCTGTACACTTCTTATCATGGGCACTATTTGCCAAATCTGTAAAGCTGTTGACCTTCAAAAGACGTAGGTGCGGTATCCTTGCCACATTCCCTGCAGACCTAATTCAGGTTTCCTATACAATATCTTTCTCCCGGGAATGTTTATATGATTCACCTAATTAACTGGAAAAACTTAAAATAAAGTTTTCCGAAATACAAGGACTTTTATTTCTAAGCGTAGTTATAAATCTTTATAGACTCCCCGGCTTAGGGGGCAGCTGAGGGCTCGGGCTGCGGCAACGGGGTACTTTATTGGGGCTTTGTGAGGGTGAAAAATGGCAGCATATCTATTTGGAGGGTGCTGGTGAGGTAGGACAAGGCGCTCGAGGGTAAAGAACTTCTGTGGAAATACGACGTCGGGTCCCTGAAGCTCACGAGTGCTGGGGGGTAAGTTAACTGTCTTAGAAAAATCTCTTCTGACTCCTTACCCCCTTTTAGGCTGGAGCTGAGGGCAGAAGACCCTCTACACCTAAGCTTCCACACCAGCCTCATCCAATTGGTATTTCCTATTCAGGAAGTGGCGTCCCTTTGTTTTTCGCTGTGTTGCGATGAAGAATCGGTATCCGCCTTCATGGTGCTGAAGTAGCAGTATTCCACTGGGAGGAGGCACACTGGTGTTGTCCCCAGGCTGTTTCGAGACATATTGCTTTAAAACATGTACACCTAAGTAAGGGGACTTTTATTTCCAAGCAAAGTTATAAATCAGTAAGGACATCTTGTTTTAAACATGTACACCAAAGTAAGAGGACTTTTATTTCTAAGCAAAGTTATAAATCTGTCAGGACACCCTTTTAAAAACGTGTATACCAATGGATGAGGA
>JAODJX010000001.1:11856489-11869967 GCA_026776945.1 Isichthys henryi | reverse complement strand
GCCTCCCTGCTGAGGCTACTGCCCCCGCGACCCGATCCCGGATCAAGCGGCAGATGATGGATGGATGGATGGATGGAATTTTAACATTATACTACTCATACAAACACACACATCTAAAGGTTCTCAACTCTAGGTTTATATCAAACACATTAAAGCCATAGCAAATGCAAAGTTGAACATGTGTTCATGTGTTTTTAATGAAAATTGAACAGAAACTGAATTATTTGTACATTTCTAGTGTATTACTAAAGGCAAAAGAAGCAATTATTTGATTATATCCGTTTCATAAATGGATTATAGACTTAAATATAGCAGAATATGAACATTTTCACAAATTAATCCTACTCAGCAGAACCACTTTATAAATAATGATATAAATGGGGTTATTTAAGACAGCAGTTCTGGCCCTTTGGACAGAACAATGAACAGCAGCATCCTCTCTTCCACGGTATCGCTGTGGCTTTTTTTTACCCAGAATCTCCCATCTGCCACCTGCTGGGGTCATAGGGTTTGTCTCCCTACTGCTGCTGTTCCTTTTTCTCCATGAAGAACTAGGGATCAGGAAACGAGGTATTAAATTCTACCAGACACCCTCCTGCAGCCTCCAGTTGGAATGTTATTCCTGCACATGCATTAACAGGCTCACTTGGGAAGTACGACCCAGCAACATTTGCAGGCTCGCTTGTGGAGTGCAGCTCTGCTTTTCCAGGAAAGCCAGTGTGCCTCGACAGGCCAAACTGTTCACTGAGACCAAAACATTTGTGGGGCATAGCAGGAGGTCTCCCCTCATGCAAAAAAACAGGGTGGTCGTTTCAGGCAAATAAATCTATTATCAACAATGTAGAGCAGAACTTCACCCAGTCTGGGTCACTTTTTCATCAAATTCTGCTCAGCTGAACACAGAACAGGACAATGACAGAATCAGATTTCCATTCTTAAGCTTTATGAACTACTGTCTAATATATATTTCTGAATTCCCGCTTTTCCTGTAACGGGCTGTAGCAAATACATTTACATTTAGCAGAAGCTTCTGTCCAAAGCAATATACAGATGAGGATCAGAGAGCAGGCCCGGCTATAGGGTTCAAGGACCTTGCTGAAGAGCAAGCGATACGATTACTCTGCCGATCATAAGATTTGAAACCACAACCTTCTGGACGCGGGCAAAAATCCAAAACCCACTAGGCTGCATGCTGCCACAATACAGAGAAACCAACCAAGCTATGCCAATGCTTTGCTCATTATAGAATGTACCACATCAGGGCCAGCCTCACCTTCCTGATGGCACCAAAAGCGGGTCCAAATGTGGGCTGGACCTGGGTGCGGATCCTGATCCACTCCGGCAGCTTTTGGAGGGTGCCAGGCCGGGAATAGCGTCGATCCAGCAGCACGATGCAGGCATAGTCGCCACGGTGACGGATAGCCCTTCCTGCGGAAGAACAAGATGATGGTGGGCACCTTTTCGAATGAGTGAAGGAGAAGAGCCCCAAGAGAAATGTGCCCCCCTACCCATCGCAGGCCTTACCAATGGACTGGTTGACAGCCTTCATGCAGAGGTTTTCAATCAGTGCCTTGCCGGGGCTCTGTCCACCACCGTGAGGCTACAGTGAAACGTTAAACAGGGATGTGTATGCAGTATGCAGTATGCACGGCTTTACTGCATTAGACTAGAGCATACTACAGACTGCTGCTTCCACTAACAGAGGTATGTGGCTCAGTGGGCTAAGCCTCTGCCTCTGACTGGAAGGTTGCTGGTTCGGGCCCATATCTGTGGGCCCTTGAGCAAGGCCCTTAACCCCCCAGCTCCCCGGATGCCATTAGTGGCTGTTCTTCACTGTGTTCCCGAAGTTTGCTCTCATCTGTGCGTCTCATGGAGAACAGTATGGCGGAGATGAAAAGTCAATTTCCTTACGGGGGATCTGTAGAGTATCATTCATTCATTCATTATTATTATTAACTTATATAACAGAATAGGATACTCATATAAATAAGGTACAGCTAGTAAAAAAGCATAGCTTTGGCTGGGGGGGGGGGGCATCTTCTTTGAGTGACCTTGAAGCCTACCAACCATGTGCTTGTCCAAGTAGGCCATCTTCTCCTGGAGCTCTGGAGATTTGATGTTGGGGTACGGCATTCCCACCAAGACAACGCATCTAGACAGAGGAAGGTGCCAGAGAGACGTCACCTGCTCTGGGGTTTACAGGGACTCACAGGGTCTGGAGATCATCCAGCAAGTTAGCAGCAAACTAACAGGCAAAACAAACATGCTGGTCAAGACTTTTTCTTCCCATTATCCATTTTCTAAATTCTGCTTTGTCAGGAAACTACTATTCCACAATTCGCACGTTTCAAAGGACTACAAGAATTAAAAAGAGCCACAACAATGGATGAACCGATTAAGGGAATTAAAAGCACAAATACTGCCTAAGAGGGGGCATGTTCACCCAGGGTGTGTGAACAGGAGGATGAGGCCTGGGCCAATTTCTCTGGTACCCATCCGGTCACTTTAAGAGTCAGGAATAAACATATAGCCTGACTGTGCTGCTAACGTGGCAACAAACTCTCAGCGGAAAGTAGCCTGTTGCTCAGGAAACACTGACCCCGCAAGAATGTTTATGTCACGTAATGCAGCGGAAGCGACGCCAGCTAAACATATGGCTGTCAAAACGACATCCTCTCTGACACGCTACGGGTCGGGCCCCCCCTGCAGGAGTCCCGGACTCCAAGGGGATTTCTTCCCCCCCTCCAGCTTCTGAAAAGCACGCGCAACACCGAATCAGTCCGGGCCCCCTAAGAACCGCTTAAGAGATAAACCACAAATATCCCTTAAATTCAAGGGCGGCCGAGAAATAGAATCACTGTCCACAAAAGTAGAGTAGACAGCATGCTGACGCCTGTCTGGGCAATATGCCCCCCACCCCAACCCCTAAAAAAAAATTCAGAAAACTTCTCTATAGGATTTTTCTGAGCATCGGTATTGGACAAAGCCTGGCATTTTCCTGCAATGCTATATTTTCTATATCAAAAGCCTTTGCACATCCAAGATACATGTTACTAGGCTGAAGATTAAAGGAGAACGAAGTCCACGGAACGGGCAGACACTAGGGCCCAGAGTCACACCCACCTGCCCAACTCATCGGAGAAGTTGATGCCTTCGCTCATCTTGCCCCCCACCACAGAAAACAGCAGAGCCCCGGTCAGAATGGCGCCCGACTGCCTGCCGTGCTGTGGGGACGGGGGGGATGGAGAGGAACCACAAGCTCATCAATTCACAAGGTACCCACACTTATTTCAAAACAGAATAATCTACCCAGAATTCACTGGGACAAAAACAGTTTGCAGGAACGTCAGCCATCATCCACCCTGTGTGTTTTCAGTATCCAGGTTAATTTGACTCATCACACTCAAAGCAGTAATCGGGGGTAGATTGGACATGCTGGCACACAGAGCTTCTCTTCAATACAGCCCCAATTAACTCCAAGTGAAGCAGAGGAGGACTTGCAGAACGGACCCCAACGGACCTGGATGCATCTGGAGTACTCCTTCAGCACCTGCTCCACCTGGCTGGCCTTCCTGGGCTCCTGGAAGATCTGATGGCCACAGAGGTGTGTGAGAGGCAGTGAGTACAGGGCACCAGGCCTCTGTGCTCAGTCAGGGTCAGGACACTGATCACCAGGCTCTCTCATGATATTTACTCTTCCATACTTGGCCGGACAGCTCCTGTGTTACGCTTCTAGAATTTTCAGCAATCGAGGTTACAGGAAGCACAGTGGACCAACTGTTTGCCTGTGTCCATTTTCCGCCTTCTGTCGCACTTTTTGTGGGGGACGCACCTTTTTTCTGGCAGCCAGCCGGGCCAGGATGCCGGTGCTGTTCCAGTGGGCCAGAACCCTGCGCTCATACTCATAGGAAGGGAAGAAGCAGACCAGGCCTCCCGGCACCACGTTGCACAGGTTTGACAGCACGCGGCCCGTCTCGTCCATCTGTGGTAGATGGTCAGACAGAGAGGCAGTGGGTCCAATACTGGGTGACCCCCCCAGCCCCCCACACACATACACACCTCCACAGCTTTATAATGATCACAATGATAAGGTCAGTGAATGACACACATCATTCACAAAACATGCATAATAATAGCATTAAAAGACATTAAATACAAACTTCAGTCTTGCACATCATTAATTTATTAACAGCACATCAGAACCTGAATGGAAATGCAATCATGAATCCGTGATCCGATGACCCACCATCTGTGGCGTTTCCCGGTTCTGGAAGGTGAATTCCAGCTCCTGACCTGAGGGTCCGCTGCACAGGACTATGGGTAGGATGTTCTCTGGGGGAATCACATGACCTGCAGAGAAGGCAGAAAAGGGGCGTTAATCATTGCTCACAGGCACAGGTCCTGGAGCTTTTCAACCGCCCTGATCCCTCTACAGACTACTGGGTCCGGAAACAGAGTTCTGGAACAGCGAAGAAGGACAGAGTTTCTACCTTTGGCATGATGGAGCACTTTGGTTGCATTAGGGCAGCGTTTCCCAACCCGGTCCTCGGGAACTCCCAGACAGTCCACGTTTCTGCTCCCTCCTAGCTCCTTGCTATACAGTTTGGGGGTCCCCAAGGGCTGAGCTGGGACACACTGCATCAAGGACTTAAAGCAGCGAGGCGAGAGCTACATGAATCAGGTGAAGATGCTCTGCCCTCAGCCTCGCATCCTGCCATGTCTCGCTCTCTGTCCCGGGCTGCACTCACCGCAGGAGAACTCAGAGACACGCTCCTCGCTGACACCGGCCGACAGCAGGAGCTGCTCCTTGAAGTCGGCTATCTGTAGAATAAGCAGCGGGTGCAAGAACCGGTCATCACCCCTCCCTCCAGCACCTCCCCCGGGTCCCAGCAGGGCCCCCTGATCAAGGCGTGGCTGTCACCCACATGTGTGTTCTGGTGAATCCTGGGTACCTACCGGCTGCATGGTTCCCCCCGCGATGATGATGGCCTTGCACTCCTTCAGCACAGGGGCAAAGTGGATGGCGGGGTTGAGCAGCAGGAATCTGAGGCTGCCCTGGGCCAGCGTCCCTGTGGAGACAGCCAGCTGGCCCCGGTTAGCCTGCACTGCGCTGGCCGGACGGCATTTTGGATCGACGTGTCAGAGCGGAAACCACAGCAAGGGCACGATGGCAAGCGCAGCTGGGTTCGTATCCACAGAACATCAGCACTTTCCACATAAAGTCCAAAGGCTTTTAGACATTGGACAGCAATCTGTGACTTAATGCTATTATCATATACATGTAAAAGAACACGAGAGCTCAGAGCTCAAAGGTGGGGGGGGGGGTCCCAATTCTACCCCCTGCTCAGTATGTGGGAATCGAATTTTCTCCCAGTTGTGTAGCTTTGCTCCTGCATTTCAAATACACTCAGTCAAGTGAATCTGCATTATTTCTGATGTACAGTAATGTGCAAATGCCGTCACAGAAAATGTTTAAGGCTATTTATTTGGGTAGTAAGTGTATTTTTGCTCAGAACTGAAATCACGATTTTACATTACAACATATTCAAATCAAGAGTCACATAATAAAAACTATCAGGAATTTCTCCTGCTCTCCAGAAAGTTACTGATATTTAGGTGGATGGCTAGAACAACACCGCTTTTCAATTAGTTAAAAAAAAAAAAATCTACAAGATTTTGAATAGCCAGACAAGGTGAGGTACTGGTCATGTCAAAAAATAAAGTGGGTGTACTGGACGGTTCTTGCACATACTGGGAGTATTTTGGGGGAGGGTTTGAAATGGTTAAGCTGACATACTTTTATAAACAAATAATAATAATGAGAAACCCCCCCCGCAGCATGGCAGAACATGGAAACTCCTCTCATATAAAGCTGGAATTTAGACTCAAACTTTGGTCCCAGGTGCGTGGCAAGAATGTTAGTCACTGTGCCGTCCCTATAATCGATTCTCCTTAATAATAATTAATAAGTGATACTTTATTTTTTGCCTCCCTCAACTTGCTCTTTGTAGAGTAAGCTGGCTGTGAAGGGCCTTGCTCAAGGACCTGCAGACGTGCTGAGGCTGGGTTTGAACTGAGGCTTAGCCCACTGAGACACACGCTGTCCCCCTTTTTTAAAAATAATAATTGCTTTACCCTAATCCCAATTTATTTAAAATTTTAGGTGAAATAAATGATTTCTTTCACACCTTGTCTCTGGATCACGAGTCGTCCATCTTTGTTGGCATTGGTGAGAGCTGAGAGGAAACCCTCAACCTGTATCATGGGGCAGACAACACTGCTCTGTTTGTCATCTTCTGCCACCTTCTGATCGGGAATGGGAACTGCAAGGAAATTGCAAAATTAATAACTATTTGAAGAACTATGCTGCAAGACAGAGATCAGAAACAAAATTTGTAACTTCCGAGGCTCATTTATAAAAAGAAACCATTTCAGAAAAATATGGGATTGGATGAAATATCAGCATTTCCCTTGATAAAGATTTCCCAGCAGACTGAAGTCATCTCACTTCCCACTCATACAGCCCTCAACCCGATTTTAATCAGATCTGCATCCGCATTCATGTGAGGCATATGGCACAGTGATTACACAGGAGAGCAGGACTTGCAATGGGCTTTTCGATGTAGAAGAGCATAGAGGTTTGTTTCAAGATAGTGTGGGCTTATATTCATACTGACAGCCTCAGAGATCTAAAGAACTGGAAGACTGATTGTCACGAGCCAAAGGAAAAACAGGCATTTTGAGGCACAGCTGTGTGAAAAATGTCAGCATCCACCCCAAACCCAACACCATTTGAGAAGAAGCCAATGAAAAATTAAAGGAAAACTGCTGGTCAGTAAAGAGCTGCCTGCGAAGTAATAAAGAGTTTCTATGAAGCAAAGAAACTTCTCAGAAGTGATGTCAGCAAATAACAGCAGGAAGGGGACGGTGCTGTAGATGGCCTCCATTGGCTAGTGTAGTATGAATGACAGGATCCCACCCAATAGGCCAGTTCTGGGATAAGGAGACAATTGGCCTGCAGTCTTTTGAGTGTCATGAGCCCTCCCACCTGCCTGTGCCGGCTGGCCAGTCTGGAGGGACTGCAGAAAGCGGCCCAGCCCCTCTGTCCGCTGGTTCTCCTTCTTGGATACGCTTGCCGCCACGCCTGTTCCCTGGTATTTCTCCACAAATCCATGCAGCTGGACAGGAAAATGTGACCGTCAGAAGGGTACGAAACGGCGCCAAACAGAATACCACAACCCAACAGATTTGCATCCAAAACCAGTGACAACTGACAGGTGCTTTGAAACACTACTAATGGATCCATCATCCCATGGGATACTATATATCTACACTGATTATTTATCATGTTTAGGACAAACGACAGTATTCGTACTATGCAAAATCACAGGGTGTAATGACCCCAGCACAATACAGGTCCGATA
This sequence comes from Isichthys henryi, assembly GCA_026776945.1. Lineage (NCBI taxonomy): Eukaryota > Metazoa > Chordata > Actinopteri > Osteoglossiformes > Mormyridae > Isichthys > Isichthys henryi. The sequence goes on along the minus strand of JAODJX010000001.1, from coordinate 11,862,543 downwards.
AAGAGCTAATTGACAATTGAATATCAATTAAATTGGCCAGTAGAAGTCCATGTGCAGTGTGCCGCCCGTATCTGGCTTCGATTCTGACCCTGTCTGACCCTGGTTACATGACCCCAGCGATTTTTCAGGGGGATTAAACAGTCCCGAAGAACTTTCTTCTTCATAACAAGAATAAATGATTCCCTGGTTCCCACCGTACCTTCCTGCTGATCAAGCTCTTCTCAAAGTATCTCTGCACCTTTATCACCAGCAGGGACAGGAAACAAAGCAACAAGAGGCTGATTGATCGCACAACGAGTGACAGCAGATATTTCTATTCATCATCTCCGTGTCCAGGCCGCATGATCAATGAAGCTCCGCGCCACGATTCTCTAAACATCTACCCACTTCTCTTTTGTTGGCGAAAGAGAGAGAAACTTTAAAAATAAAAAAAAAATTTGATAAATGATCAGTGAATAACTGTAGAGCCTTTTTCTCAATTCACTAATGCTCCCTCTCACAAAACAATTTTTCAGAAGAAAAACATATCCAGTGAACTGTATGCCCCATATTTCTCAGTGTCACTGCACTGAGTGCATAATCCTCAGCAGTGAATTACCTTGAAGAGGTTAATGTTATCAATCTGTGCTCTGAAGAGGAAGTTATTGATTGTCAGCATCTCAGTTCCTGTGTGCAAAATAAGCATAACATTTTCCATTTGATCCAATAAAAGTCGGCCCATGGTTATATTATTTTCAAGGAATAAGGAGGATGTACCTCTACCTTACCTGCCTGGGTCACCTGGCTATGTGGATTCTGATCGACTCTGCCTGCCGAAACACACCACAGACCAAGAGCGTCAGAACAATAACCCACAAATTCATGGATCCTTACGGTTATGGCGAATACTGCATAACCTGCTTTGCGGTTATCTTACAGTTGCCCCGTCTCATATCCCCAACACTCACCCCCAAGCACGTGGACCAAACCCTCCAGCACAAACAGGATCTGTTTGACGTACATGAGGTTCTTGGCTTTCAGGCGATTCCTGGATGAAAAAACGCAAAATCAGACAACTCGGCTGGAGAACTTCTGGATGTGTTGATGACCGACGGACCGACGCTGTAAACAGAATCTCTAATGTTCATTTTTCATTTGCCTCTTACAAAAAAAAAAAAACCTTATAAAACTGCCATTTCATAAATTCTCAGAAGATCAGTCCTTTTCTTCTGATGCATTATTTCTATACTCCAGATGAAAAGTGATGATAAGCTACAGGTTTCCCATGACAAAACAATGATAAATTTTGCACCACAAAGCATTCGAATTTGATTCTGAGAAATTAAGGGCAGTTTTTCTCTTGCTATTTACATAATCAGCTCCTCAGATGCATGCCTTCTCGGGTAACCTGTAGAGGTGAAGCATCTCCAAGCAGAATACTTGGATTGGCCAACATCACAGACCCAAATCGCTATTCATAAGCAGCAGTGTGCTGCCACTGTGTGGCTCATAAAGAAACCACAGCGCCTCATAGTGAAGACGATCTGTGGCCTCCGGAGGGAGCTCACCCGCAAAATAAAACACCATGTGAAAAAAGCATCAAGGCCCGGCTTCACTGAAACGCGCAGATCAAAGGTAACCAAAACCTCCCATCATATTCCTCATTCCAGCACAGGCCGGAGTTCCCAAAATCCCAGACCCACAGACCAAAAGCATCCACCAGACTTTGGTCTTGCTATTTAAATGAACCGAGATCAAGATCAACAGCGTCGGTGCTCAAAACTCTAGGAAGTTGAAATAAAATGTCAGTGAGGTTGACATAAGCTAATTTATTGGCCATCCTGTGTCAATATGAGGTTTTCCCATGTTAGAATTTAAAATATCCTACTTACCTACCCATATAATTTATTCATTATCCCCATTGTACAGTACAGCGCTACGTTATCATTCCTGTGATCCCTAACCAGCTTGGCAGTGCTTATGAATGCACCTATACGTCATGTGGCTGGACAACAGCACACAGTTGGAAAATAAGTGCTTGGATTGTATCACACAAGGTCAGGGGCCAGTGGTCAGCCTCATTCAGGGCCTTGTTTCAGTCTCAGTGACACTAGTGGTAAAGATGGACCAAGTACAACTGAGATGTTTCTCACCTGTACCGTTCCATGTACTGGGTCAGCTGGGAATGGGCGCAGCAGAGCTGAAAACAGAACCAGTCAGGAAAAACAGGGACAGAACTGACAGTGGTGGAACCCAGTTCTTCTTAACATCTCAAACCAAAAGGCAGATACTGTAGAGAACCTGGTAGTTCAGAAAGTCAACAGATCCGGATTGCAAGTGGCATCCTGACCTGGGTCCCCATGACCTCAGAACTGTGGATGCAGGCAATGGTGTCCATGAGGTTGTGCGCCTCATCGATGATGACCACCTGGTCCTTGAGCTTGATGCCTGAGGCTCGGCGCGTAGCTTCATGGAGCAGAACCTGGTAGGGCAGTACCACGAGCTGGGCAGAGAGCGAGACAGCGAGAGAGAGAGAGATATAAACATAATTCCCCACACACAAACCACATAACCCCCTGGCAGTCAGAATAGCACAAGAAAGCAGAGTCTTTACATTCTGAGATTCAGGAAAATTTTCGCAATATCGATTCAAATTTTGATTTGGCAGGAAGAGGAAGTAGGTCACATAAGCAATCTCATCATAAAGCCCTTACTGACCTCTTTAAGAAGCAGCAGGACTTTACAAAGTGGCATGTATATCATAAGAGATGTGAGCAAAAGCATGTCTTCTAAACAAAAACTAATTGCTGGATCTCAGGAGGTTAAAAAGAGAGGGGCAACAAGGAAAATCATCTGAAAAGCCACCATTTTCAGAAAAAAACTAAACCCAAAAAAACGTGTACTGGAAAAAAAGTACTAAGCGTTCAGGGACAGCAATAACGATGGGAAAACTGCATATTAAATCATCACGTTCTCCCCACTTCACCCCCCGTGCAGTGGGTACGTGTCCACACAGCTGAAGGAGTCATATCTGGTCAACAAACCACAGCTCTTAAGAACTTTCTGGATCGTTCCGCCCTTTTGGGTACGAACGAGCCATAATTCTCGAAGAGTCCCCTCTCCCAGACTTGGCTCGCTTGACCCGCTGGGTAAGATGTCACGGTCTTGTTACAGTACACTTTCTATAAAAAGGCATTACCAGTAAGCTCATGTTAAACTACAATTTAAAAATAGGCCGATATCTTACAAAAAAATAACCAAATCTGACCCAAAACCCCCTTCAGATTAACTACAACTTGGGAAACACGAGGGACGTGATGAAACTGTAACAACTAGACATGACAGTTTCGAGCATTGGCTTGGCGTTAGTAGACAGCATATTGTAAAAACAAACACTTAACCCTAATACTGATGACATTACTGGACTGGAGGAAGCATGAACTGAGTGTGTGTTGATATCAGATTGGGGCCTTGGTGAGGTAAAGTGAGGGGTATAAGGAAAAGCGGGGGGCTCTAGGAGCCTAACCTGTGCAGCAGGCACAGCCAGACGGCCCCCATAGTAAGGACAGGCCTTGGTTTCCCTGCCTAGGACCACCATTTCCTCAACGTCACGGACCATGACCAGGGTCTCGTCACGCAGCCCCAGTAGCGCCTCGTGTCTGGAGAAGGGGCACACCGCCTTGGGCTCTCGCCGTCTCCGCTTGGGTTCCGTATCCGTGGATTTCTCCACTTTTCCTGGGTGGGGGAATGAGGTCACCAACTGTCAGGACAGGATTTAAATTTGTCCTATCTCGAATTCCAAACAATGGCTGATGTGTTAAAAACACATCTCGGTGACATGATGTTACTGTGAATAACTGCTTCAGTGGATACACCCAGAGGTATTGGGATGCCGTTGACACAGTGACACAGCCGTTAACACTGCTCTGTGCATCTCTGGGCTTGGGGGTACGTGAGACCTGTGAGATCTCAGGTGTCCCTGCCACGTTCCCCAGGTGTGTGCGTGTAAAGGAACTGAATATGGAGCGGAAACCCGAGAGGACAGTGTCAGGTTTCAGCTCGTGCAGGAGGGCGTGTCAGACTCACCTTGCTTGTTCCTCTGCATCTCCATGCAACGGTCGTTGATAAGTTGCACGCTGCCCAGTCGTCGCACCTCCTCGTTGATGCACAGGTTCTGTGAGGAAACGAACACGCATCAGCGCCTCCTGGTGGGATCCGACTGCACTGCCTGTGCAACGGGAATCCAGTGCTGAATTATACCATACTTGCCAACTCAGTTTGGTAACGACCTTTGGTTTTATCGCCCATTATTAAATGTTGCTATCGATGAAAATGTTTCTGCAAATGAAAACTTATGTCAAAGGTAACACAATACATCCAGCTTGATTTGGCTTTCAGTCAAAGCAGTGCTCATGTTCTTTGATGGTTCAGCTGCCTTGTGGACTACATTACATTAATTTCGCTCTGCCGACTACACTGTAAACTACACTGCAGACTACACTGTACACTGCACTGTGGATTACACTGCGCACAAGCACAGACACCGTTAGTTCTCAGAGGCCCTGCGCTCACCTGCCGAGAGGCCAGGGACACCACCCTGACTTCTTCTCTGAACGGGCTCTTCTGCACCTCGTGCACAAACTGGGCGAGCTGGGAATGCGTGCGGCTGCAGTAGTATATCTAAGTGCAAAGAATCATGGGATTTGTAGTCCACCAGCCAGACATATGACTGCTTAAACACTCACAAAGCAAAACAAGACCAAATGTCTTAGAGGACTCAGTCACGAACCTTAGTCACATGGTCTTCCTCCAAATCATCTTCCTCCTCGTCACAAACGCTACAAAACAGATTAACATTGTGAGGTTAAGTAGCCTAAAGTTACACACCTTGCATCATGCATCATTACACAGCATAATGCTGGGGCTACCAAATGCAACAAAATATCAAAAACAGATTTTTCATTAGAAAAAAAAGATACTAAGGCAAAATGAAGGAAGTGTAACTCTGGGTATTTCTGTGTAATAACTCAAAGATAAAGTGCACCCCTAAATGATGGGTTACAACCTTAATCCATTGCTTGTGTACATCCAGGCTTATTTCACACCTAAATTGCTTCAGATATCCAATGACCTAAACCAGCCTGAGTTCCATTTTCTTTACTCAACGTGGCCCCATATTCCAATCCAATTCCATCAGCTCAAATCAATCCATCTACGTGAATAGAATTACAACTGCTTTTAGAATCTTCTTTCCCCATGGTTAATAACACATTAACAACTTGCAACTGGAATAGAAATTGTCAATTTGCAAGTTAAATCGGATGAAACATTTCCGCTAAAGCAAAAATTAACTAAAATAGTTTGGGGGCCTTCTTTTCGAACGTTAATGTGTCTGTTAAACGGCTTGAAAAACGTCACAAAAACTCAAGGCGAAAGGCGAAGACTCTAGTGGCTATAGGCAGTGAGCTGAGACACAACTTCACTGGCCGCCTCGATTCCAGCCAGACCCCCACCTGTTCTTCGGTTTGCCGTCATCGTCACTTTCGTAGTCGGCCACGATCAGCTCCTCTTCTCCGTCATCAAGCACCGCCGCCTTTCCGTCCACCTCGCTGCTTTCGGCACTGAGCCTCAGCAGACGCCTCGCCTCCTGGTCCTGGTCACTCTGGTGATAAGTGGCAAGTGAGGGGGGTTGTCACACATCTATCTGCCACACTGAATGGTCGCCCCGAGTACTACGGCAGTCAGCATTTTCCACAAGAACCAGATGCCCGCATGGGAAAAACAGAGACCGTCCCACCTGCAGCAGATGGATATGGAGGTTCTCAAAAACTCACCCACTATTCAGCCATGCGACAGCTGGCCATATTTTCTGCTAATCACAATGAAAAACATCCATCCATCCATTTTCCAAACCGCTTATCCTATTGGGTCGCGGGGGGTCTGGAGTCTATCCCAGAAGCAATGGGCACAAGGAAGGGAACAACCCAGGATGGGGGGGCAGCCCATCGCAGGGCACACTCACACACCATTCACTCACACATGGACACCTATGGGCAATTTAGCAACTCCTCAGCA
>JAODJX010000001.1:11833818-11856389 GCA_026776945.1 Isichthys henryi | reverse complement strand
GACCCAGGCGGAGACTCGAACCCGGATCCCAGAGGTGTGAGGCAACAGTGCTAACCACTGCACCACCATGCCGCCCCAAATGTTAACTAGTACAAACATAAATACTAATTAAACAGATGACTGCAAAAATGATCTTTTCATTCATCAATTAGACATCAAATACTATCAGCAGACAGAGGAGGTATATATATATATATATATATATATAGGTATATTTCATCTACAGGTATAGCAAAAACTGTCAGTTGTCGTGGGCATACATAGTTTACATTAGACAGCTACAATATACCCAGTTAGTTAGTCATCGTTCACTACACATGAAATGCTTCCTTTAAAAAATCATCCATAATAATTCAACTTTTATAATAGCTATATACATTATTAAATTAATATAATGTTGAATTAAATGAGTAAAAGTTGCAGCAAGGAAAACATTTCATATCCTGTAACTATCTTGTCAAAATATTTACAATATTATTCTATTCATCAGAGCAGGTAGAAACTGTAAACGCAGCTCCTGCAAATTAAACAGTAACCGAAAGGTTTGTCATGTTGGAGCTGATAATAAATCCATTTTTTAACTGCTTATCATGGGTGGAGGCTGTGCACTGGATGCCAGTCCATTCCCAGGCATATACCAGCTCCCACTTACGCACATTCACACACTACAGAAGTCCATTTACAGACACCAAATAGTCGAACTGTATGCCTTTGGTCTGGGGGTGCACACCGAAGTACCCAAAGGAAGCCAGTGCAGCACTGGAAGAACTTCTCAGCTCTGCTCTGTGGGGAGACGGACGGACGGACGGACGGACATGTGATTTAGCTACCTTGTGCTTCAGTGCATACTGAAGCTGCACGTTGTGTCTGATCAGCTCCATCCTCTCCTCCCTCTTCCTCCTCCTGACCGCCTCCTCCTGGACAGAAAACTGAAAGTGAAGCTAAGCACCTGCTTCACGTCGCAACCTCTCACCAAAATAGGCTGCACTGGCGCTGCACTGGTGCTGCACTGGCACTGCACGCACGAATGACGGACATTCACAAGAAGGTCACAGAGCACAGATCTGCCTTAATTAGCCAGACGGCCTCAAATGAACTCGGGGTTTATCCCATGCTTCAGATGGAGGTAATTGACTGGCCAATCGGGAGCAGCCCCAGAATAGCAGGGGCTCATGGTTTCACCACCCAAGAATGCTGTGAATCGCCCGCCCCCCTCCACACTCACTGTTTACTTTCATGCTGCACTACCTTCAGTTTGTCCATCAGGTCCCGTTCTGCCTTCTTCTGCACAAAGTCCGCAATCCAGTCAGGCTCTGTGGAGGACGAGAGGGCCGGGGAGGAACACTGCTCCTGCGGGGGCCGGGTGGAGGAGCTGTCCATAGTGACGGCGCTCTCCTCCAGAAGGCCCACTGCCTCCTGCTTCTTCTTCTCCTCGTGGTCACGCAGCCAGGTGAGGGCTCCGCAGATCAGGCTCAGAGACTTGCCCTAAAATCCAGCAAAAGCCATTTTAGCTGTGAACCATGTGAACTAGATTTAGGAGAAAAATATAAATATATATTATAAAAATCTGAATGTCAGTTGAGGACATGATAAAACTTAGCACGGTAACATAATATTTCCCATCATGTCTTGCAAGCATAAAGTATGAAACCCCATTACATCAATCAATTACATTCAGCAATCCAGTAAAGCAATCTATCTCTGTATAACATATAGTAATGAAAGTGATTAAACTCACTGTCCCAGTAGGGCTCTCAAAAATCCCAATCTTCCCTTCATCGATAGTGGTGTACAAAGCCTCCATAAACGCTTTCTGGATAGAATACGGCTCGTACGGAAATGGGAACTCCATTTCCATATCTGCATGGAACTGAAGAATCCCTGCAGCTCCTGTCATTCACCACCTACCATAAGGACATGAACGAGCACGGAGGAAAACAGCAGTACTTCGTTTTACAACAATATTACACACAAAATCTGAAAACGTCATATGACAACTAGCCTATAACCCTGTCGTTAATCACACAGTACTATGCTTCCTAGCAAAATGATGTAGCTTTTACTATTGTACCAAAACTTAATTACCAAAAATGTGAATGCCCTGATGGATTGCAATGCTTTATACTTCACCTATAAATACTAATTAGTCTATATAGCTAGTTCGCAGCATAAATCCTCAAACAGCGATCATTTCTTCATTTTCCTTCCGAAGAGCGCGCCAATTACGTCGGCGCTCTTCAGCCAATCACTAGGCAGACAGAACGCGGCAGTGTAGGACAAACAGCAAGTTTCAACCCAGCCGCAAAACTGAAAATTTTGGATATAAAGTATGTAAAGATACGGGATATAACGTGTTTTCCCCACAAAAACATGGATGGTGGTTGCCTTTTTAAAAAGAAACCACACTCATGTTTTTCCATAACCAGTCACCTTTATACGTAAAGAAAAGCAAATACCAGTTTATTTTTAACTCCCTATATAGTATTGCCATATACGCAATGCACAAGTAATACGTTGACATTTTAATGATTTTTTAAAATAATCATATTCATTGTGTCTTTATCATCTAGTAATTTTTCGTTTAGATTTGATATTATTTATTATCTTTTTACTGATGGTTGGTCAGCATTTCTCGTTTGCTGTCTGCGCAGTACTTTGGTGACGGTGCCTAAACCCTAAGCTCCAGTTAAAACCAAGCACACCCTCCTTGCCGCTTTCTCTGGAAAGTTCTATGCCCTTCCTTCTGCGGAAAGCCAGTGCTTTAAATCGCCTGAGTCGGTGACGGTCTGCTGTCTGATAGCGGGCTGGAAGGCGCACAGTAGCTCTGAATTCAGATCGATATTCTTGCATCGCATCACGGCTGGGTAATCCCTCTTTGACCGTCGCAAAAACAAGCGGCCCTACCTCTGGTCGTGTTCAAAATAAGTGGCCTGCTGCAAATTGATATTTCGTTGCTGACTGGACTTCAGCTTGCAGTGAGGCCGGCCGGCCCATTCGTTTTGTCATATTTAACCAAGGAGCTAGAATCTTATTTTTTTAATTACTTCTTGTAAAGTTCGGTTATTTCTGCTATCGACCAGGCGCTCTGAGCACTGCTACATCCCATAGCTGCGGACCGCCGGAACAGTCTAGAAATTCGCGGTAGCTGGACGGTTGCAAGACCGATATGACTGCAGAAGAAGAAATGAGCAACACCGAGGGACATAAGATCCAAATGGAAGGAGTCGACATCACAGCCAAGCAAGATGGAGGGGTCTTGAAGGTATTTGCATGGGAACCGATGCTTATGGACGTTTAACCACATTTTCTGCCCTTAGTTGTGGCAGATCACGTAAGTGGGAGAGAATATTTCAGCCCAGATGTCTGCCTGTGACGTTAGAAGAAGCCGGTAACGTTTTTATGCGTAGTAAAGGGCAATTGATGACAGTCGATCCTGCAGTGGAAGATACTGACGTACGCCCTTTTTATCTCGTGCAACTTGGTAGTCTTGTGAATGCATTGGTTTCTCCTGTAAAGTCGTTGCTGGTATCGTTGTCACGGGCACCTAGCTGTGTGTTTGTAAGGGTTTCCGTGGTGCTGAGCGGGTCCCCCTCGAAACGCCAGCTTTAGAGCACGTGTCGTGGTGTGGGCCTGCACGGCGTGAGTGCGCGGGCAGCTGCTGTTTATATCGCTACAAAGCAGCACCTATCCTAGGCCATACCAATGAATGGATTTGTGAATAGGGGGAGGGTGTCCAGTCTGCATGGAAGTGACACGATCTCATATTTTGGACGGGCACATTAGCTCGATGCGTGTCATAGTAAATCCCGCATTATTATTTTGGTATCCAGGCATTAGGCACGGTATGCATTTAACATTCTGTGTAACTAGCATGTTGGCTAAGGTCACGGTTCCTAGACGGATGCTATTAAACCTTCCCTAATACACAAAGCACTCGTCTAAAGGAAACGAGACTGAGTCATTCTCTGTGTCCTTTAAGATAGAATAATTATTTTTCTGCACACCTCGCCGAACGATTGCTTCCTGTATACTGCCTAGTCTGCGGCTCGGATGCCGTTGGGTCTTAGCGCCGCTCGGCGCTTTGCAGAACATTGTCTGGAACATTCTTTGAAGGTTGAGCAGCCATGCTCAAGCGCTTCTTAAAGAAAACAACAGCCCGCAGAAAGTGAGTTTTACTTTTGTTCCCGTTTATTATAAACCTAGAATTTTCTTTAAAGGATCATCCAGCCTTTGGCATGAACGTAGTTAACAATGTGTTTCAGTTATCATTGTGAAACGCATTACGCTGTCATGTTCATTCGATTAATGCGATTTGTGTAGCTTACACATTTTCTGAAACTTTAAATGCGTTATCATCTCGTTTATAATGGTGGGGTGGCAGTTGGCTTTTGGTTAATAATATGAATCGGTAACTGAAAGGCTGCTGCTCTCACTGCAGGAAAGTACATAAGCTGAATTGCTCCAGTAGAACATTCAGCTATATAAAGGGGTATACGGTATTGTTTAACTGATGCATATTGTTTCACATGTAACTGAAAGCCAAGTCTCTTTCTTTTTTAATACTTACAGCTGGTGAAAAAGGAAGGAGCATGCACTGAGCAGCCTATGACTGGAGATAAAGTCTTTGTGCACTATGTTGGCACCTTGCTGGATGGCACAAAGTTCGATTCCAGTCGTGACCGGGGGGACAAGTTCTCATTTGAGCTTGGGAAAGGTATGTTGGCTCCCTTGCAGATTTCTTGCCGTGTTCTTTATGCGGTTTTTGGGTGGTGTTTGGAAATTTGTACCGCTTGTGCCATTCTGACTAGAACATTTACAAGTGGCCTCATCTCATCAGACATCTTTGCTCTCCACTCGCGCCTTTTCAGTAAGGATAGCTCCAGTAAATCAGGAATGTGGCAAACTTTGTAGAACAATTGTGGATCCCGCTATTCTGTGTTCTAGACAGTATCTGGCATGATGACATTGTATTTGAAATGGTAAGTAGTATATTTTTAGCTTGAATATACTTTGACACAGAGGGAATTTAAAATGTAGGCAATTATTACAACATTATGTGCGGAGATTAGTTTAACGCCTTGACTTACGGAATAGCATTGACATTCTTGTCCACAAAAATTCTTTCTCTGCACAGGTCAGGTTATTAAAGCATGGGATCTGGGAGTAGCCACCATGAAGGCGGGTGAAGTTTCCCAGTTTATCTGCAAGCCTGAATATGCCTATGGTTCAGCTGGCAGTCCTCCAAAGATCCCACCCAATGCCACCTTGATTTTTGAGGTAACGACTGATGACAATCAATGCATTTTAAGCAATGCATTTTGTTATAATTATGGATGTTACTTTTGATGCTTAAGTTGTGTCTTAAACAAAACAGTGGATGCATGTCAAAACACAAACGTTGGGGCCATTGTCCCTCTTTAAAAAGCTATTTGTCCAGCTAACAAAATGGGTTTGCAGTTAATGTGTGCAAAATAAGTGGATTATATGCTACTGACTGCAGCAGAACCAAGAGGTTTATGTGGTCATTTAGGGCGCACTCACGCTTAGCCCAGTTGTCTTGTACTGTGCCTGAATGCAATTGTCCCCCTTCCCCCACTGGTCTGCGCTCACATTGCATTAAACGATTTGGACTCGAGCACGCTTTCATTATCACCGTACAACTTTTTTGTGTTGAAAAGAACATATTCCTACTGTGCTTGAGTCCAACTGAACTGTGCCATGGCCCACCTCTTTAAGCGGGCCCGCGTGGTAAGGAGCTATTATACACTAGTGAAACGAACTGGACTTTGGAGGTCAAGCGTGCTCGGGCACAGTATGAGTCGCCTAGTGTGAGGACAGCCTTAGAAACATCAGGTTGAATGGGTGTCCAGTCCAAATGCAGTTCATGAAGCTGCAAAGTGCCATTCTGTGGCCATTGAGGATTATGTGGCAGCAGCCTCCTGTCATTTTGCACTCATTGCACTTTTCACCAGCGACGAGGGTACTTTCTAATGATTGGACATTTAAGGGGAGGGAGGGGTGTTGGAAATGAATGGGTCCAACAGAGACTCTGGGCTTTGAGTGTTGATGTCATTGCTTTATCAATTATTAAGCAGCAGATATCAAACATCGATGGCCTCAAATATTAAGCCAGTAGTTCTGCTTCCTTGTTTTCCCCCCAATAAAAAATGAGCTTGGACTTGAATTGAGATTCATCTATTGATTGATGATTGATCAGATGCAGCAGACTTGTTGGTGCCCTCTTAGATTCTTTTGGTTTGATAGATGTGCAACAGATTGAATTTTACATGTTCTTTTTTTCATGATGACTTTAGATTAGATAGAACTTTTTGATCCCACAGTGGGGAAATTAGAGTGTTATCACAGCTCCAGACAGATGACAAGACTGGGAGCTGAGGTAACCAGCTGCCTACCGTGGCGCCATCTCAACAGAGAGAAGAAAAGAAACAGAATAACATGAGGAGAGAGGAGGAGAATAAAAAAACAGCCCCCAGACTGTACTCCAGTGGGGAGTAGATTGTGGGAACCGAAAAAAACACCTCGGCAACATGACGAGAGGAGCAAAGCAGGGAAGATAAGGGGAGGGAGAGGGAGAGAAGACTTCTCTGTAGCAATGATAGGAAAAGTGCAAAATGACAACTGGCTTTATACTCTTTCCCTGAAGCATTTTGCACATTTTACTATGTCTGATATGAGAGCAGTAGATTAATTTACTACTGCCCACTCCTTGTCTGTGTGTGAGTTTCTAAATGTGTGTTCTACCTTCAGATTTGCCATTATGTTGTGTACATATGTGCGGCCTTTAAACTAATTTACTTAATTCGGTGCCACTTTACAATAAGGCTACCCATATAAATAGTTTATGAATGGTTTATAATGTGGTTATTAATTAGGTTGTAACACTTTGTAAATTATTAATAGACAATTTTAAACAAGTTTTTATTAATGAGTTATTGTCACAAGTGGCAAAATGGAGCCTTATTGTAAAGTGGTAACCTTTACTTCATGTTGATGGTTAAGCAGTTTAACATTGATTTATAATGTTTTGTAATGTTTTTTTTAAAAACAAGGTTTTTTTTTTTTTTTTTTTCCTGCAATTTTATAATTTCCCCTATTTGCATCTTGCGTAGTATTTTCAGACATGTGTGCTGGTGTTTGCCTCCGTGTCTCTAGGTGGAGCTGTTTGAGTTCCGCGGGGAGGACATCACCGATGATGAGGATGGTGGCATCATCCGGCGCACCATAACAAAGGGGGAAGGTTACTCCAAGCCCAATGAGGGAGCTACTGTGGAAGGTCTGCTTTTTCACTGTCCCTAATAATCTTACTCGGCTAATTTATTTAATTCATGCAAAGCTGTTAATTAGGGCTGTCGTAAGTGACGAATAGCATGTGGTCCTGATGATTCCATAGATTTTCACCCTGTTGTGTTTAAGGAGGTTAATGTATGTCTAGCAATCATGGTGGTTGGTTGAAGGGAGAGATCGAAGTAATTTAGGTATAATGTTTGGATGTTTTGAAGTGTGTGTGTGTGACCGGTGACTCCAATTCTCAGTGGCTGTGGAGGGCATGTTCGAGGAGCGAGTGTTTGACCAGAGGGATCTGAAGTTTGAGATCGGGGACTGTGAGAGCCTGGACCTTCCTGCCGGTGTGGAGAAGGCCATCACGGCCATGGAGCAGGGAGAGGAGTCTACCTTCACGATCACAGCAAAGTAAGACCTTTTCTATTTGGCTCTCTACGCCTTTAATTTTATTCAGCCAATGAAGTTCGCTTTTTTGTGGAGCTGCAGTATGACATGGTCTGTACTTCATTCCAGGTATGGGTATGGAAGTGCTGGAAGCACCAAGTTCAACATCCCCCCTGGTGCCACTCTGAAGTATAAAATAAAACTGAAAGCCTTTGAGAAGGTAAAGCCGCTGCTTCCATTGGTGCATGTGGTGATGGCTTTTCGATGGTGGTTTTTTTTTAATGATTTTTTTATTTTTTCTCTTTAGGCTAAGGAATCATGGGAAATGAATACATCAGAGAAACTGGAACAGGGTGCCATTGTTAAGGAGAAAGGAACTCAATATTTTAAGGTAGGTATACCGACGGTTCTCCTTGTCATTTCAACTTGACAGTTGTGCTTATAGCTGGTTCAGTCCTCTTCATTGGAAAAAGCTGGTCATTGTGGCACAAGAGGATGTCAGTAATACGATGTTTTCCCTCGAGCTGCTTGGGTGTAACCTTTTGGCAAAAGTTGGTGGGGAAGGCAAGTCATGCTGTGGAGAGAATGGAGTGTTTCTCTTTGGAGGGCTCTTTGGAAATGATTTACAAGCAGACGGCTTGGAAGAGGGAGCCCGTAGCCTTCTCCTTTGGCTGCCGCAGTAATGGTTGCGATTAAGGCCAGACTAAGCACGCGTGGCGGTGTCGCATCACAGGAAGGAAAGTTCAAGCAGGCTACCGGTCAATATAAGAAGATCGTGTCCTGGCTGGAACACGAGTCGGGCCTGTCGGAGGAGGACGAGCAGAAGGCCCGAGCGCTGAGGCTGGCAGCCCACCTGAACCTGGCCATGTGCTACCTGAAGCTGCAGGAGGACAGTCAGGCTCTGGAAAACTGTAACAAGGTACTGCAGTTGGATGTGTGCATTTCATCAACTTGTGGCCTGGTGGAGACTTTAATCTCAGAAACTTCTGTTTTCAGCGATGGGACTCGGGGTATTAAAATGATTGGCCTGAATATGTGGTAGTTTCCAAGCTTGATGAGCAGAATTGCTGATTAAAGCTGACTATTTGTAATGATCATGTCTTGTATCTAAATTTTAATAGATTGGGGGGGGCTATTTGAATTGCCTTGCTGGAGGACAGCAAGAGCATGGCTGTGAGGTGCAGGGCCACAGATTCACTCGTGTCGCGGTCCTGTCCCTTTTGCAGGCTCTGGAGCTGGACCAGAATAATGAGAAGGCCCTCTTCCGGCGTGGTGAGGCCCTCTGCGCCATGAAGGAGTTTGAGCAGGCCCGGGACGACTTCCAGAAGGTGTTGCAGCTGTACCCCAACAACAAGGCTGCCAAGACCCAGGTGGCCGTCTGCCAGCGGCAGTTGAAAGAGCAGCACGAGAAGGACAAGCGCCTCTATGCCAATATGTTCCAGAAATTTGCTGAGAGAGATGCCAAGGTGAATGGCCAGTAGTGACCCTCGGTTTGCCCACGTCCCACCCGCCCCTCCTGTCCTCTCAGGCGTGGAAGATTTCACCTAGACTGACCTTGCAAGCTAATTCTTAACTTAGCATCCGCTAGTCTCTACTGAATAAACCACATAAAAATCTGCTAAATTAGCCGGGGTCCTATACATACAGATTGTAATACTGTCTTCTGCCAGTAGATGGCAGTTCTGATTTTAAAAACATGACTGCGTTACGATGGTTTAACTTCTCAGTGAGTCGCATGTTGACTCGATCCCGTCATCCCTTTCATTCCTACGTATGGCACAGTACTAATGAAGACCAATAATTTGGCAAAAACTCTTGACATGGTTGGTGATGCATTTAAGAGCTGTAGCAACATCTTGTTTCTGATTCGCAGAAAGAAGCTGAGAAAGTGAAGGAGGAGAAGGGAGAGCAACAGGCGAATGGCGAGGGGATGGACATTGAGGAAAACGGCGCTCAGGAGCAAACGGCAGCTTAATCCCCCCCCCGGCCCCCCCTTCCTCACTTGTTTTGTTTTCTCTTTTTTTGACTTGACTTTTTTCGTAACTTATCAAATGGTGTGCAGATTTTTTTTGTAAGTGTGACAGCATGGGGGTGGGTGGAGGGGTTACTCTTTCTGGCCTCAGGCCATAAGGAATGGAAATTCAGGTCTTTGCTGGAGAGCTACTCGTCAACGTAAACAATTTACTGTATGGCCTCCCCTTGTTTGTCTGTGTTGGCTTTGCTGGGTATAAAATTCTTTCATGCAAATGCCATTGGCTGTAGAATAGAAGCCCTGGAACTATAGCAGCTAGCTTATCTGCTGTAACCTACTTCAGTCGTGTCTGGATGGGTGGAGGAAATTTTAAATGAAGATCTTTGACAGCCAGTTAAGAGGTGCTCTGAACGCTAGCATTTATGGTCAGACATCATTGCTCCCCTCATATTCTTTATGGAAAGGGACGGCATCAAGAGCTTGCGTGGCCTGCTGACCTTACTTTCTCTTTGGCTAGTGTTCTGTTCTGTGTACAAAGCATCCTGCTCCAACTCCCCAAGGGCTATTCCATTGTTTCCCACATAGGTTGTAAAGACCCACGATCTCCTACCCGTTGGTCAGACATGACCCAGGTTCATGGACCGGAAGCCAGATGACTGGAGTACTGAGGTGTCTTGCAGTGTGATAATAGTTCAGAGCATCTACTGTTCGTCTGTTCGTTTGGTTAATGGGAAGCTACCGACAATATACTGTTAATGAGATTTACAATACTGCGCCGATTGGTTTGTATTCATTGTGAGACCTTAAGCAAATAAACTGTATATCCTAGGAGCCGTTTTTGGGGTGTAAAGATTTAATTTTGTGTGTAATTTCTGTGTTACCGTGCAAGTTCATGTTAAGATGAATATTTAAACTAGAAGACACCATACCACTCACAAAAAGCCCAATGTCAGGCCGTTTATTAGCATCTGTTGGAAGAAATTGTCTGGGCAGCAGTAGTACGTGTTCTGTTCCGGAAGGGTGTTGGGTCAGCTATGTATGAGTAGTCGCTGGACTTGGAAGAATGCTGTTCTGATCTACACTCTGGCTGGCTTCCTCTCCAGCCACTACTTATGAAAGTCTCATTGTAATATGACTGAATTCCTTGCAGCTTCAGTGATGGCAATAAATCACCATCTCAACTTTACTCAGGGTCTTGTTTTGTGAAATTTTCCTTCAGCAGTGGAAGGTGTTGACCTTTGAGTTCTTGGGAATTCTTGGTTCAGGAACCATTAATCGACTGGAGTCCTTTGGATGACTAGTAGTTCCAGTGAACAAGAACCATGGATCCAGTTTTAAATGGCATGCTGGTTAATGTGTGGATGATGGATATGTGATGCAAACATTAGGCTGTAGTTTATGAATGTTTTAAATATTTGAAATGCACTGAATACTGAAGAGGAAATATGATTTAATCCTAAGCAGGAATCCTTTTTACTTTTTAAGGAGTAGACATCCATTTTCTAGAAAAGTCTTTTAGACTTTACCTTTAACTAATGAATGTAATAATGTTTATCGAGTATATTTTTATGATTGTTAGTCTTTATTGTGTTAAAATGCAGGGATGTACGTAAGTTGCTTTGCCCATCTCCGGATCTTTTCTTTGTATTCCATTCAGCATGTACTTTCTGTGATTCATTAAATTATAAATGCTTGATCAGTAAACTTCAGCCTTGTGAAGGGTGCCTGCAAATGGAAGGATAAAAAAAAAAAATGGAGGCCGTTAATGCATGAACACAAGAAATGTACTAGAAAGAGGACGGGATGGCTCAGTTAGCTCAGCGGGGTTTGGATCTTGCCTCCACTTTCAAGTTTCCTGTTTATCCTGTCAAGTGCGTTTGCTCGCATTCCAAAGATCTGCAGTTAGATGTAATCGGTGTCTTTATATTGCCCGGAGTGTATGACTGAATG
This sequence comes from Isichthys henryi, assembly GCA_026776945.1. Taxonomy (NCBI): domain Eukaryota; kingdom Metazoa; phylum Chordata; class Actinopteri; order Osteoglossiformes; family Mormyridae; genus Isichthys; species Isichthys henryi. The sequence continues at coordinate 11,844,781 of JAODJX010000001.1, read as the reverse complement.
AGTGCAGTCCCCTGCAATGTACTGGCATCGTGTCCAGTGTATTCCAAACGCAGCAGCTCAAATTGTCATCAGGAGCAGGAAGTTTGAAGACATAACCCCTGTTCTTAGTTCCCTGCATTGGCTACCTGTTAGGTTCAGGACTGACTTCATGGTTCCCCTATAAGGAACCTACCTCACAGAATTACTTCAATTTTACAAGCCTCCACTCACAGAATCACAGAACGCAGGTTTCCTTGTTCCATGCATATAAGTGACAGTTGGCACTAAAACATTCTGCTATGAGGCCCCTTTATTGTAGAATAGTTTGCCAGCCTATGTTAGAGATGCTGAATCAGTCTCAGTCTTTCTTTTCTCGACTGAAGACCTATTATTTCAGATTAACTGACTCACAACTTAATACGTAACACACCACAACTATGACTGCTGGTGCTGCTGTACGAGCCATTTTTATCAAATATGCTTGTCCATTAATGTTCTGACCCCCCCATACTCTCTGCCTTCCTTCCCACTATGATGCCTGGGGTGGGCACCATTTGAGCTGGAGTGTTGGTTCAAGCCCATGGAGGGGTGACATCATGGATGTGACTTATGAACTGCAACATCATGGGTGCAAACTTCAATTTGCACACGGCACAGACCAGCGTAGAAAATCTACTCATTGATTAATATCAGCTTGATTTAGTTGGTCTTGCAGCAAGCAAGCCCAGTCTTTCCTTTTTCTTGTAATGTTAGCATGCCCAGGGGGGTGGGCAACCAGTTGACCTTGTACCACCAGTGTTTTTTTTTCTCCCTACTTGGGAGTTTCTGGTTCCTCTCTTCTGTTGTCATCTGGCTTTCTTTCATTTCTTTGTCTTTCCTTTTCCATGTTTTTATGTTCTCTCTTTATGATATCGCACTGCATCACAACACACCCACCAATAGCGCTACGGGGCAACTCTGTGAAAGACGCTATATACAAATTAAATCGATTTGAAATATATGAGAGGTATGTCATGAGAAACGGGTTTTAATCAGCTGAAAGTAAACTTAACGGATCTGTTGAAATAATTAAAAAAAAAAAAAAAAAAAACAGCACAATAACTTCAGCTGACAACCAGACAATTTGTAATGAAGTTAAATACACATCCACACCGCCTTTGTGAGCTTGGACTCTGATCCAAACAATTTAAAATAAATTTCCGCTCGGTTATGTCTGAAGTGGTGTGCTGGCATCCAGAACAGGTGTCAAAGCAAAAATGAGAATTTGAAATTCATCATTGGTTACCTGAGCTCAAATTTTTTAAATCCCGCAAAGTTGCTAAGATAATACCTTGTACCTGCACTTAAAAGTCAGGCATTCAGCAGAGAGAGGAAGAGAATGTGAGGAAATGCCATCGGTTCCTTATCTCTGACACAGAATCCGATAGGCTGTTGGAATCAAGCACAGTCCAGAGGTTGTAACGACCAGCGTTCTCTTTTTCGTTGCTCAAACTTGACCCAGGTTCATGGAGTGGAAACCAGGTGACTGGAGTACTGAGGTGTCTTAGAATGTGATAATCGTTCAGGGCATCTACTGTTTGCTTCTTTGATTAGGGGGAATCCACGATAATATTGTACCGCCGGCGGATTTGTATATCACAGCATGCCTCGCGGGCCATCGTAAATAGCCCCTTGTATGTATTTGTTACATGTGCAGTTCCTGTGTTAGTCCTGTTCAGGACTGTAATAAAAATCTCATTATCCTCTGCTAACAAGCCTCTTCCTTATTCGCTGCTATCGCGATGGCCTGCCATCTATTACAACATTGCGCTGATTTATAATATTGCGCTGATTGGTTGCACACTGGCCTAAATAAGAGTTTAAAATAAATTTCCACTGAGTTGCGCATGAAGTCGTGGACTGGCGTCCACAACATGTGTCAAAGCAAAATGAATATCTAAAAGACAATAGATTTGGCATTCTGTGACACTAAAGAATATCTTCTCTTTGTCTTTTCTCATTAATATAATTTGCCTGTGAGCTGGAATAAACTTTTTTAAGCAAAATGTCAACGGATGAAACATATTTACCGTACTAAAAATATAACAAATAACTTTTGTTTTGCACCTTCCACATGAAAATCAAAAATACATCTCGCTAATTTGGTTTCTGTAATGTTTTTTTTTTCTTTTCCTTCCGGCTTTGGAGTGGTATCCAATATCAGAAACTCAGAATTCCGCTGCAGGTCCTATCGCATTGTTCTCAGCGTGGTGTATCTACCTGTCAGTCAGGATCGTGTGGGACACGCCCTCGGGGGGGTGTGGCCTCTTTTTTTAGCCCCGTCCCGGCTCTTTGTAACTGTGTTAACTATGGTAAGAAGGAGGAGTCACCTAAAACCGGTTCGGCTGTTGCCGACACGCTAGTATTTCGTGTGTTTTTAAGAAAAGCGGTCCGAAGCTGGTTTCAAATCGTATCCTTTCTGGGAACAGGACCTCGGGGGCCACTCGGTGTGCATCGGGGCCTCAAGCCGCAAACTGAGCGAAATGCGCAATGAACAGCTCTGTTGGCCATGAGCTCCACCGTTTCTGCTGCTACCACTCAGCCCGACTGGCGACACATGCACCTCAAAAGTTTGCCGGCGGTCTTCGCCAAAATGCTGCACTTCTTCTTCCCTCTCAAGAAACTGCGACGAAACGCTAAGTACCTCTTATGTACCTCCCTGCTGACAATCGGCTTCTTCGCAACGTATTTTCAGTTCAAGGGAAACACCGGTAACAGCGGACTTGGTAAGTGCTGGACTTGTGCTGTTTACGTTTTTCCTTATTTGTCTGGAATCTTTTATTTACGGTCTCATTCTGGGAGGAACCTGTTGTTCGAGAACAGTAACGAGTTACCGAGGTGACTGTTTTCCACTTAAACATGCGACCTTGGCCATTCGTAAAATATATTATTGATGCCCCAAGTGATACTACTTGATATGTCTGCTGTAGGTGCGAGTTTGGTGGTGAAGATACTAATCCCGAGAGTGGGTTTTGCGTGTCAGTCCTGAGCCGGGGGAGTGGAGTTACTCTGACCGGGATTGTAACTAGTTTCTCATTGGGAAAATACAATTTTCGGCATCAAAATTTAATTCCAGTTAACTTTGACCTGAGCATTCCCCACCACCTTGTTTTTAGCCGTACGTGTGTTTGGTGCAATACTATTGTCTGTACAAACCTTGCCACTCTGTTGTCCAGTGTTTTGTGCCATGTACCTTGTCCTGCCTTGTACCTTCACTGCGACCATAACTTTTACACATTTCACTTTGCATTTTGTCATTTGTTCCAAGCGTTATATCCCTGACTTTCTTGAATCTCAAATGCCAGTATTACATTTTGCATTTTGTATAAACTGTAATAATTTGTAAGTCTCTACTTAGTTACATTTCTTCACATAGGTGTGTTCTGTTGGCATTAAGGGAAAGCCAAAACGCTGTCTCATCTCACCACACAGGAGTGGCACACCTGCACAATGACAGAAATCCTTAATCCTTGTCTTTCCCCAAATGAATTGAGTCCATGAAAAATCAAATTTAAAACAATCTACCAATTTAGGCAAAAAAAGACAGTGGATTTGACATTCTGTGTCACAAAAAAAGATCTTCTATTAATATCATTTGCTTTTGAGCTGGAATTAACTTTGTTTTAAAACCTTTTAAAGTTAATTTCAAATGAATGCCCTTTCTTCTTGTCTTTGTTCATTTTCCTTTTCTGCTGCCTAGCAAATGTCCTTTGCCACCTCATGTCCTCACCAGCCTTCCTTTTGAAAGATGACTCCCTTCTGGGGACATGGGATAGCACTACAGATGTTTACTTGGATGTGAGGGAGCTGTGCTGTGGTCCTCAGTTTCCTGCATATTCAACTGCTCCCCCTTCCCGGTCATGTACACCCCAACTCCCCATGTCATCACAATCAATTTACCCAAACCCCTGGGTCAGTGGACGCGGAGATTGGATGAGGGTCATGTCACAGGAGACCTATTGTGAATCTCGCCTTTGTTCGAAACTTTGTTTCTGTGTGCCTCTGCATGATTAGTTAATATGTGGGTGTGTGATCTCTCTCCGAATGTTTATTTGTAGTTTTAACTTAACCAAGCACTTCGCTGTGCGAAGGAGAGTATTTCCAGGGGCTCTGTAATGCACAGCCTTACCCGGGCTCTGCTAAAAACGGGCCTCAACTAACTGACTTTAATAAAATTTGAAACCTAGAGTTGCCACCTGTCCTTCATTTTATGGTATTGTCCTGTTTTGAAGAGTGAAATGCTATTTCTGAACGCGATTTGTCCCATATTTTTTGCATCTAGACTGAAATGTAATTTTAATCTGGATCACTTCTTCACTTTTAATTTTTTAAATCTTTGTCGGAATTACTACACGTCCCCCCCCCCCGAATCGATAACTATTTTAAATTGTACGGGGCCCCCGCTTACATCTCAAACAGCCAAGGGGCTTCTGTCTATGTTGAGAAGCCTATGATCTGTTAGATGTTAGTTTAATTAATCACAGCACACACAGATCCTTTATGGACATGCTTAGATAGAAGTATATTTCACTTGATGTAAGCGGATACTGACAGACATGCCCTTATCCAGGGCCAACAGAACGGCATGAACACCAGCACCTGACACACCTATTGAAATCAGCACTGCCAAGAATCAGGACACTGGCACATCTATTAACAGAAACAGATTTCAGTCATTTAAGAAGTCTGCCCTGTGTGAAATTGTGTTGTTCAGAATGTTATTATCAAGAACTATAATCTTTCTCTAATTTCTGGTGTGGTTCCCGAGGAGCCCTGGTGCCTGTGGCATACCTCCTGTGGCCCGTAGAGATGCTGGTGTATGTGTGGTTGTGGGGATGTCCTGCCTGTGTTCGGAAGGTTGTTGGTTTAAATCCCCCGGTGGACCTTCTGACTCTCCCTTCACTACGTCTTCCTGATATCTTCTCAACCCCTTTTCAGCCCTAAGGCATCTGAAAATGAATGTTTTGTCTTTTTGTCTGATGGGTTTTTTTTGTTTATTTCAAGCATATGAATGAAACCATTTTCAAGTTTTTGGAGATTAATAATATGTTTTTTTATGTTGGTTTCCACGCTTCCCCAAAAGGTGTTACAGCAGGGGTGAGCTGAGTGGCTCTCAGTGGGTTTCAAATCCCAGTGCTGTCACCATTGAGCTCTTCATCAAGGCCCTTAACCCCAATTGCTCTAAGTATTGGCTGATCCTACTTTCTCAGTTGCGTGGCACTTTGGATTAAAAACACCTGCTAAAAAATCTAAATGGAGTATACTTTTCCAGTTGGAAGAGGGTTAATGGGAAAGTGTTCAGAACTGGAAATGTGCATTTGGGGAATTGCTCATATTAAATATTTAGGGTAAGTTTTTGTTTTGCATGGAATTTCCCTGTAGGTGTATCTGATGGCTTTACTGCTTACTTAAAATATGACAAAACATTTCTATCTGGTGGTTTGTGACCTGTGAGACCTGTGAGAAGCTGATGCAAAATGTCCTGAGAGAACTGTTTCACCGTTAATCTCTCAGCTGATTTAACTAAGATACCACAGAATCGGCATTGCCCTCAGAAGTAGGGCTGCAATGATTTATCGAGTAACTCAAATAACACGATTACAAAGAATCCTCCATGCAAATTCTTTTGATGCTTCATTTAATCCACGTGACAGTGTATCGCTCAGTGATCACCGTGTTTCACACGGAGGATTTTTACTGTGGCACAGTGTGCTTACGCTGTATTACGCTGTATTGTAGATTAAGAGTAAGTAGCGGTGCTCTATAGGGGCCCATTGTAAAAATACGGCGGAGAAATTTCCGGCATCCTTCAGGTCATGGGGACGGTGAATAGTTCCAGTCACTGGACACTCACGGCATACAGTCATATTCATTTTCACTGCTTTTCAAGCACTTTGAGAGATTTGTTGATACAGCTTTTAAAAAACATTACTACATTAGCTGTCACTGATATATTAAATATAACTTTGTTTTTATATGTGCTCAGCATTAGCTGTCAATGTTTATCATAATTAATAGTTATGACTGAAAGTAGCTTAACGGTTATCGAGGGTAATGTTCCCATGTCATTAATGATTTTGTCAGTTACTATTGACACAGGGTAATGTTACATGTTAAGTTGTTCTGGTTATCAACGGCTTACAGTTAGCTGCACTGCTACCATGTTAATACACCTGATTATCAGTTTACGGCTTTCCTCAGGTCACGTGGTTCAGTGAGAATTTACTACGGCATTTGTGGCGAAACGCCTTACATTTTTTGTGGCAATTTGCCAGAAAAGTACCGTGTCACGGTAAAGTGTCTGTATTTTTACATGTGCTTTTTAAGTGCTGCATTTGTAAACAGCGCTTGAACAAAATGTGCTTTTTTCCACATTATTTTGACTCCCTCATGTTGAATTACTTAGAATATCATTGAAATAAAATAAAAACTTCTGTTTGTCCATATTGACCTGTATATTTTTTGTTACCCCCTATTACCCCAACTTTTTGTCCCTAAAGTGCAAGGTGTGAATGGAAAATTTCATATAGTGCTACTTTTTGCGACATTTGTCCAGTTTAGCTTGTTTTGTGGATAAAGAAAGACAATTGGTTTTGATCACTGGGCACTTTTGATAGGTGGGTACTTTCTATACAAGTAAATAAACCGGAAGGCATATTTTGCCTGGCAGCCTTTATGAAACATTATACAGTATAATTATTTGTACCTTATTTCGATTGGAAAATGGTTCAAAATTGTTTGAAAGTTTAACATGTTAATATTTCAAGTGATCGTTTCCCTTAACTAAGGAATTAAGTTTTGGCATATTTCATCGAATATAGTAAACTCTGGTTTGCAGGAGGACCAGTGATTGAGATGTAAACTTTCATTTGTTTATAAACTGTTCTTGGTGTTCGGGGGAGATGTATTCAATAAAAGTGCACAGTTTCGGCTATTTGTGGTTTGACTTTGAAGCATAGTCTATATATGCTAGCTCACTAAAGATCTGAAGTATGTAATAGTGAAAGTGTTCTCTTTAAAAAAAAAAAACAGATGTACATAAATGCACTAAAAGGGTTTAATTCCTTTGACAGATATTGTAGGCAATTTAACCACCAAAAATGTGTCTAAAAAGGAAACCAATTAATTGTTAATTTTAAGAGACCTGCCCTTGTTTCTCTTTTGAACAGTTACTATTGCGCTTTAACAAAACTATTTATCTGATTAATAAATGGAATAATCGATAGAATACCCAACTACTAAAGTGATCAATAGCTGCAGCCCTACTTGGAACTCCACTGAAAGCAGGATCTTATTCATTTAGTCCTAACAATCAACTCATTTAATCACACAATACTTGCTGTCACTGTACATGCTGCTTGAGCAGAGCCCGTTTTCCAGAAAATTTGTTGGAAATGCATGATAAAAAGTGGAAAAGTTTTTTTTTCTTTTCTTTTTTTTTATGTGGATCTCATATTTCTAGATAAGCACTCAAGAAAAGCCTGTGTGTCTTTTTGTTTTGTTTTACATTAATAAATTTGTATGGGGCATATTATGTAAATTTATAAATGTGAAACTTGTACATTTATAAATTAGACAATGTAAATGTAACTGCATGTATCACTTCTCTTCTAGTCAACAGATAAACAGGGATGTTTGAGTCAGTTGGCATGTCAACAGTGCCATAGAGCCTCGCCTGATGGGCAGGGGGGCCACACAGCCCTCTGTGTATAAGTGTGGGAGGTGGGTGTTGCCCCTGCTGAGGCCTCCTAGACAAAGATGGCTTGCGGATCTGTCTCTTGGAGACCTGACCTCTGTGGGCCTTTTTAGAGACTCTGCCAAGCAGTGGACAAGAGGAGCAAAAGCTGTCTGAGTGATAGTGGGGGAGGGGGTACTAAGGTGGTGGAGGGGGGAGGGACATGTGCCAAGCCATGGGGCTACTGTTGCTGTGGGTAAAGGACAGAAGAATGGGGAAAATGCACCTCAAGTTCACTGGGGTGTCTGGTTTATGGGTCTTAACGGCCAACATACTTAATCCTTACTCATGCCTTTTTAGTGCCTCCTGCGTCAAAATGGGCTGTTTATGTGTGGGTTGGAAGCTAATATTAGTACCTTGAATCCTTCTAAGGAAAATGGAGATGCAGTTTGCCAAGTCTGTGCTTAATGTGTAGATGTTAAAGATAAATCACTTCTTGGATTAATTACGCTTGCCTCTTTTATTCTGTTCTCTGTCGTGGCTATATGAGGAAGACGATTGTTTCCCCATCCCCTCAAACATTATCTGTCCTTTTTAGAGGTGCGCCGATCCACTTTTTCAGTGCCGATACCCTCCGTTCAGGTATCGGGATCGTATCTGCTGTTATGAGTACAGGTCTGATACCAGAGCTCTTTTTAAATACAAATGAAAAATCATGCCAAAAAAGGTTTGTTAGGCTACTAGAAACATGCATAATGTACTATTCCACCTCGTTTGTGCATCTTGTTTTAAGTGTTTCTAAGGCATTTGCAGTTCTGTTTCCACATCTTACACATGAGCACACCTAAGCATGCTTAAAATGCCCCACAATTTTTCTCCCATTGGCATCAGCTCACTTACACTTTACTGCCATAGCAGCCCCTCGTTTATCACAAACTCCAGCAACTGCACACAACAGCCCAAGCTAGTGACTCCCAAATGATCCATTGCTTTTTTTCATATTACTCTCCTTGTCTCGTACAATTGCATGTGCTTTGTCTAGTGGGATTTTCCACTAAACTTTAGTTCCGCCTCTCAAAACTTAATTTTTTGCAAAGATTGCAAATCGCTGTCCTACTGTAAAAACTGTTATTTTACGCATAGAATACTTCCAGATTCCAGACATGTTTGCTTTGCGTATGGTTAGGGTTAGCGTTCAGCTTGAATTTTGCGAAAACATTAAAATAGGAAAGAGCTGAGGTGTGATTAATTGCAGTAGTCGATTTTTTTTTTTTTTGAGAAATTGAAGCTATCTTTTTACGGATTGCCGAAAACTAAACAAGTATCAGATGTGGATCAGTCACATATGGCTAATACTCGATTCGTCTAATTAGGAATGGATCGGTGCCGAAATTCAGATCGGTGCACCTCTAGTCCTTCTGTCACATCAATATCAATGACATCAGTAGACCTCATGATATAATGGAGCTGTATGGTGTAAATTAGTCAAAAGTTGGTTTTGATTTATGGGAAAAGATCTTTGTGTATGTTATATGTCATTTGTGAAACACTTGTTATGTTTTTGCTAAAAACTGTGAATCAGTACTCATGGACGTAATGGGGGGGGCACAGTGATTGGATGGTTGCTGGTTGAAGCCTCATCTCCACCGGGCCGGCAGGTATATTTGCTGTGTAACGTTCAGTTTGTTTTCAGCCCAGTATGCGCAATCGCACAAATAACAACAAGTATGTGTTGACCATGGAAAACATTATGCTATTTGTAGCTGTAAGCTGGGTATGGCTAATGTTAGTGATCATAATCAGCGGTTTAGGGAACATTTCTGGTTTCCTAATATATTACACCAACACAGGAGAGAGAGAGTTGCTGATGAGACTGAGACGGTCGGTCAGCTCTTATACCAGACTTGTATATGTTGCTGCAAATACATCCAACATGGTAACTCATTTGAGACGTCTTCATCAGAGTTTGTGTACTAGCAGAGCAAGGCAGAAACTGCCTCTGCAAGTTTGTCACCTTGTGGCTTCTCAAGACCCTTTCACCATTTTATTAGACCCCCTGGTCCAACCCGGTACTAACAAGGTGTACCTAATAAAGTGGCCGGTGCGTGTATGTATATGTTCTGTCGCCTAATGAAAAAGTGAACTTTACTCTTTACTCTTGTCTTTAGTTAGCATTAATGTAATCCAAAAATAGCTAAAAATACATAACTTTGATTTTGCGATACTTAGATTGCATTACTGATTACATTAACTAGTAACTGTACAGGATTACATTTTTTTAAAGTAACTTGGATTTAGTTTATTCAGACATGACAGACACATTGCCTTTGATTTACAGTTGTTCCCGTGTTTGCAGATTTAATAATAAATAATTTCAAAACAAATTCTGTTGTCCCTGCTGTACCAGAATTGCACCGAGCCGTGAACTTAATTCCCTGGTTATTGAACTGTGAATTTTGTTTACTGTTGCACCTCTGCTTTTAACCCCTGCAGTGCTCTAGTGGTATCATGGCCTGATCCTGTTAATAAAGCACACAGCCATGCCATCTGCTGCAACAAACGTTAGCAGCAGAGTAGATGGCTGTACAGAAGAGGTCAGTGACTCTTCACATGGTGCCGTTGTAGGACTCCATACTTCCAACAAGTCAGGTCGCCACATTCCTGCCATGTAACGGCTGCCCTGGTCAATCTCAGGCTTTATCTCTTCTTCAGAAGGTCACTTGAACTAGTGATTCTCTGATTCGTCACTGTGGTTCTCCTGCTTTAGTTTAGCCCAAGGTGAAGGTGGGTGAGACCAGCAGATGATACCTTCCAAGAAATTTCTTCAAACTAAGAGGAGTGGGACTCCACTGCATCTAGAGTACATGGTTGCTTGATTTTTTTAATATTTTTTTTTAAAGGAAGACTTAAATGTCAATTTTACATGATTTTTTTTTTCTGTGAAGTTAGTGTTTGAATTTATCAAAATAATCGATTAGGCAGTTATTTGAATTGAATTGAGATGGAAATGAAAGATATCCAGTACATTAAACCACTCCCCTCAGTAAATGCTCAACGGTTTAACCTCTAACCTCACTCAGTGGCCTGCCTTGAGTCCACTGTCCCGTTTTGGGCTGAGGGTGTCGTCCCACACCTAGGGCTACACAATTACAGTCGAACCTCGTTACTACGTACAAGACGGGATATCAAAAAAATGTACGTTATAAGCATAGAACGTTGTAACCACTTAGTGCAAGATGGATGAAAGAACTCACGAAATATCCATGTAAA
>JAODJX010000001.1:11803703-11817795 GCA_026776945.1 Isichthys henryi | reverse complement strand
CCCCCCCCCCCCCACTTTATGAAAGGTCCACCTGTCCTATGTTTACCCCAATGACTACACGCGACTAACACACATGGAGAACATCAATAAATGCCTGTACAACGAAGACCCCCGCTATATAGAAGGGTAGATACAATTCTTAAATGTTTCCCGTTGGTTTGATAATGTTATATGACTGCAAGAAGTGAAAATATCTATTCCCGGTAATCAGTAGTGTTTCCTGCATAATTTTATTTTTATATATAGAAATATAATAAAAACACACACACAATGTTTAGCTTTGTTGGCTGTGGAACAAAAGCCATTGTAATAATACTTCCATAGCAACCTCTAGGTAGATAAATATGTATGAAAATAAATATTGTTAAGAGCATTGAGAAATGCCCTGTGCTGTGCAGCTAGGAGCGACCTAAGCACACCCAGAAGCTTGCCTTAAGGAGTGTACTGCTCTCCTTCAGATTCTCTAGAGCTTTCAGTAGTACTCCAGTCTGCCATTAGATGGCTCCACTTCCTCACAGATGTAGTCATATCTTGTTTTTAATTTTTTTAATCGTGTTACTTGCTATAGATGTAGATTTAGATATACCTCTCATAATTTTACTAATTTCTATGCAAAATAATATTTATTTCTCTTCTTGCCAATAACTCATAAAGTTGTTCAATTTTCCCAAAACATTGGGCGCAGGCTTGGGTTTCTGAATTACATGAAGATGGACTCTCCAGAAAATAGAGGCACTGAACCACGAGACGATTTATGGAACGAAGAAGGTAGACGCACCATACTGTTGTTCGGCCTGCTCTGGGGAAGATCATCCGGCATAGCTTGTATTTAACATAAACATCCATTAACCTCTTCGTTTTGAGTGTTGGAGTGAATTGCTGTGGAGATCAGATGTTGAATGGAGGTCTAATTAATCTGCTCATATTTTGGTGTATATAGGTACATGCAGCATTTGTCATACGTTTCTGCTGAGGCCATATTATAGGCAGATAAAACGAAAGAAATACCATGTAGGATATTAATACCAGAGAAGGTATAGGACAATATAACCACTTATGGAACAGTTGTTTTTGGTTGCCTTATAGCAGATTATATTTTATTTTATGACACTGGTGTTTACAACTTCTGCTTTATGAAGGGTATAGGGGTGGCCTTGGTGAAAAATCTTTGTACCAGTACGAGGAACTTCAGCCAGAGAGGTTCAGAAAGCTGCCAGGCAACGACATCTACAGTGATGATTACAGCTTCGTCGGGCAGGTTCCCGAGCCAGATTCAGACACACTGCATATGAATGGGAATCCTCGAAAACTGCTGACCGCGCAGGTTACTGCGTATAATACAAGCCAACTTGCCAGATATAAGCCTCAAGTCCAGCAACCTGTAGTGAACACCATCCAGTCAGAGAACCAGAGAGATCCTGTTCAACCAGCAATGGTTACAAATGCAAACAATGTTCAAAACCATGCACTTTATTCTAACACGAACGACGTGTTTCCGATGCTACATGGGCTTCATGTGCACCGTAAGCCAAGACGTAAAAATCGTCTACGTCCACCAAAGGTGGTTACGCAGAAAGAGCACAAGTACCAGGACAGCGAGAATTATGAAACGTCACCCCCAATCATCTATGACCCAGTTGTAAACTGGGCGCGGACGATCAACGTGAGTAACATGGACTTCAACGCATTCCGTGAGGATTCCATCGACCTGAGATGCAACGTCTCTGGAAACCTGCAGATGAGTTCCAGAGTGGCATTGCCCATTGTGCAGGCCTTCATGCATCAGCTCAATCAGAAGAACTGGGGGTAAGGAACCTGAGTGTGTGTCAGCTTAATGTTAACCATGTATTTGGGATTGGAGGAGATGTCCTGGATGACTGAAAAGAAATTGAATTTGTTGTATACAAGAAAGTGTTGTTTTCCAGTATACAGTATGAGGGCTGGGTTTCCATGTCATGCCAAATATCTAGAGTGGTGTCAATGCCAAACATCTCAATTATGTATTTTGTTAATATCTCTCAGTTTTAACTAGAGATGCATCATTATTCATATCGGTATCAGCCGATTCACAGCCATTTGACGGATCGGGTATCGGTCATACGTGACTGATCCATAGCCGATACTTATTTAGTTTTTGTCGGTCTTGCTTTGACGTCATGCGCTTACCCTTCGCAGTCTGAGGAGCGTAAGAACATCAGATTAGAGGATGATGATCTGGCAGTATTTTACGCTTTTAACAACCCGTAGCTCAGTGTTTTGCAATCTATGTAAAAACAAAGTTCTGAGAGAATCCCACTAAACAAAGCGCACACAACTGTGCGAGACAAAAAAAAAAAAAAAGCAATAGATGATTTGGGAGTCGCTCACTTGGGCTGCTTTGCGAATTCGCTGCAAGCTTGTGATGCAAGAGGAGCTGCCATCGCAACAAAGTGTAACTGAGCTGATGCCAGTGGGAGAAAAATCATGTTAAAATTTTAAGCATTCGTCACATGCGTATGCTGCCTTGGAAGATACTCAAATTAACTTGTAAAATGCCTCAAAAACGCTTAAAACACGATATACAAACGGGGCAGAACAGTATGTTTTATGTACGTTTCTAGTAGCCTAATTTAGTTTTTTTTTGGCATACATTTTTCATCTCTATTCACTAGTTTAAAAGTAGTAAAGTATATACTTTTAAAATAATAAACTAGAAAAGGTTGTTGTATTGGATTGACAGTTGTGTATCAGAATCAGATCGAAACTGAAAAAATGTGGATCGGCCCCGTCCCTAGTTTGAACATATCTGGTTATTGTTTAAGAATCAAGTTTAGTTGTCATTTTCCCATATGATGCTGAATTAGTATACTGTGAGATAGCAGTATGGTGGGAGGTAGTTATCTAGAGATGCAAGTAGTGCAGGGGCGGCCAATCTTATCCGCAATGGGCCGGTGTGTGTGCTGGTTTTTGTGGTAACCTTTAGGTCAGCTGTTCAAACTCAGGTGTGAGGACTCTTCAGCCAATCAGTCCTCTAATTAGTAATCTAATGAGGGAGATGCAGCGAAACCCCGCACACACACAGCGGCCCTTTCTGGATAAGATTGGCGACCCCTGAAGTAGTGTGATGTTGTGTTTTTTTATATGATTATGTGCCTTTGAGTTTGTCAGCTCTTGACCACTACGTATGTCACTCCCCCATAGCTTTCTGTTTTCTGCCAAGTCTTCAGGCTCTCAAAGGCATTTCCAGTGCAATTATGATTGAGACAATCAATGTTATTGTCACTGTCCTCTTCCTCTTATATGAATATAAGCATATACATTTTTTTCCAAGACCCGGTGCCAAAAATAAGATATATCCATTTTTGCTTCTAGTGAAAGTTCAGGCTTGATTTAGTCAGGACTGTACTTTTTCATTGTAGATTCTGTGTTGTTGTTGTTGTTGTTGTTGATGATGATGATAGAAGTCCTCACGAAGTTCAACATTGGCAATACTCTTCCAGTTCTGTTTCTTCGTTGTGCAGCATTCATAAAGAAAATGTCCATAAAGGAAAATCCATATTCTGAATAATGTTCAATTTGCAATTTTTTGTTCAATTTCATTTATATGAATCTGTTGTGTTAAAGTTTAACTGAATGAAAGGTCAAACTATCCCATTCTTGCCTCTAGACACTTCACCCTGTTGCAAGTGGTCAACGTGGAACGGCGAATCGACAGGTTCCGCGGTAGCCGCTATCTCCTGGAGCTGGAGGTGGAGGACCGGCATGGGACTAGGTTTCGCATCTCCCAGTATGTTTACGAGCCACGCAGCCAGATCAGGTCTTGGAATGGGGTAGACCAGCCGGACAGGAAGGGGGAGCTGCTGTGCTACCCTGAGGGGGTGGACTGGAATCCCTCAGCTACTGTGCACTTCATAGTGCCAGGTATGTGCCTGGACTCTGGTGGGCCTCCAGTGCAGGGTGCTGCCTGTAGTGGACTTTAGGATCTTCTCTGGCGGTTACTAAGTTTCACTTTCAGAAAGTGCTGAGCCAGTGACCATCCCATGAGTTACTGCTTAAAATATGAATAGGCCTAGATTATCAATACTAAACATCAGGGTGAAGAGAGAGAATTGTTTTGGTGCAGCTGCAGTTCATTTTGTTGATGGTTG
Organism: Isichthys henryi; assembly: GCA_026776945.1. Taxonomy (NCBI): domain Eukaryota; kingdom Metazoa; phylum Chordata; class Actinopteri; order Osteoglossiformes; family Mormyridae; genus Isichthys; species Isichthys henryi. The sequence goes on along the minus strand of JAODJX010000001.1, from coordinate 11,813,668 downwards.
TCAGTGACATGAATGGGTGTACTACTTTGTCCTCCCTGGTTCTTCGCACGTGATTTAAAATGTGATTTTTCAACGTCATTGCAAGTATTAAATGTATAGCGTTTCGATGAAAAAACACTTGGCCACCACAGCTAAGCTTTTTTGGATAAACTGATCAATGTGAACTAATTTATGTATGACTCAGTAGGTCAGTTTCCTGGTGAATGTAATATTACTTAAATATCTGTTTTCTTCATGCTGTACGGTTCAGTGAAGAACCAGGCCCGCTGGGTCCAGCAGCTCATCATGTACATGGAAGACATCTACAAGGTCACAGGTGACAAGAACTTCAACATCATCATCGTGGACTACAGCAGCAAGGATATGGATGTGGAGCAGGCACTCCAGTCGGCCCATATTCCTAGGTGGGTTTGCTATTGAGCATGATCTTGTCTCAGCAGGCACTGTGGAGGCACCTGTCAGCCTTATTGCATGTCGTTGAATTGTAGGAAAACCCCAAATTATATGAAGAGAACATGCAAACCCCACATGCATAGAATCGAGACAGGATTTAACCCCCCCCCCCCCCCATCTTGGATAGGTGACGCAGCAGTGCTAATCTTTGAGCCACTGTACCACCTACCCAATCAACAAACAATGAAAACCAAATATACAATGTTGAGGCAACTAGAATCCAGTAATCATGCAGAAAGTATACATAATATTAGAGTTGTTATTGAAAAATTAAGAATTGTAAAGAAAGTTTGTGTGAGCATTTCATTTGTAAGGTGCTTTTGCTGAGTAGAACAAACAATGTACTTTAAACTCTCTGTGGTTTGAGTGTTAATCAGTGCTAGGGTTCATGGTATTCATTGTTTTAAAGTTAGTTTAAAAAATTATCTAAATTTCCTTCCATGATTCTGCAAAAGACAAAATGCATTTCCTCCACGAAATGACTGTGTGTAATTCAATGCATTTCGTCCATGAAATGATTTTCTTCTGTCTACAAAATACAAAATGCTGATATCAATTCTGTGCACAAAATGGAACTTTCCTTTTGATTTCTGTGCACGCAAAGAAGTTACGTTTTTATGCTTTTGTGGACAAAATGCAGCACGGCATTGCTAGATTTAGTCATTAAGTAATGTTTTTTTGTGGCACGAAATTTGTTTTTTGCCCAAAAATGAGTGCTTGACAGTTGCCGCCCCATACCGTACTGGCTGACAATAGTAAACAATGAAATTTCACACTCCGCTTCTCCTCAGTTATCAGTATGTGAAGCTGACTGGGAACTTTGAGCGTTCTGCAGCCCTTCAAGCTGGGATTAACCTCATCACAGTAAGTGTGACAGCTATGCCCTGTGGCACTGGCTGCCTCAAATTAATATTATTCTTTGACATGATGGCGGCACAGATTGATACAGTGACCTGGAGCTCTCTTCGTTGAACCCAACCTTTTTGTATTTTTTCATGTGCAATAATTTACGTGCAATATTCATCCTATACTCCTATATTCCGTACTGTAATTGCTATATATTTATTTTATTCTTTTTTTCCCTTTAACTTATTTAGCTTGTACATTCTTTATTGAAGCTTCTATAGAAGGATCCAAGCATCATCTCATAGTACTTGTACAGTGACAAAACAGATACCTTATCTTATCTATTGTCTTATATCTGTCCCAACCTCCACACAAGACACTTGTGAGATGTGAATGGCCGTATAGTCATCCAATTGCTGGTGTAGAAGTTATGAGTGAAAAGCCCTGAGATTTTAACACTGGATTTAAGTTATTTTTGAATATTGGATATCCATCCATCCATCTTTGCTGCATATTGAGTGTGCTAGATTTTGCTAGAAATGAACTACTCTGTAGGGATTAAATTTTATATCCATCCACCAATTTTCTATACCTGCTTGTTCGATGTAGGGTCACAGGGGTCTGGAGCCTATCTTGGAAGCTATGGGGGCAAAGCAGGGCATTACCCAAGTAGGAGTGTCAACCCATCACAGGGCACATTCACACCATTCACAACTGCACACAGTTTGGTAACTCCAGTTCACCATGGCATATTTTTGGTCTGTGGGGGTCGTGGGGGAACCAGAGATCCCGGAGGAAACCCCTCGAGGACACATGGAGAACATGCAAACTTCACAGGTATCTGGGTGATATGGTCCCAGAGGCAACAATGCTAGCCACTTCACGGCCGTAGCACCCCAAAATGTAATGGATAATATTGAAACAACAGGAGTATGAAACAAAAAGTCTGTGACAAAAGAGTGTGTCATACCCGGCTCGTCCGATCCTCGTGTGTGCCACGCCCCCTGATTATCCACGTGTGCTTCCCTGATCGTACCCAGCTGTGTCTGCTTATGTTTGCCCAGTCTTGTCTATTTCAGTCCGTCTCTTGCCTCTGTTCGGGGTCTGTCATTGATGTTAGTCTGCGTCAGATGTTCCCTGGTTCCAACCCCAGAATAAACCCTCGTTTGTCCTCGTATTCTGCCTGCCTGCCTGATCTTTGCCTGCACGCTCGCCCGAGTGATCGCCAGCAATTCCAGTGCTCATGACAGAGTGTGCATTCATTTCAGTGTCTCAATCAATGTGGAGCCCTTCACAAAGATGTGGTGTATTTCTTGACTCCTACAGTCATGGACACGTCTCAATATTCCTCCAGGGACCTAACAAGCCTCATGGTGCGATATGGAAAAACCAGTCAGTCCATGCCGAAAGTGTGGACAACACTGAATATGCGTGAGGGAAAGAGGCAAGGTACAAAACACATACAAGTAATGTAAGAACATGTTAGTAAGAAGTACATTTTTGTTCTTGGAATGTTTACAAAACATTACAATTAATGTATGGAAACATTCATAGTGTCGAGTTTTCCTGACGCTCCCAGAATGTTATCCCACTACTACCAGTAAGAATGGTAACATATAAACAAACAATGGGCATGGTGGGGCAGCGGATAACACTGTGGCTTTATGCCTCAAAGGCATGGGTTGAGGACTAGATGGAACGTTCACAGTATACACATATAGCACTACTGTAAAATAATATTTTATTATAAAACAATACTTTTCAACATTAATAGCATTAAAAGGGTGTTCGGATAACAATTTTATCCTGCTGACAAAATGTGAAACATTCCATTAGTGTTACAGAAAGAACTTTGAGAAGACCGTCACGTAACATTACCACAAGTGCTAGGTTTGGGTACCATCTGATATCAATATTTCATAATTTTTTTTTTTATGTGGTTGACGCTATTGCTGCCCTAGGGTTGGTAGTTTGAATCTCACCTCCACTCTTAGGAGCTGTCTGTTCTCCCCATGTCACAAGAGGATCTGTCCGCTATTCCCATCTCATCCTGCAGACCTAAGATATGCCGTTAGTCATTCTACTCAGTATTTCTAGGTTACTCGAAGTGTCTCATTGTGTGCGTGCAAAAGTGTGGGGTAAAGACTGGTAAAGTGTGGGGTAAAGTCTGGTAAAGACCCCAGGTCACCTGATCCTAACCACCATAACCGGATAGCAAATGGATGGATGTGCTGAGTTATACGTTGCGTTACTCTAAAAGCTGAATGGGGCCTATTTGTTTGTTCGTTTGACGCATGCCTCCCAGGACAGCCACAGCATTCTGTTCCTGTGTGACCTGCACCTCCACTTCCCCCACTCCATCATCGACAGCATTCGCAAACACTGCGTGGAGGGCAAGATAACCTTTGCACCTATCGTTATGAGGCTGGACTGTGGGGCCACTCCAGAGGAGCCCGACGGTATGCAAGGATGCATTTTAATTTTTAGTGTCTTACTATTTATAGTATTTAACTATTTCTTCTTTTAATGTACAGTACTGTCCAAAAGTCTTAGGTAGTCAAAAAAAGTATGGTTAAATAACTGTCATGTTGGTGGAAAACTATGCTGTTATGCCTAGCAAAGTATGTCAGCTTAGCCATTTCAAAACCTCTGCTAAAATAACCCTATTATTTCCAGTAACCATACAATACACCCGTGCATTTTTTGACCTGAGCACTAGCCCACCTCATATATCTATTCAATATCAAGTTCACTTTTTTAACTAATTAGGTACCTGACCAGGCTGGACTTGGGTGGTAGCAAAGGAAGGAAAAGTAATAAAACCAAAAGTTCTTCCCTATTCTAAAGAAGTGTCCATGCTACACTAAGACACAGAAACACAGAGAAAAGCAAACTGGCTCGCTACTCTGATCATCCCTCACTAAGCAAAATACAGGGGGGAGCAGCTGCCTCTGCCCTGAGATGTTTAGACAACGGTCACCTACATGACAAGCTCGTTCTTACCTGTCTGAGCCCTCCCCTCTATTCCGACCCCCTCCTTCCCCTCCCCATTACACAGTTTACACAAATTGGTTACAAACTTACAACAGCAGAGCATTTTCTTAACCCAGCGAGGACGTTGTCTTTGTGGGAGGAGCTCTGTCTCTTCTGTCACTTGTGGGACTGGAGGTTCCTCGTGTCATCCACTGGCATTGCGCGAAAACATGATAATCGGACACATCTTCCAATGAAATGTCCTCACTTTTATCGCTGTGCACCCAATGATACACAACCGCCTTAGCAACCAGACGTGCCCCCGACACGAAACGTCGTTAATAAATTAATTTTAAATAACAATGTTTATGTCTATGGCTTGTAAAGCACTTTGAATTGCATTTGAGTTGCTTGAAAGGTGCTGTATACATAAAGATTGATTGATTGATTTGAGTAACATGTTCCCCACCATGCTGCTTTGATCCAACACTCATTTTGGTTTCTTCCTTTGCATATTTTATTCTCTGTCTGCTCCCTTGTGTTTCAATCCCCAGGCTCGTGGGAGGTGAATGGATTTGGCCTGCTGGGAATCTACAAGTCTGACATGGACAGGGTGGGAGGAATGAACATGGAAGAATTCCGGGATCACTGGGGCGGAGAGGACTGGGAGCTGATAGACAGGTGAGCATGAACATACATGGAGCCTTGGTCTGGGGGTGCAGGTTATCAAGGCTCAGAAAAGGTAACATCCTAAGGTCCTTGTGGGGCAAACACCCCCCCCCCCCATATGGAGTAATAACAAAATGGCCAACGTCCACCCTAAGTCCATAGTTCTTCATTTTGTCATCACACAATAGTGTAATCTGTAGCTCTGGTCCAGACCTGGAGTGGCCAATCAGGAGACTCGGGGGAATTCCCAGTGGGCCACTTATCTGTTGTGCTGGTCAGAAACAAAATAATTGTACAAAAAATGTCCTGGGTATGATTAATCTATATCCAGCCCTGCATAAAGGTCCTCCAACTTACAGGAGAAATCTGGGCGTTGCTGGCACAATTAGCACTGAAAAAACCTCAGATGGTTCCATTCGGACTAGTGCGGTACTGAGGTGTCACCTGCCACACGGCTGCACTCAGGATCTCATCCCTGAGGTGGTTCGTCATGTGGTGGGTGTGGAAACACACTGTCAGCACTTGCTCCTTACCTCTCCTCTTTCTTCTTGAAATGTCCGTAATGAATTTATTGGGATAAATTTGAACTCTGTCATCATTTATTGAAGCTCCCAGGCTAAAAATGAGTCCCACTCTGTGCCTTCTGAGGTATTAATTTGGGAGTCCCTGCTTTAAGGGATGTGAAAACCCCTCATTTAAGCACATCACATGGCTCGACACGTCCTGCCACACTACGGGGATGCAAAGCAGGTGGCCACGGCTGACCGATTAAAGGAATGAATTATAAGTTCTAGATTTCTTTAAAAAAAAAAAAAAAACGAATAAACTAGTAGCTTGCAGGAATAGTGTCCTTGAGCATAATGTTTATAAATATAAGGTAGCAGAGTATGTTCATGATGACTGATTTAGTAATTCAGTGCCATTACCATAATTAACAGATGTTTACTTCTTTTGCTCCCAGGATTCTTCACGCGGGGCTTGAGGTGGACAGAATTTACGTCAGGAACTTCTTGCACTTTCACCACTCCAAACGAGGCATGTGGAACCGACGTTTCCGCGAGCCAGTGTAGCGTTTACCTGCTGCGGGCTCGGAGCCTTTGACTCCTCAGGGAAGAAGAGTTTATCATGCTGTGTTAATGCATGAAGTTGTTTTGGTACAACTCTAATGAAACACATTCTCTCTCCACTTGGCCACTGAATGCCTCGTGTTACACATCAGGTGAATCTTTTCTGGGTTCATTTATATCTCTTACAGTGGAAAGAGACTGTCACTGATCACCAAACATGTGTATGATATATTTTAATTCTTGACTGTTTACATGTCAAATGTTTTTTTTGTTTTTTAATTGAGGGAAGGCTGTATTTAAACCAGTGTAAGGAAACTGGAATTTGATGTGCATGTGTTGTGAAAAATAATGGATATTTTATTTTTTTATGATATTTTGAACATTGATATTTTCAACACATTTTATATGTATATTAGTTATTTGGGTAACTGTACATTTTTCAGGATTGGTGAATTTTAAGCTGTATCAGATATATATTTAATAACGTGCCTGTTAAACTGGTAAAGAGAAGCTGGTTAAATTATGCAAACCAGTATAAGATGATGCACTGGGCCCAGTGCAGTGTGCTCGTTGTCACCCGGTCTTTTACACTTGAATGACACTTGCAGTGTAACATTGCAATGCAGCAGTGTCACCATGGAAACGGTTATTATGCAGTCATATGCATCGCCACAGTGGCGTGTGTAAATGGCACATTTTGGCACAGCTGTACCTGGTGCCCCGTGGATGAAGCAGATGTGCAGAGAACCCTGGAGCAGAGTGTCAGCACGAGTCCTTATCAGCTGCTAGATGTGTTCTCAAAGTCCTTTGGCCTTCAATGTGTCAACGTACCTGTCCAAAGTCATATTTTATTGTAGATATGTAGTCTTTTAAGGTTGGTACTGGTTTTCCTTTGTGTTTGTTCTTGTAAATCGTCAGTGTCTTTTTTGCCTCACTTTATTTTCTCAGAACGGTGTGTCCTAAAGAACAGCAAAACATAAGTGTGATGGACTGATTGCATTGGGTGTTTGTGATTAAGGAGGTAATTGCATTTCTCGGGCTGTTTGTCACTGTTTACCGTTCTGAATTCAGTGCAGCTGCTGCTGCTCCCTCCTGCATAAAATGACAATGTCATTTTAGTGTAACTGATGATTTATAGCTTCTAAGGATTTTCTTGAAAGAAAATGTTTTTTTGTTTGTTTTAGAATATATGGCTGTTCAAATAAAGTTATTTTTTTTCTAACCTATGAAATGATGAGCTGTGGTTTATTACTTATGAAGGAGTAATAATGTCTGCTTAATAAGAAGTCAAGATGTCTAAATAAAAAACTGCAGATAGTCGTATGTGGATGTATCATCAATGAAGTATGCACTTAGGAAAATAATGTATTGCTCCAAAATTCAGGGACAGATTCTGTCTTGTCAGTTGCACATTGTTGTACTTAAAATCTCAAATCACTATGGCTACATTCACACTGCCAGCACATCGTTCAGTTCCAATTTTTTTGCTCAGATCGGATTTGTCTATCTTGACGGTTCACATTCATGACTACAAGTGACCTGTATCTGACTGTAATGTGAACGCATCGGTCCTCCGAAACGTCACGCATGCGCACATTGAAACGTTTTTACTTGGGTCAACTATGTCACCAACAACAAAAAACGTCTCATCTGTTGGACGACTCATGGCATTAAAAATGGAGGCGTTAGTAGCTCTCTCATGTGTCGCACTTTGTTCTGGAGGAGGACAAACAGTGAATCAGCTGTACATGAGCAGGTCGGAAAAGGAGAAAAAAACTCTTTTCTGTTATCGCAGGTCTCCTCTATTTTTTACCTTCCCGCGCTGCCGGTGCAGACTGATGATGTCAGCGCATGCGTGTAAGCAAAAAGCCACATGATTTCCGATCTGAGCATTCACATTCAGGTCACATGGCCTCGAATCGTATACGTATCCGATTTAGTACCACATATGAAAGTGACACAAATCTGTTTTAAAAACATGAGATCTGTGTCACATTAAGGCAAAAAAATCCGATTTGAGTCACTTCAGCATGGCAGTGTGAACGTAGCGTATAATATTATCCTTAAATGATAAGTCATGAGTTATAAATATGTTTAGTTCAGGAACTTCTATTCTATTCTCTTCATGTTCTGCTAACAAGCCAAAACAATGCCACCTGTCCTCACGTAAGTGCTGTGATTCATATCCTTCCCTTACCTTGGCCTACGCCCTTTTACTCCATGCCCGCTATGGAAATTCCCGGTCACTGCAGCTAACTGGATAAGTAGCTTAGCTATCAGAGGTGGATGATCACCCACATCCTATTCTTCCACTCCAGCTTGGCCTTTAATACAATACGTACAGTTAGTCTTTTCAATAGACTCCTAGACATGAAACTTGACCCCTGAATATGCTACTGGACTTGGAGCTTCCTGTGGAGAAGACAGCAGAGGGTTAAGATAAACAGCCTTTTATTTTGCCCTCTAATGCTTAGCACAGATGCCCCCCCAGGGCTGTGTCCTCTCACCATGGTTTTTCTCCCCCTACACAAATCACCTAACCTCCCGCCCCAGCTCATTCACCATTCTTAAATATGCAGACAATGCAACTATAATTGGATTTATAACCTATAAAATGAAAAGTGATGCTATGAGCCGGTAGCCCAAGCAGTCACTTGATAACAACCTCCAGTTCGGCACATCGAAAACAAGAATTCATGAGAGAATTCAGTCATAGCCCCCTCCCCAAAACCCACATATATATTTCCGGAGACCCTATAACTGTGACAGATGCATTCAGATTTCTTTGCACTGACTTCAGAAATACACTCAGAGGGAGCATCTGTGCAGGCCACATTACCAATAAAGCCCAGCAAAGACTGTTTTTATGAAGACAGCTCAAAAAATGAAAGTAAAATTAACCCTTATTCTTTAGTTTTACACGGGCATTATTGAGAGTATACTCACTTCATCCATAACAGTTTGGTACAGTAGCTCAGGCAGTCATTCACAAAAAGCCAGCAAAAAGTCAACAAATCATCCAAAATTATTGGCACCTCCCCTCCCACCAGTTGAATTACTATATCACAACCACATTATCAAAATGGCAAAAAAAAATATCTGTGACACCTCTCACCCTGCTCACTCTTCCCGCTGATGCCCTGTAGGAGGTGCATAATCCCCTGCCTGCCAAAACATCCAGTTTTAAAAACAGCTTTTTTCCCCCACACTGCAAAAAGGACTCCTACCTCTATAGGTGGCAGAGTTTACATTTGCATTGAAATCTCCTGTGTCTATCCTATAAAAATTGGCTGCGGATATAATCTGTCCATTTTGGCTTGTGGTATCTGTGAACATTGTCTATTGTGTTAGTTGTTCTTTTTTGTGATGTTCCTATTTAACTGTCTCATGTTATGGACAAAGTTGATTTGAGTTTACCTACCATGCTGTCACGAAAGCAAATTCCACCGACCTCAGTCGTGCAGTCATTAAAAATGATTCTGATTCTGAAAATGATTACAGTACAGTGTGTGGTGCAAACTGAACACTGCCTGTGCTTCAACAAATTTCAGTCCTTCAGAGATGTGTGGCTATATCACGCTCTGTTGGACACGTAGTCTAGGTTATGAACAAAGAGAAATATTGTAGAACTTGTTGAAACTGAAGCATGGAAAAAACATACCTCTCAATAGAACAATGACCCACAAGCAGAGGTGCAACTCAACACTAAAGTAGATAATGTATAAAAAAGTAAAAAAGTAATACCAGGAATTATATATAAAAAACATTTTTCTCATCAGAATTGCTCTGGTTTGTCAAAGTGTCATGAATTCTACACACAGACACACTCACATATCCAGTACTGCGCAAAAGTCTTAGGCAGGCAAAGAAAATGATGTTCAGATTATCCTCGTGTTGGTGTAAAACTATGATATTATGCCTGTCAAAGTGTGTCAGCTTAGCCATTTCAGAACCTCT
>JAODJX010000001.1:11779916-11790444 GCA_026776945.1 Isichthys henryi | reverse complement strand
CTGGCAAAATCGGTAAGGTTGCCAGACCCCCCCATGAAATTTATTTCTGGCTATGGACCTAGTCTGAAGGGAATAATTTAGATGGAGGGCAAGGACAAAAATATCTGAGCACTAGCCTACTGGCTACTAAAAAAACTGCATGTCAGGTTACATTTTACTGAACTAGGCTAGTTGGCTATTCACTGCTTGGATGCTGAAGTTCTACTCCATGGATGCATTTATTGATCAGTGCTCAGTTATACTAATTGCTGAATATTCAATCAAGGATGTTGGGAGGCCATTATTCTTATATGGCTCTCTTGCTTAAAGGCCACAAAACGGCCCAGGAGCGGCACCTTCTCCTGCTTGATGTCCTCCTTCTTGACGGACTTGAGATTTGCGCGCAGGTCCATGGAGCCTTTGTGCTTGGAGCCCAGAAGAGCTCGCATCATCTCGTCGGCAGATACGCGCACTTTGCGGAGCGCTGGCTTCTTGAACTTCCCACCCAGGTCCTGGACCTTAAGCTTCAGCTCATGGATCTGAGGAAGGTAAGAACCGTGTGTTGGTAAGCAGATAAAGACCCAAGGCAGGCTAGAATCTAGGCTTGTGCGATATCTAATTTTTCATACTTTCATACCGTTCGGACATTATATCGCCGTATAATTCAAAAGCACAGATATTCAATTATTTTGAAATCTTGCCGATAAAATTAACAGAGCATGGGGGGTGGGGGTTCTCCCATGATGAATTTCACAAAATGGCACTTTTTTTCTTGAGGAAACATCTCCATCCACTTGGTATCCCCTATTACCTAAATATTGCCCAAGCTTATTAGAAACTTATAATTAGAAACTTGCCCAAGCTTATTAGAAATTTATAATTAGACACAAAGATCCTGTGCAGCACTATGACAATTTCACTGATCACCTAAGGAGACCAGCACTTACTGATCACCTAGGGAGACCAGCACTTACTGATCACCTAGGGAGACCAGCACTTACTGATCACCTTTTGAAGACGTATCTTCACAAAATAACCATGAGGAACAATGTACGTTATTAAATGTCATTTAATCTTTCATTGATTATGAATGCATTGTAACAAATTCTGAATTGACGGTACAATGAGAAGTTAAGGTCACAAAAATACCATTAGAACAGACAATATAACACTACCTTGTTTTTTAGCAAAAAGTATGTTAGATAGATAGATACTTTACTGTAATTGTAATACAACAACGAACAACGAAATTGAAGTGCCTCTTCTGTACAACATTCATCCAAGATATATAACCTAATAAATACATAAAAGGTACATATATTCTTTCTGGCCCCTCCACCTGCGCCCACACTCCTCTTTCTTTGATAACACGAGCATTTAGATCATTTCATTTCAGCATTCACTAGCATAACTGCCTTAGGATAAAAACTGTTTTTTAACCGGTTTGTCCTTGTTTTTATTGTTCCTGTTTGAGGACAGAAACTCAAACAGACAGTGTCCTGGATGTGTTGGGTCGTTAAGGATTTTATTTTTTTGCCTTTTTAGAGCAGCAGGAAGCATAAAGTTCTTCTAGGGTGGGGAGTGTACAACCAGTAGTTTTCTGAGCTGTAGTGATGACTCTCTGGAGCGCCGCCTTCTCTGCAACTGTGAGGCTGTTGTACCTCACACACATGCAGTAAGTAAGTATGCTTTCAATGGAGCAGCGATAGAAGGTTGTTAATCACTACAACATGGCCCAAGAGAAATACATACATCTCTATTATTCTTGATCACTTTCGCCTCACAGTCGTATCGCTCTTCGTCCACAACGTCGATTTTTTCATGGAGTTGCTTGCAAAGATTCTGTGTGAGGAAACCAAGAAACCGCATAAGCATTTGGGCCCTAGTTAAGCCTTTGGTTGAGTTGTGGTGGGATTCACCCATTTGCAAACGCACCCCATAAGTCTTCTGAGCCATGATTTGTTGCTGAGCACTTTTGTGACTCTGTCCTACCTTCCAGTCATTATTGAACCACTGTGCTGTGCATTCAGCAATGGGCAATTTGTGGTGTCTCTCACCTGCAACTCTGCCATCGACAGGCCTGAAAACTGGAGAGGGGCCATTTTCTCACCCAGGTACCGCACTTTCTCTTCATCCCTCTCCAACATCTCCCTATCCAGGTCCTCCTTGGCCCTGGTTAGGAGCAAGATCTGAGCAGAAGATTATATGTTATATGATAATATGATGTCTTCAATGGATTGTTAAGAATGATTGTATTGTAAAGATTGTTAGGAGGAAACATTTTTCTTGGGGCAGGCTGGCATGGTCTAGTCATTCACCTTCAGCGAAAGCCGACGGGAGGCTGATATCTTCGACTTTGGCTGTCAGAAAACATGGTAACTGGTGTTATCATCAAAAAATATATGATTTTGAATTTTAAGTACAAGATTGATGAAGTTTGAAATGACAGTAACACTGAGGGTAGTTTTTAATAGTGGACACCACCACTAATTTAACTGCTGTGTTGTGGATGACATTAAATTTACTTGTTCAGTACTTCTTATGATTGTAAATGTACTGAGTTGGTATTATAAGTAGTGCAACGTACCTTAGCCTCCCCTTTGGGATGAAGTGGTCGGGGGACACTGCGCGTCTGTTTGGGAAAGAGACTGGTGAGTAACATTCATCTTGTTACGGAAAACAAACCACTCAGGGCCAAGCACTAAATGAAAAATCACTAAATTTAAGCAGTGTGATTGCTTAGAGTGGAACGCTGTGTTCGATTCTCCCCACCCATGTCTGAAGTTTATGTTTTTTTTCCTTGTTAACATGACATTCCCTTGACCACCCCCCCGCAGTGTATAAGTGTGCAGTTGCTGAATCAGTATCTTTGAATAGCCCTTAGCGTGTGAGTGTTTGTGGCCAGGCGATTAGCTGGCATCCTGCACTTTGTGATTCACTGAATAGGCTGGAAGAGCAGCTAATCTAAAATGGAGGCAGCAATGGATCGATGGTTTACCGTTAAACATGCCCGTGTGTGGCACAAGTATATCTCGTCTTTTTTTCCCAGAAATGCAATGTGATGGTTGCATCTTATGTTGCAAGAAAAGCTGTGATAGATGTGTATAACAGGTTCGCAAGCAGTCAGCAGTAACGCATTGGCTACTAAGTTACTGTCCACCAATGGTAGAAATTATACTGTAAAGTATGTCAGAAAAAAAGCATTTCAATTTTTTTTTTCGCACACTTATTTGCATTTCACTCAAAATGATTTATAGATACTCCAGAAATATTTTTGCTAAATACAGCTAAATATACTTTATAAACATTTCTTCATCTGGGTTACTTATGTGTTGAAATGTATGAGAATATATGTCAACAAAAGAATATAATACTTTAGTTATGTTTTACTATGTTGAACACAAACTTACCTCACTGTCATTTCAATTTTGAAGATAAAGACAATGGAACAGACAAGTGAGATGGACGTACACAGCAGAAATAAAGAGGACAAGGTTAATGCATCTGAGGGTCTGAAAGGAACTCATTTGTGTAATTACAGGTCACAGGGGTTGTAATCGAAATTTTAGCAAAATGCAGGTGACTTGAAATGCATTTTAAAGCAGGATCACAACATGATATAAATGCTATTTTCCTATTTATCGAGTTTAAACATTTTCCAAAGTGATTATGTGTGGACACATTTAACACCAGAGGCACTTGTACACGTAAAAGCACAAAATCAAACTAATGAAAAGATGCATTGCTCCTGCAATACCATATCATCAAACGTGCACATTAAATGAAGTGGGAAATTATAAATCACTGCTACACTTGGTAATCATCATAAAACATGACATCATACATCTCACGGCTTGAAAGGTGTACTTACTCAGACATCGTGACACCCTTTGAAAGAAAACAACAGATTAAGTGCCAAAGAATACTTAAAATGCACTGTTACAAAAAAACTCTGCAAAGCAAAATGAACCTTTGCTATTATTTAAAGCCTTTTACACTGAGATAGTAGTCAACTGAGTAATTAGTGGAAAATCCAGCAGAACCGAACCTGAGAAAGAAAAAATGAATTGTCACCTGTTGATATGAGGGAACAGTACTAATAGCAATAAAAGGGGCTGGGGTACTGTGGGTCGTTAAGGTTGAACACCTATTGGACAGTAAATATAGCACAATAGAAATGGAATGGTATGACCTGTTGGCGAGCATCAGACAGTAGCCGAGATGGTGTATCCAGTCGGAGAAGCTGTGTCACAAATCATGTCACCCGATTTATCGAATCATTGGAAAAGTTAATCTTATTAAGCTTGAAGAACATTAAACACAAATGACTGCACACAAAAGAACAAGGACACTCAGACTATACTAAAGCATAAAATCAAACTGGGTGGCCAGGATGAAAAGACATTTTAAATCGCTTCATTGGTATATTTTCAGTATATTATAATCTCAATCCTCTTCCAGGGATCAATAAAGTACCATATATCTATGTACGTGTTCCATACCTTGGAAATTAAGGAGAAGATATGCGTGTGTGTGTGTGTGTGTGTATATATATATATATATATCCTTAATTTCCAAGGAATATATATGTTACATAATATTGAATATATCATTAAAATAATGATACTATGACATGTTGAGCAATCAACAGATCGTAGATTTACAAATTTATTTAAAAAAATAATAATTGGTTAATATTATTCTATTATAATTAACTGATTTGTTTTTTTTTCCAAAAAAACAAAATGCAAGTTCCAAAGAACAAAATATTTCTGTGATTTCAATAAAGTATGAATGCCATATTTTAAATGATGCAATGCTCAATTTGCTACTTCCATACAAACACAGAGCAATACAACTAAATACAAAATCTGACCCTTTAAAATGCAGCTTGAAAATAATACCTCAAAAAAATTTAAAAATATAGCAGGAAAAAAAGCAGAATTCTAAAAGATTGCTTTTTCCAGGCTTACGTCTTCTCTCCATTGTTGTTGCACACTGCCTTGCACACACAGTACAAACAGCCCCACTGATGCACATTCCAGTTTCCTCACGGAAAGGTCATTTAAAAGAATCCCTGACAAATGTTTTGTCATCGCACTTGTGGCAGACAGCAGCAGATGCTCATGCCATTAGTCGGTAATCCTTACACAGCCATTTGTAACTTGTGGACAATGCATGTTTCATACGGCTACATCTTCTATGTATTGAGGCCGGACATGCTCCCTGACTGTGAAACATCAAAAAACAAACAAACTGAATCTAAGGCAACCAAACAAACAAGCTATATGTGCATAGTGACACATTTGTAATTGTAACACCATTGAAAACTATTTTAAAGACGCCAGTCTTTAAGTATAGTTTATGGCACAAAATGAAAATGCATTACTAGACTTACTGGGTAGTGCAGAGAATAGAAAGAATGTGGTTAAAATAACCACAGTGGTACTGGATGGATCATATTCCCCATTTCTTTGTTTTTATTGGATATTAAATTGTTTAGGGGGATTTAGCCCCTATCCTGGCCACTCAGCCTGGCCTGTGACCTTCATGCGGCTTGCTGGCAGCTTGGCACAAAGGGCACAGCTGGCTTCTGAGGATGGCAAAAATTCCTGGTGAGAACAGCCTCACGCACTAAATATATACACACCTATTAGTAGGCTACATCTCAGATCTTCTAAGGCATTGACATTCAGTCTAGCCATATCTGATTCAGTCAAAATAAGGCCACTAAACTGTAGTTTTGCTGAGAACAATCTCAACAAGCAATGCATTTGAGGTCAATTTTGAAATCAGTAATCAGATATGACACATAATTTACATTTTACTCATTTATCTGATATTTTCATTCAAATCAACTTACCGTAGAGGGGAGAGTTAAAATTTATGTGTCCCGTGGGATTCATGAACTGGCTTTTGTGTTGTTAGCACGATGCTCTGTTTGTTGAGCTTCAGGTGCAGATACGGTAAGAAGTAAAGTTACTTTTTATTTTAGAATACAGATTTTTATATTAGCTTCATAAGCATAAATTTATGAACACACTAACGCTTTAGAGAAAAACTCATCTTAGTCATAGATTATGATTTAGACAATAGTCATATTCGGCTCCTTTGCCGCCGTGACCCATTGGGCACATGCTCATACAGCCCGGCTCGTTCGTTATTACTTCTGCTCTGTAAACTGAAGTCATTGTTTGGTACTTGGTTACACGATTTTGCTTACATACTTCCCCTTCCTTCAAATTTTAAAGTGCCGTTTTATGTAAAACTTTTTTTTGTATTACATTGTCTGTCCTTTTTTTCCGCTGCCCTTTGGACTTTACATGAACTTACATTGTACATTTGTAACAAAAATTTCACAATAAAGATGGATAAATTATTATTATCAATTAATAAATACGGCGTATTTACATATAAGTACAATTAATTTACAGGGTGTACAACAATGATGATAATGACATGACAGCATATAACACAGAAATGACTTTTTTAACCGTAGATAGCATTTCTGTTGAGAAATTACAGTGGCTTTAATGGCATCAGCTACTGGTAGAATGAGAAAAATACATAAATATACACCATACACAAATGTACCCAAGTATGCATAACGTATAAAAGGGAGTATGTCAATAGACTAGCCTGCAAACAAGCTAATTATAAAGATGTATATAAACACACGTAATTTCTGTCATCATTGTGTGTGTCATCATTCATCGCGTCCATTCAGGCTGCAGAAGTCGTTAGCAAGCGGAAGTAGTTTCAACGAATCGGAAGTAATACGTTTGACAGGCTCGAGTAATGCCGGACTGGATTATGTTTTCATGCTTAATCGTTTTCTGTTAGGATTCATGCATAAGTTTGCAGACCGGTTATAAGCTGTCGTACACAACTGTCATATGGCTGAATACAGTTTAGGCAAGAGCGAATAAAAAACCCCAAGACCCGCGTACGCCCATGTTATGGGAAAGAAGACGAGATCGAGCTGGCGGAGTATCAGTAATGTCAGATTGAAGCGCGGCTTTTGAAGCTGAACTATTACAAATAACGAAGTGCTCCTAGGTAAGAGTTTTGTGGTAAGTCGGTCAGATTCTGTGCTGTGATGAGACGCATGTTTTCTGATAATCAAGCGTGTGTTTACCCAGCTACAACATGAAATGCAGCGGCGTTGTTGCTAGCAGGTTAGCTAGTCTGCCTGCTAAATCATCTTTTCCTAATCCAGTCCATTTGTTTGTAAAAAGCAACTAATAGGCTTGGCCTAAATGCGTGCAAGATCGCACAATGGAGTACATGAAATAGTTTCATTTAGAAATCGGAATGTGTAAAATTATGTTTAAAATGACAAATCACGCTGCACATCGCTTACACGATTGTCTTCCTTATACCGTGCGTGGCTGTAAGGTGCAGTATCTGACTACAACTGGCAATTTACTTCACTGTCATCAGATTTATGACGGGGCTTCTGGAGGTATCAACGTCGAGCTCTTTTCTGGCTGTATCTACGTCTTTGATGATTGTGGGGAGAAAGGAATAGAGTTGATTTCTTGAACATAGCGCGGAATTTGAAACATGTAGCACTAAGTGTAGACATTTAACAAATGCAGTGCTTTTTTAAAATATATTAAATGTTGTCTTACATGAGCTGCCTAACCGCATCTTGCGACGTTTTTCTACGTCTTGGATCTCTGACGACCCGCCCACATGTTCACGGGCTGCGCGCGCCGCGCGTTATTTAAGCGTTCAGCGACATGCCTTAATGCTTATACGGGTTTTGTTGCAACAATACCGTTTTCGTGCTCATTTCATTATTTAGGTGCAGGCATGCCTGGGAAGCTGAAGGCCAAAATTGTGGCAGGGCGCCACTTGCCTGTCATGGACAGGGCCAGTGATCTGACGGATGCTTTTGTTGAGGTGGGTGCCACTTCAGCTAATTGGTCCTTCACATCGTCAAGAAAGTTGTGTGTACATATTGATGTGGTGGGGAAATGTCATCCACAGGTGAAATTTGGGAATACAACTTTCAAAACTGACGTGTGCCCCAAGTCCCTGAACCCCCAGTGGAATTCTGAGTGGTTTAAATTTGAGGTAATTTTTTTCCCGAGGGTCATACTACTTTAGGTGGTGCTTATTTGAACTGACCTTATCAGGTCTCCGCAGTGCGCTGACAAAACGGTCTGTTAAAGATGCCACGTGGCTGGTGCCATTACCTTGAGTGCTATATTTTGTCTACAGTAGTTCCTTTAGGAAGCCTTGTTAAAATTCCTCCTCCCCACAGATAATAAAATATGAAACATTCAATGCACGGTAACTTTTTCTGCACATATTTCCAGTGTATGATTACTACCTATTTAAAATCGATGGGATAAACTATTGAAGGATTGTTTTCTCATTGAAATTTCATAATCAGGTGGATGATGAGGATTTACAGGACGAGCCGTTGCAGATTACTGTGTTGGACCATGACACCTACAGTGCCAATGATGCTATAGGCAAGGTCTATATTGACATAGATCCCCTCTTATCATGTGAAGCTGCTACAGTCATCTCTGGCTGGTTTCCCATCTATGACACGATTCATGGTGAGTCCATCTGTGCTTAGTCTGTTTCAGTATCACACTGACATGCTTTAACCTGAAGCTCAGATATGATTTGTCATGTTGCCTGTGGTTATACAGTTTGCATTACTGTCTGGGTCTCTTGAAGGTATTCGTGGGGAGATCAATGTTCTTGTGAAAGTGGACCTCTTCAACGATTTAAATCGCTTCAGACAGTCGTCCTGTGGAGTTAAATTCTTTTGCAGTAAGTCACAGATTGTGTGGTTTTATGACTTTATGAAAAGACACCCGTTCATGTTCTTTTTAGATCAGTGAGAAACTCTTGTTGAGATTTTAAACAGGGGCAGCTGGGTCATCATTACTGCAGTATTTTTTTGTTAATGGGACTGTGGTTATCTCACCAGCTACGTCCATCCCGAAATGTTATCGGGTGGTGATGGTGCATGGGTTTGTGGAGGAGCTGGTGGTGAACGAAGACCCAGAGTACCAGTGGATCGACCGCATTCGGACCCCTCGGGCATCCAATGAAGCTCGCCAGAGGCTCATCTCGCTGATGTCTGGTACGGGAGGCCACTGCCACGTGGCCGGACCTGCCTCTGGGGTGGGATTGCCTCTGCTTTGTGAAATTCCGTTTTATCTTGGAGACCAGAGGCAAGGTGGCTTTTATCTGCTAGTTCAAAAAAAAGTGTGACGTTAGCTCAGCCTGAAAAGTAGCAGCGTTCTTTAGCACTGCACAGAGTGGCAGTCAGTCCTCTGCTGGGGATCCTCCTGCAGCCATGAAGCTGGTGGCAGAATGTAGCTCAGCAAGTTAGGATGCTGTGCTTGTGACCAGAAGGGCACCATCTTTCATTCCAGAGTTGAGAGTGTCGCTTCACCATAGACTTCACCGTTAACGAGGCCCTTAACCCTTCATTTGTTCCCGGGACCGTTTTCTCAAATGTGCACATTGCTTTAGATAAATGTAAGTTAAACGGTCCCCTTTCAGGCGAGCTGCAGCGGAAGATTGGCCTGAAAGTGCTGGAGATGGGAGGCAACGCAGTGGTGGGCTACCTGCAGTGCTTTGATCTGGAGGGGGAGTCTGGCCTGGTAGTGCGAGCCATCGGGACGGCCTGCACGCTGGATAAACTAAGTAGTCTCCCTACAGCTGTCCTACCTGCATGCAATTCCCCATCCAGAGAAATGAAAGAGTAAGTATGAGGCAGGGGGGACCCAGTGCACCTGCATGACTGAACAGTGCTGTATGTCTTGGGTGTGCACATGTAGACATACCACTCCTATTACAGGAATCTCAAATAAAGCCAGATATTATACATGTATACAGCTTAAGCTATACATGTATACAGCCGTTATTTCAAATGTTAGTTGACTCTGTCTAATGAGCAGAAATATTACTCAAGTAGTTTTAGTAATACGTCTTTTTTCAGGATGAATTTGTATCCCAAGATATATTTTCCCCCAATTTCCTGATGCCTTCAGTTTCATGAGTTGTATGTAGAAGATGAATCTGTATTTGTTGTTGTTTGTTTTGTACTGCATAGTGGCCCCGCATAGTGGCCTCCTTTTGCATGCGTTTTCTTCCCCGTTGTGCTCCTGCATGCAAGGTGAATTTCACATACGGGACACAAAAAAACGATTCCATGACAACAGGGAATGCTGGGACACTGCGTAACATCCGGCAAATGAGAGGTGGCTGTTCACAGGACTGATTCCGACTTTCTGCCGATGACTTTATAAGGACGCTTCCTGAAATACAGAGCTTTAGATAATACTGACGTAGTTATTAATGTCAGGGATTACAGTTAATTAGGGTAGGCTTCATTGCTAATTAAGTAAGCGTCTGATTGGACATCGGGAGGCGGTCTGGACCTGTCCGACATGATGAGCGAAGGCACACTTAGGGAATGCAAAGCTAAGTTACATCGGTGGGATTTACTGCATGCCTCTGCGTCTCCAGTTTCTTCTGTGCTGCAACCACAGAAGAGCCATACGTGATGGGG
>JAODJX010000001.1:11738513-11769682 GCA_026776945.1 Isichthys henryi | reverse complement strand
TCTCTCCCCCCCCCCCCTTCCGCCCTTCCCTTTAACAAGCCTCTGACTAACTGTTGTCTGTGTCTTTGCAGTTCCTGTGCAGTGTTCTGTTGTTGTGTTCTTCTTGTTTCTAGCTGTACTGTCTGTATCTTCTTCCTTTTTATTTTTTTTGTTTTTCTCTTCTCTCTTTCGGCGCCTTTAACTGATCTACTAATTTGCTGTTTTGAACTCAGCCTTGGGTAACACAAGATCATACAAACTGCTAGACTGGAATAGTTTCACTGCAGGTATTTTCCCACTCTTTTGGAATTGTACATACCCACAGAAACTATGGCAGCTCAGTGAAGTTCCTTGCATTTAGAAGCGGACAGACACAGGGACGGGAAGCTCCCTGTTTTGCATTCAAATTGGCGATGGGTATTTATTTGTGTTGAAACCCGCAAAGGTCTTTTGGGGGTTTAGGTACCTGCCTGGTGCTACCTGGCTGACACATTTTCATCTTGCAGCCTGGAATGGAGCAGAGTACAGACCTTGATGGATCTGGTCACAGTACAGGCACAAAAAGCTTAATAAGCGTTTCTCCTTTTGTCAGGAGCTGAGCTGTTTGTAGCGAATCGCAAGCATGCTCTAAAAATGCTTCGAAACTAAGGAGTAGTAGCTGGAACATGCCAAAATGGAAGATTCTGACGTTAACCGTCAGTCTTGTTTACTAGACTCAAAATACACTATGTATCTTGTTTATTTTTGACCACTGGGCTCTGGAGCAGTTTGCTGATTTTGCTTTATAGACCCACAGGGGAGGCCCTAATTCCACCCTGTCAAGTACAGATGTCATATTGAGCACTGCTCCAGAAAGCATTTGTCTGGCAAGCTCACTCCTTCAGGCAGCAGTTCGCGCACTGTTAGCATACCGAGCTCGTAAAGAAATGTATGCATTATCGCATGCAATGTTCCTTAATGGCATTTAATTGCCAGATTTGCATTTCGAGCTTTGTCCACTGTGAGCCAAGCGTGTGTGTGTAAATATATATATATATATATATATATATATATATATATAATATGGCAACCCCTGATTCATTTTTGTGACACATTAATTGCCCGTCACCAATTTCCGAAATTTTGACAGTTTGTATATATATTACTGCTGTTTATTTTGGTGGAATAAAATAATCCAAAATGACGCAGAGGAACATGCCACTTGAAATGATGTCCAAGCATTTAAAATACAGTTTCACAGATACATCGAGCAGGATGTTCTTTTGGACTGGGTTGGTCCGTAACGGTAAAGAGTTGGTTTTGATCGCTGCCACGTGTGAAGTCGCGCCAGGACCGGTGCGTCTAACTCCGAACATTTCCTGCCTCCTCCTTTCCTATCCACGTTTTCCGTTTTGCGATACGTTCCTGGCATTTTTTCTTCCTTTAAATTTAGCAGCCGCTGACTTCTGCTTCCTTTACGTCCTTCCCAGGAGAGTTTATTTTTACTAATAGGGGTGTACTCACTAAGGGGATGTGTAGCAATCCGCCTTTGTAAGGGATTCTCTTTGTACTGTGACTGTTTGTTTGGTATAAAGCACCTTCAATATAAATAATGCAGAAATATATCAAGCAGTTGTGGATACATTCTAAATTCCTTTAGTATTTCAGTAGGATGTTTTTAGTGCAAATATGCCTCAGTTGCTATAATTTATCCATTGGTGAGGTGTTTCCTCATAATATGGAAAAGGATCATTAGATAGTCTTTCCACTGATTCAAACATTTGCAAAGCGGTCTTACACTGAATGATCCCACTATTAACTAAATAGTTTATAAACATGGGAAATTTAAAATTCTAGGTTTATATATAGGTTGCCTTTTGTAGCTCCTAGCTCAGTGTGATTTGGGGAGCTCAGACTTGAGAGCTATGTGACATGCTTTTCTGTTCTTGCCTTTTTCGCGCAGATTTAGAGCCATAACTTCTCTGACCATTTCAGTGAGCTGCCATACTTTTCCCCCCCCCGCTCTGTTCTGTCATGTGACTCAAGCATGCGCCAAGGTGAAACCCAACCATTTCTGGCTACTCTCTGCTGAATCTGCTTCTGGCATTTCCTTTGCACTCGCAAGGCTGACGCTTCCTTAAAAGAGCATCTTGAAGAAACCAGCCACGATAGGGGTGGGAAGAATAGTGTCGAGATGGAGAACCTGGGGCATGTGTGTCCTCGCCCCCCAAGGGCCGTATTCATAGCACAATGGGTAGCTTGTTCTCAGACAAGTTTCCTCCTTGTAGATCAAAATTCTATCAGAAAAGGGTCTGTCCTTCCCAAAGCTTTTGCTAATGTTCTCTGAGTAGGATCTGTAAGTTTACATTTTAAGGACCACAATTTGTGGTCGTCGCTGCAATCTAATTTTTACCACTGACTAAATAAATAGTATCACTAGCAAAAGAAATTGCTTTTCAAATTTACAGTCTCTATTTAGGATGTAAATATTGCATAGTCTCGCTATGCAATCAATAATAGGTTGATACCAATGAACTGATTTGAATTCAAATGAATGATTTTCGTAGTCGTGTCACTAATTGTTGATGCCAAAGATCCTCTCCTGCCTGGAGAGGTGAGAGTTTAGCGGACGTAATCATTAGTGTCATGGACCTTGTTTGGGAATATCTGACATTTTTTGAGGGATGTCCTCCACATGCCACCCTAGGTAAGAGTCTGGCAGTGAGATGAATGAATATGGCCCTTAAACTCCCACCCACCCTGCACACCCCTCCCCCTTGCCGAGGTCTTCCTGAAACTGTCCTTGTGACTTAGGTGGCTGTTCCGTATAAGGAGTCTGCTGTCATGGATCTATCTCACCTCTTATCAGAGGTTCTGCAGAACTTCCCGTGAAACTCCATCCACATGTCTCTTCTGTTTTGTCTCTGGCTGGTTTTTTTTATCTTACCATTGAAATGAAATCCATCCGTTGACCACTAATGCACTAGGAGACTCTACCTTTTTTTAAAAAAACTTTTTACACTTTATGAATGTTGAGTTTAACACAAGGCATATAGATTCTGAATGTTTTTCATTAAGTAGCAATGGCTGCAGTACTTAATTAAATTGGTGGATTCAGCTCTTGTTTACCCCCCCCCCCCCCCATATCCCTCTGAGTCACTAGCCTGAGTCACTAGCGATGAGGTGTCATTGATATGCGGATGTGCTGAAGACGAGCGAAATCCAGCTCGCATCAGTAGTGCACCATCGTATGTTTTGTCGATAGCTTAGGATTGGACGAGTGACATGAAATTCACCATTTAACTGATAAATGGCTTCATGAGATGCCCCACCCCACCCCCCTGACACATCCAGTCATTGTCGTCCCCAGCATGTGAATACCATCCACCTCACGAGCGCCCCCCCCGCCGTCAAACTTGTGTCGTTTCAGATGAGCCAGAGACCCGAGATGCCTGGTGGGAGGAGATCCGGCAGGAGATCAAGTCTCATGCAAAAGCTCTGGGCTGCCACGCTGTGGTGGGCTACAGCGAGTCCACCAGCATTTGGTGAGGGCTGCCCTGCTTAGGATGGGCATTTTTTATATGCAGATGCTCCTCAACTTACGATAGGGTTATGTTCCGACGAGCCCATCATAAGTCGAAAATATCGTAAGTCAAATGTGAAGACGATATGATAAATTAGTAACTCTACAATATGTTGTTGAACACTATGAGATGTTTACGATCGGAGACTGGTAGCGTCACTACGTAGATGCTGCCATTGCCCAGCATCAGTAGAAAGTATCGTACGGCATATCGTTACTCTGGGGACAAATCGAACTTTAAAGTTTGGTCTGATGATTACTGCGGATTGCTAATGCGCCATCGTAAGGTTGAAATATCATAAGTTGAACCATCCTAAAGCGAGGAGCATCTGTGTGTACGTGTTTGTGAGTGTGTGTGTGTGAGCGGGTATACCTATCCTTATGGGGACACAATGTCCCCATAACGTGATAAACATACGTTTTTTTTCCCCTTACGGCAGGGGTATCAAACTCCAGTCCTTGGGAGCCGGAGTCCTGTGTAGCTTAGTTCGTTCCCTGTTCCACAGCAAATGGTTCAGCTCGAGAGCTGTGTGGTAATTAGCACAAGGAGTTGAATCAGGTGTATTAAATGAGGGGAAACACAAAAATGTGCAGGGCTTCGGCCCCCCAGGACTGGAGTTTGACACCCATGCCTTATGAGGAGCGATTTCCTGGTCCCCAAGAGGGAAAGCTCTATTTTATATAAGTCGGTGACTGCTATGAACAAGCTAAAAATGGTAAAACTCTTGTATTTTGTTTGGTTACTCATGGTGATGTTTAGGGCTGGGTGGGGGTTAAGATTGTCATAGTTAGCATTAGCATTTTTCCCATAGAAATGAATGAGCGGTCCCCATAAGGATAGGTATACCCGACGTGTGTGTGTGTGTGTGTTTTTAAGGATATTTATCTGCGTGGTAAGTGTATATTTGCACAGAAAGAATTTAGCATTGGAACATATGCAAATTAATAGGCACACTAAACAACAAGAATTTATTTTTTCCAGAAAGTTCCCGATGTCTTGTTGAATAGCTATTCAACACCTCTTTGGTTCTCAAACCTCTCCTCAGGGGCACCCCAGTCATTACAAACATTTGTTAAATTTCACCACCAACTCAGTTAATTAGTTTACTCAATTAGTTAACGCAATGATTGATTAATTAGCCAAACTAGTTGGAGGTAGTGGTCAAGTCAAAAAATGCATGGCTGTATTGGACAATTGCTGCAAATTCTGGGGTGACTTTAGGAGAAGTTTCGAAATGCCTAAGTTGACAGGCATAATATCCTAGTATTTCACCAACATGGAGGTCATTGAAACATCACTTTGACATTTGCACTGTACATCATGTAGGTAAAGCTCATCTAGATGCACATTCGTTTCATCATGTTTGTTTCTGGTATTCCCTATACTGTGATCTTTATGGTTCTGCTTTTGGTTCCTGTGATGAGACGTGGTATGATCCCTCTATCTTTGTCCTTGTCTCTTTGCCCGCCCCTGCTGTGCAGCGAGGAGGTGTGCATCCTTTCTGCGTCGGGCACGGCAGCGATCCTCAACCCCAAGTTCATGCAGGAGGGCTGCCTGGACAGCTACAGCGAACACAGGTTGTCATGGCATCCGGCCTTCTTTGCAGCGAGGTCAGACAAGGCCGACTTTAATATTTTTCTTTACACTAAGGATAGATAGCTCTGGCTCTGTTTCATGGGTCACGGAGCTAACTTGCAGGATATGGACCTCCACCAAAACATTATTAAATTTGCATTGATGTCTGCGCATGTAACATTGAATCGCGAATCGGTTAAAAATCGATGTAAATGTATGATGATTTAAACCGGCTGATGTGGAAAATGAATCGCTACTTTAGGAGCACTTTACGGTACTTTATCAGAAAAACTGGTGTAATATTACTTACACGACATCAGTTCGACTTAGGATGTCACTGCGTATTCACATCAACGTTGTACGTTTGCTTTTGACTGAACGCGAGATTGTGAGCGAATTTGAAATTTAGGACACGGCCGGGCGGCGCAGTGATGCACTGATTAGCGCCGCTGCCTCACAGCAGAGGGTTTGATCCCGTGTCCTTTCTGTGCGGAGTTCGCACGCTATCCCCGTGTTCGCATGAGTTTTCGCCAGGGGCTCCGGTTTCCTCCCACAGTCCAAAAGTGTGCAGGATAGCTTGACTGGTGAGTCTAAATTGGCCCTGTAGTTGTGTGAGTGTGTGTGCTCTGCGTTGTTTTGGTGACTGCCCGTGGTTGGGTCCCACCTGCGCTCATTGTTCCTGGGATAGGCTCCGGACCCCCCCCCCGCCCCACCCCCATGACCCCAGTTGGGATTAAGCAGTTTCAGAACATGGATGGATGGACGCACTGCCCGATCTTAAATCGGCAGTATGGCAGCGTTTTAGCTTTCGGGTAATCACGAACGAAAAAGGTGAGAAAAGCACAGACAAGACAAAAACTGTGAGCAAACATTGTAAAAGACTGATAACACACACAAATAGCACAACGAAGATGCTTCAGCATGTCCACCGGCACCTCAATGAGCTCAATTCACCACCGCCAGAGCGGAGATTATTAAAAGGGCAAACGGCGCTAAAAATCTGCACGTGCAAGCCTTCGTTTATTTACTTATTATTATTTGGGATTTTTTAAAACAGTATTTTATTCAATTTCAGTTGCACTGTTAAGAAGAGCACACGTTTTGCACAGTTTAGAAAGATGAATAAAGGAATATTTTTGAATAAATTAGTCTGTAGCTCATTCCGTTAAAAAATCGTGACAAAATGATATCGTGAATTCAGAATCGTGAGTGTATCGTTACATCCCTATTGATTTCTCATTATATTTTCATAAATTATCAAAATAGGTGTGGGAGATTTCTCAAATCAGTGGGTATTACAGAAGATAATTTATATAATGTTTTTAAACCATACTAGAGTGGCCCCATTTTTTTTTTTAAGTGATGCCAGAGAATTCTCATCCTCCTTCGTAAGAAGAAAAATTGTGAAAAAATGAGTGAAACTGCCATATTTAAGGGTTGTACAGACCGCCTGAAGTCTTGAACATTACAAGTGATATTCACTATGTAGAGACAATCAGGCAGTCATGCATGTTATTTAGTCGAAATAATTTGTCACAGCAACCACAAGAAATGCATAAAATATGCAAAATAAATGAACAGAATGTCCAAAACATAAAAAAACATTTTGCAATTCAGTTTGCCCTGACATATATCAGTTGACCTTGAGCATAGTCTTCATATCTCGACAAACCACAACTGCGGGCCCTGACAAAGACAGTGTCAATTACCAGTGAAGCCCAATGCATATTTAATGCAGTATTAGCAAATAAACTTGCCAGTATGTCATTCAGGTTAGCTTATTACATCTGACAGTCCAGCCAGAACAGTTTTCTTGCTACCATCAGGATACTGACGCCAATGTCCCGGCATGATTTGTAACTGGAACTTCTGTTCCTCGCCTTTCGTCAACAATTTGACGCCTCTTTCTCCACCCTGATGACTGTCGGTAGCTGATCATCCTTCCATGTAGCAGGAGATGATGTCAGAATTTAATCATTAAATCCTAGAATTTGGAAGAATGTATTTCTGTTGTTGGTAACAAATGAAGAAAAGGGTCAGTTCCTTCGTTTTCACTCGTATTTTTGACTATGTCCATTTCCTCTGCATCTATAACAGAAGGGTCAAAGAATGTCAGGGAGGTGTTTCCCAATCTGGTCCTCAGGGACCTTCAGACAGTCCATGTTTTTGATACTGAGAGCTGGAAGGGAGCAAAAATATGGGCCGACTGTGGATCCAATAGTGATCCAATTGGGAAACATTGCGCTAGAGTGGCCCAATTCCCCCCTAGGTGCCACCGATGATGAGAAATGCAAACTGGGCAACTTCACAAGCAGTGTTTTGTAGCCTGATAGCAAAAATGCTGCCAAAAGAAGCATCTGAAAGAAACATCAAATGGCCTTGCAACCTCTAACCCTTTGTCTAAACGACTTATTTTTGTCTCCGTTTTTTTTCCTCATGTAAGGTCACAAAAAGAAAGATTCTCTGTTTTAAAATTCAAACTTGTGATATTTGTCATACACCCATGGGCCACCCAACTCCAATATTTAAAACACGTCTAAGTGCTAATGCTTTATTTTGCTTCATCAATTTGAAATAAAATGTTTAAGTACTTATGAGTCATGTTGCTTCTCTACATGTGATAAGGGGCATGTTTTGTGTGTGTATTTGGGGTTAATTTGCAGTGCCTTGTACATGTTACATATTTGCCTTGTAAATATATACACTGATTGGGTAGCACAGTTTTAATGTCCCTGCATTATTTGCTCAGCAGGTTGGAAGATCCGTCGCCCCCTTGCTGCGGCTTCTGTCACATTCCCTACGACGAGCTCAACATGCCCTTCCCAGCTCACCTCACGTACTGCTACAACTGTCGCCGACAGAAGGTCCCGGATGTGCTGTTCACCACCATAGACCTGCCAGTGGAGGCGACGGTGATGGGCAAGGGCAGCCTGATCCAGGCTAGGTACGCTCTGGGCAATCAAGCCCCCCGTGACGTTCACGAGGAGTGAGGGCTTAGCTTGGTATTTGGGGACATTGCAGAGCGCTCATGAATATCACAGGAAGAGCACAGTTGAAAGTGCTTTGACCTTAACAGATTTCAGCATTTTAAAAAATTTTTTTGTTCCGTTTAACGACAACCTTTGAAATTAAAGGTTAAACTGTTCATTTAGTACCGTGAGCTACTCTCCTCTGTGAGCTACCCATCTTACCTCAGAATGGCCCTCAGCTTGAAGCTGAATTATGGCTCCCAGCCACCTCATCACGCTGTACCGTCCCTCCCGACAGGCTGTGCCGGCTGAAGAAGAAGGCCCAAGGGGAGGTGAACGCTACTGCCATCAGCAACCTGCTGCCCTTCATGGAGTATGAGCTGCACACCCAGCTGATGAACAAGTTGAAGCTGCGCGGCATGAATGCCCTGTTCGGGCTGCGTGTGCAGATCAGCGTGGGCGAGAACATGCTGGTGGGGCTGGCGGTGAGCGGATCCTGGGGTCAGGGGTCGTGGGGACGGCGCCTCAGGGTCTTTCTGCATGCCGGAACATTTGAATTTCCTTGCTCTTAACAGCTTCCTGCTTCTGCTCTCTGCTAACATGCGACAACTGTTTATCACAAGATGGAGGTGGTTTTATGTGTAAAAGAAAAAAAAGCAATACTGGACATTGAAAAGAGGATGGCATGGCGTGACCTGCCCTGTTTGCTCAGTCTGCCACAGGCGTGTACCTGACAGCCCTGCCCGCTCCGGGGGGCATCCAGATAGCGGGAAAGACGCCCAGCGACATCACCTACGAGCAGCATATCTCCAACATGCAGAAGAAGATCAACGACACCATCGCCAAAAACAAGGACCACTACGAGATCCACCCCCAGGTGAGTGGCCATGCAGCTCGTAAACCTGGAAAACGAGAGCTGTCTGTTTATGGCTCTGGGTTGTGCCATTTCCCAGCGAGGCACCAGCAGTCCAGAATGTCCAATATTTATATACACGAGGTCATCCAAGGACAGCTATTTTAGCTGTGGGGGGGCTGACCTCACAGAATCATCAGATGTCCATTCCATGTTGTGCTTCACATGATGTAGGGTGAATTTCTAATGTTTTAATTCTTCTGTTTTTTTTTATATATATATAAATAATATATAAATAATAATTTTATAATTAATAATATATAAAATATAATTTTTTTTTTATTTTTTTTTTGAGGAGTTCCATTATTCTTATAAGATCCCCCCCAAAGTTTTTGGATGGGACACAGAGCCATTCAGAGGCATTAATATGCTACATTAAAGCATGAACATTCATTGCGTTCACAAAATTCATCACAAAGAAATACTTCTGCATAAATCGGTGTATTTATGTTATCCTATCACAGGTTAATGGGTTGAAACATCTCACTTTTGTTAATTTTGTGGTTGTGTTTCTTAGATATTCCATCAGAAACATTCTAATTTAACTAACAATATTATATTTTATATCTTTTATATAATTCTCTACGGCACTGGGCTTTCTTACTTGGATGCCTTTTAAAGGGTTACCCCAAAATATATTGATTTTGTCATACAGTTCATCATCTTGAAGATTGCTGGCTCATGATGTCATTATCCTCCTCTCTGCAAGTCTAGCTATGTTCCATGACTGGGGAGTTGGGGATGTCTTGTTATACTGTAATGGAAATGAATTGAAATTGGAAAAAACGGACGTGACTTCTTCAGGAAGCTGTATGGAGTATTTATGAAATTACCGTCCGCGTAGCAACTTATTCAGCGAGTCTGATATCAATCTGAAGGAGTGCAGAGGTTTTGTTCCAGCAAATCACAGCCCACAAAATATTCCGAGGGCCTCCTACTGCTTCCTGCATTTATTGGTTGCTCACGTCAAAGACAAGCATTGTTCCGGGACTGATAATCTGGTGGATGTGTAGCCATAAATATAGAATACATTAAATGGTCCACTCTTCACTGTATATACATGTATACTGCAGTGGAAAAAATTGAGACCACTCTATACTTTTAAGCAAATCTGCATATTTAAATCCTGATTTTATTGCGGTTCTTCTGGCAGAAGGGTTAGAGCGAGCAGCAGGTTGCTTCCAGGGTGAAATTTCTAAGACAGCAGTTCACAGGAACAAGGTAAAGCAGGAGACACTGGCAATAACCAGAAACCAGCCAGGCAGAGGACAGAAGTGACTTTCTAATGCCAGAGATGACTGTCAACTTATCTAGCAGTGTCTCATAAATCAGAGAATGAGCTCAAGTCACCTTCAAAAGGAATGGGAAACATTGAGTGCTATGAAGTGCACTGCTAGGCAGTTCGGGTCAGGCTCCTAGAAGCAGGACTGAAGACCCATAAAGCAAGGAAGAAGCCCTTTGTCAGTGAGAAACAGAAAAACCAAGCTGCAGTTTGCAAAAAAAATATATGTATATCTTGGGATTTACAAGATGGCTGCTTAGGGGTTGTGCTGATCAAGCCCTTGTGTCCCTCACTAGCCACCATACCGAATAGCTATGAAAATACGATCTTACGGCAACGTTCCACAGGATGACTGCATCTGCATTTCAAGCTTCTGATCCTTGCCTGACAACAGGGAGAGGCATGTTTTCTGGGGTTAGCCTGGTCCCCCATCCGCAAAAGCAAGCACAGAATGGATTATTGCTGCTGGCATTTACCCTCTTCTCTGTTTGGGTTGCCGGTAGGAGATCATCGAGGAGGTGATTGGGTCGCCTATTCCAGAGTCCCGGCAGCGTTCCCGACTTTTCCGGTCACACTCAGAAAGCTCAGATGAGGTGTCGGAGCTTGACTTGTCACACGGAAAGAAGGATGCCTTTGTCCTTGAAGTAAGTCCTTCTGTTGTCATCTTTGAAAACGTTGACGTCACACTGACGGTGTGTCGATGCTATTCATTGAAGCACACAACACAGCAGATCTCTCGTCCTTACAGATTGACGACACAGACGCCGTGGAGGACATCCACTCCCTCCTCACGGACGCGCCTATGCCATCAGGTACCAGCATCGTCGCCAGCTTGAAGGTGCAGGGCATGGGGTCCCTGGATGCAGCTCTCCAATCCGGGCAAGCGTTCAGCAGCAGCACAGGGCTCTGAAAGTCTAGCCCACCCATAACCAGCCTCAACACCCCCAACTAAAGACATTGCTGGCCTGAGGCAGTCTAATTCCAGGAGACTGGACCATCCTCTAGTGGTTGGGGCAGTGTAAACCTTATAACTATTTCATGGTACCAACTAGCGAGTCACCGGGAGCTAGTTAAGGACTTGAAATACCAAAGGCACCACTGAGTGGTCGTCTCGCCTTTGAGAGGTTATCCTTGAAAAACTGTCGGCCATTGCGTTTCTCTGTCCAGTTCTCACACCTGAACCAAATAATCAAGAGCATCAAGTACCTTATGCGGTTTTGTTATAAGTTCCGAGGGAAGAAAACTGTGGGTCTCCACGGACGATGTTGAGAAACACTGGCTAAAGGGATCCTGAGATTTGAGTCTAGCACCTAACCCTAGTCTGTCTGTTCTTAGAGCATGAAGTTCACTGATCCAAAGATGAGTCTTCGGTAGAACTTTGTCATGTCACTTCATGCACTGCCAGCTGAAGAGGAGATTCTCATGTGAAATACATGCTGTCTAAATGCTCATAGTAAATGTAATCAGTGTTCTCTAAATCCTTTGCTTACTTGCATATTCCCTGTCTTAGGCTTTTATAGCTGTAATACGGAGATTATGCCTGGGATTTACAACTGGACATCAAGTTTACAGGTATGAACTAACTATTTTCCATACTGCCTGGCAGGTAAGAGCTTGGCACCAAGACAGATGTCAGCAATTGACTTTTTTCCCTAAGAATTGCCTGCACACCCATTTTATTTCAGATGTTCACTTCGGTACGCGTGTTCCGGCTAAACAACATTAACCTGACCAACCAAGGACTTAACAAGATTTTTAATGACCTCTGTGAGAAT
Organism: Isichthys henryi; assembly: GCA_026776945.1. NCBI lineage: Eukaryota > Metazoa > Chordata > Actinopteri > Osteoglossiformes > Mormyridae > Isichthys > Isichthys henryi. The sequence goes on along the minus strand of JAODJX010000001.1, from coordinate 11,757,626 downwards.
CTGCTCAAGGTGAGACCAGTCCTAGGAACTTATCCGTCCGCTGAATGAAATTATTTTGTGGATCCTAAGGGGCGTGTGCTTCAAGCTCTGAAGGATGGTTGAGATGTGTGTGGGTTGGCTGTCATGAGGTGTATGAATCCATAAAGCACTAAGGAAGTGATGTGCTGAAAGAAAATATAAAAGGTTATTATTATTAATGTACTTAACTGAAGCTTTTATGCACCATGATTTGCACTGTTTCGCTTTAATGCTGGTGCTCGTTTTCTCTTCCAGAGTCTGTACTTTAAGCTGCGCTCCATGGTTCCCTGCTGCCTTTGCCATTTAAACTTCGCTGTGGCCGTACCAGAAGAGGAGCTCATTCAGGTGAGCCTGCAGCAGTAAGCAGCCTTCCCGGGCTCCCCGACCGCTTTCCGTTGGATTCTCGCTTCCCAGGGCACCCAGACGAGCTAAAAACCTTGACTTAGCGTGAGTTAATTTTGTAGACCTAAAATTTGAACTTCGAAATCATTCCAGTGTGCAGACAGGTTTGCATATACTGGAAGTTCACTCAAAGGTATCCGACTACAATTTCTGAGGGTTTTTCGCCGAGTAATTTTTCTTGCTCTATAAAGCAAAAATTCCTTGTGCCAGGTTATCGAACTTCCGGCATTTGATGGTGTTGGTCGATTCTTGGGGAGCAAGTAATGCAATAACCCTTTTTTAGCTGATGGGAAAATTGTAGAATCAGTGTCATTGTTAAACTTTTGTACTGTTCAACGCCAGTACACAATCTGCACGTCTTAGCCAACAACCCCGTTAGTTATTACTGTTCTTGGACTTTCTCCAGCAGAATTTCTCTGCCGCTGTAATTGGCTGTGTGTCTTTAAAGGAACCGTGTAAATTCAGCATGCATCACTGGCATGTAGTTCATTCTGCAGGTATGAGCCAGAGCCTGTTTTCAGGAGAGACTCCGTAAGCAGTTCACATTGTCTCCACCAGGTGGCCGTCACTGCTGTTGCCATGACTTTTGACAAGGAGCAGGCTCAAGAAAACTGCAAAGCAAATATGGAGAAGGCAGTCATGAGAGGTGGCTCTATTTTTTAAATTTATTTTTATTTATGTTTTTGTTCAAGCAGTTTTGGTTTTATTTACTGGAGATTAGCATTTAGCGTCCAGTTAGTTTTGTGATGAGTGTTAATAGTAGGATATCTGGTTGTGCTCAGTGGGAGCAGGATAGATTGCTGAAAGCTTCCTTCCTGCACTTGGTGGATAAAGGATTGATTGTCCCCCAAATCCTTCCCTGCCTTATGCTCTCTCTCTCTCTGTCTCTCTCTCTCTGTCTCTCTCTCTCTCTCTGTCTCTCTCTCTCTCTCTTTTTGAAGTGATATCAGAGAATGAGGAGCAGCTTCAGTTCCCACTGGAGCTGTGCACAGAGACGCCAGCTCCACAGTCCTTCTCCCCCAGCAAAGGCACAGGTACTGTCGGGGGGGGGGGGGAGGGGGGGTGTACCTAGTAATATCCGTCCTTTTATTCCATTGGTTTTCACTCCTGCTTCTGGAAGCGGTTTTGCTTTCCTGCTCTCTTCCTGTGCATAGAAGGAAGGTGAAATTAGGCTTTGCGAATAATGAGTGTAGTCAAGTGCCAAAGTGCCCTAGATGAGAACATGCCGGGGCCAGGAGTGAAGACCTTAGCTTTGTCCTGTCCCACCAGGCCAGACCTCCATGCCTGTCGGTGTGTAGAGAGTGGGAGGCTCCCACGCCGTCTGTGAGCCGCCACGATTGACACTTACAATAGACGAGGCGTTTTTTTTTGTCACGTTGTCTTGGATATTCCACCATATAGAGTAACAGCATGCGATGATCTCCACAGCCACGGTGGTACTGAAAAACACGAAGTGATAGACACAACAGGCTAAAAATTCAAATAAAAAATCAAGGCATGTCAGCATTAACACACAATTTAAATGTATACATTGCTGGCATGCTAGGGGTAAGATGGCCGCCCCTTGGTTAGTTTTGGCTGTGACCCACCCTCCCCTCCTGTCCACAGGGCACCAAGATGGCAGTGGCATCCACACCTCCGCCAGAGGTAAGGCCCCCCCCCCGCCTGCCCATGCGCCCATTAGCACTACAATCAGGGCATTCTTTTTAAATCCTCTTTTTCTTTTGTCTCTCAGACAGATAGTGCTTTCCTGACGAAGCGATTTGAGGCAAATAGCCAATGTCATCCATGTTATTTTTTCCTTTTTTATTTTTTCTTCTTTCTTTTTGTCTGTCTGTGTACTTTCAGCCACCTCAGTTGATTACAGTTCCTTTGCAGACAGATGCAGCACCTGGATAGAGCTCATTAAACTGAAAGCTCAGGCCATAAGACGTGGATCAATTAAGACAAGTAGGAGGACACTGTTTCTAGCGCACTCTGGTGACAATCCCAGCGGTACTATGTAATCTACCTCTGCCATGACGGTGGTGGGCGGAGCCTTGCTGCCCCAGAAATGGCATTACCGATCAAGCACAGCTGATTGACAGAGTGTGAAAGCTGAGGACACGCCCCCTATGCGGGCTTGTCCTGCTTCTGGTTAGACGTATTTGGGCTCGGCTGTCATTTAGCCTGCAGCCACCATTCATTCAAGAGTATTATTTTTAATTTTTGTCTGTGCACAGTTTAAAGGTTTAGTTGATTTTGGTGAATTTGGAAACCTGAGCCAGCACCGCACGATTTAGATTCTCTGTAGGCTTTTCTGATTGGCTAGCTGGTGGCTTAAAAAGCATCAAAGCTATAAACAGTAAGGTTACATTTTAAGAAATGTAACATCTTTCACACTCTCACTCCTCCAAAACAGTAACTCCCTCAGCAGACGACTTGTTTTGTATTTCCTTTACCTTCTTCTCTGATCATTGCTAAGGCATAAGCCGTCTGATTACCCTCCTGTTCGTTTGGTTTCGTCCGTGCCGCCCCCCCCCGCCCCCCATCTGTTCGTCCCTTTCCATTCATGTACTGCATGCTATGCATGAGTACCTGTTTCCTCCATGGCAGGCCATGCTAAGCTACATCGTTGAGGCTTCAGATGGTTTCTGAATGCTGTCACACAGCCATTTCACCACACCGAAGCAGATGGCATTCTCCCTCCGTTTCTCTCTCTCTCTATACATGCTTTCATGGCTCTTGACTAACATCTGATCATCGTTCCCATGACACCATCTGAAGGCTGTGTGTCTGCTCCCTGTATGCCCCCCCTCCCCCCACAGCAGCCTCCCAGGAGAAAGGCAGCCCACTACCAGAGGGGCGTTCGCGGTCCCTACGCTGTTTGCGCCCGTTCCCCAGCAGCACGGTCTCTGTTGTCAAAATGACCCCGCTTTCCTTCCTCCCGGGCACTCGAATCATCAAGTACCTGGGTATCATCAACATGTTCTTCATCCGGGAAACCACGTCACTGCGGGAGGTAAGGGCAACGTCCGAAGGAGCACCCTCCCCCCCACACCAGCAGGAGCTGCCAGACCTGTCCTGCTGAGATACCTCTTCCTTTACGGTGGGATTAATCTGCTCACATTGGTCAATCTCAACATAGATTCAATGCTTGAACATTTCGGGGCTCTGCCTGTGGCATGGAATTTGAAGCTCTCTTAAATGATGGTGAAGAGGCGTGTGTAAAAGTCATTTGATTGCAATGCTCGTGGCCTGTCTTGAATAAATGTCTCTAATGTATTCTCAGTTGATGAGCTTTAATGTGCGAGTGTTTCTTTTCATAACTTGGTTAAAGGTTTTTGTTGACTTTCATTTAATTGAATTGTAAAAGTGATTTTCATTTAATCTGGGTGAACTGCTTGGTGCATTAGGGTTACATTTGTAAAATGTTTTTTATAGCATCGTTTAGTGATGCGGAGCTTTAAGGTTCTGTCTGAGTGTGTTTGTATTTGTCTATGTCTGTCCTCCACAGGAAGGGGGAGTCAGTGGGTTCCTGCACTGTTTCATCGCTGAGGTGTTCGCCATGGTGCGGGCGCATGTAGCGGCCCTGGGAGGGAACGCCGTGGTGTCCTACAGCATGAAGGAGTGTGTCTTCATGGAGAATCCCAACAAGAACCAGGTGGGCCTCAGTCATATCTGAGCCACTGCCTCCCTGCCTTACTGTCACGCTGCTTTACTGCCTCACTGCCTCCCTGCTTTACTGCCTCACTGCCTCCCTGCCTCACTGCCTCCCTGTCTCATTGCCTCCCTGTGCTTACACTGCGTTCCTCTGCCCCCAGGCTCAGTGCCTTATCAACGTGAGCGGCGACGCCGTCATCTTTGTGCGGGAGTCGGAGGCAGAAGCAGCATCTGTTCCTCCTCAGACATTTAGCATGCAGAATTCGAGCGGCACTGCAGAAGCCAATGCATAGAGAGAGAGCGCACACACGCACAGACACACAGACACACACACGCACACACGCACGGACATGTGCTATCCAAGCCAACTCTGGATTTGTGGCTGTCTTTGACCTTCAGGACAAGTGCTCAAAGGTCAATGCCTCTCCATAATCACCATTACTTTAATACTGAGGAGGAAAAAGGACCACAGAGCCTGAGACACTGGGCTGGCCAGGTGGATTCTGTGAAAGTTGTATGGACATCTCAATTTATTTATTGATTGTTTTTTTATGAAATCAGGATCACGGTGGGCGTCCAAATGTTTGTGTCTCATGGTCTGGGATTCCTCTGGCCACAGACCTCAATAAATTGTCCACGCTTTCGTAGAATGCCCACCCAGCCACTGAGTGCCGTGTCGGGTACCTGAGAGGACGCCCGTGCCAAGTCAGTAAGAAGCCCCCATTGATGTTCCATGCCTTTACCCAAAGCAGAGGCAGCTGTATGTCATTTTCCGGGATGAAGGCGTCCCCAACGTACCTATTAGGGATGCTTCACCTGCGTGGTCAGAGAGGTGCGGTAGGTACTCTGTGCCACTTGCACTCAACTTTTTTATATATATATATATTCAGTGCACTTTTTAAAGTGGGATCTCTTGAAAACAAGAAGTGTTTTTTCTTCTGTCAAACATCCTTGCTTGAGAAGCTCATGCTAAATAAATGTAATGAAAGTCGTGTCGCACAGTGCACTGCTCTTCTCATGGTTAAGGTGCCGCAGAATTTAATTTAATTTTTAGTTGTGTACTACTGAATTTTTGATATTTTTTTTTATTCTGTCTAATGCTGGAAAATGCAGTCCTTTTTTAGTATAGGTGCCACAAGCAACCTTTTTATTTGTGTAAATGTGTATTAAAAAATCAGATGGGTATTTTTGTAAAAAAAAAAAAAAAATTATAATAAAGTGAGCGATTAGTAAATTGTGTTTAGTTGCATGAGCCATTTGAACCTTTGGGAGTAAGTCTGTAGCCTGTAATCCTAGTGAATAGTGCAGAACAGGCAGGTTCAATCAGTGTAAGACTTGAATGTACAGAAGGGGGCGCTGTTGCTTTCTTCTAATTAGCAACATGGTAACCTTTTCGATGGACACGTTCCCTGTAATTTGGCCCAGTCGTTCTTAATCTTGCACAATAAAGTTCTATTTAAAAGGTGACAGAGGCCTGCAGTGGTTATGCTTCCTCCATTAAGTGAAAATTACGGCTAGAAGTGTCTGAGTGACTGTATCCATCTTTAAAAGGTTAGGGTTTGTCCCTTCTCAGTAGAGTCTGGGTTATTCAGCTCTCTGTGGGGTTTTTCCATTCCCATCCACCAAATGAACTGAGGTTGTCACACTCAGTAAATGATGTACCACGTGTAGGACAGTCTGTGAGGTGAAGCGATGCCAATAACTACATTTCAGGATTGGCCATATCAAAATGTATTCGATGTATAAATATTACCTAGGGAAAAAAAAAAAAAAGTTTTAGTGGTAACTTCTTTTAACAGTTACCACCAATTGTGGGAGGGGATGGGGCTTTAAAAATCCCTTAATATTCCGGCATGCTGTCGTTCACTGCCTCCTTAAATCCAAATGGATCAAATACGGTACCCAGCGGTAACCTGGTAGTGGGTGGCCCTTCCTTTGGCAGCCTCCCAGTCTGTGCTATCACATCTAAGATGTTCCCTGGTAGTGGAATGAGCATTAATGGGAGACTCATGGACAAGTCTTCCAGTCTACGATCTGAACTCCCAATGAATACAAGTGCGGCAGCCTCAGCTGTCAGTCACTGATTACTTTGGGAAAAATTGCAGGTGTGTTAATGCCAGTTTAAGAGCAAATGATATTCTTCGTCCGACAGCTAAATATGTCAGTGTGATGACGGGATAATAGTTTCTTTACCTTTTACATCAGAGTGAATATTTAAGTGGCTCCGTTAGGTTTATTTAGCTAGCTTTTACGTAGCTCAGAATAAACTTATGATGAGGTCATTTTTGTGTTTTTTTTCCCCTAACGATACCTGCATCGAAATGACTATGAAAGTGATGGGGCCTGCCCTAAGTATTCCTGTTTTAAAAATTATAGATGGTAGAAATAAGAGTTTAGCCTCTATTATAGGGGTTGACTACATGTCTGTGCCTGTGGAGAAATGTTTTGATTGAGGAAAAAAAACTATGTAAACTATGAAATACCCAGGGGAGGGGGAGTTATTTATGTAGTTGCGCGAACAGCTAAAATTTACAAAGTATATTTGGGAAAACTTTTCTGTTCTATAAACAGCATCACTCAGCCAATGAAATGAGGGGGGGTGCGGTATGCAGAGAGCCGGTCCAAGGCTCTGATATAGTACACAGTCCCGTGACATATTGTCTTGAGGCCCGTGCCTTGCACGGAAGCATGTGGGATACATCTGCTCTAAACTGACACTTCCATTGACCACTGCCTTAATCTTGTAGTAGTTCACAGGGAATCGCTGAGAAACTAATCAGTGGAAACCATGTGACACATCCAGGCCTACAGATCCCTAACCTCAGGCCAAATGGGTCACTGAATCCACATTGACTCATGTCAGTCATTAAAGTTGAGCTCAGTGTGGAGATCACTACATCAAAAGGGGATGCGAGTCTGTCAAAGATTTATATGCAAAACTATTGGACATTTATTAAAGTTATTGCCATATTTGCTTAGAAAGTAAAGTAATGGTGGGTATTATTAGCTGATAACTAACAAAATCACCAGTTGTCATCAGCTGTGATATAATTTAATATTTAGGATATAAAGTGCACATTCTTCAGAGCGAGCATATGCTCTATATATAGACTAGGCTACTCTGCAGGGAAGCCTCATGCACCATCAGCTTCCAGAAACTTATGGTTTTGGCTCCTCAACTTCATCAGCGCTCCCAGCATCACGTCACAATCACAAATTGCCAGTCACGGTCAGTACCGGAGAAATGCCCAGCTGAGGGCAGCAGACGTCCGCGGACGCCCCGCTCTGGGGCAGTAGCAGGGCACGCATGCAGAGAAGAGAAGCGGCGCTTTGTTCCCGTCGGAAGCCCGCTGCGGATCTGGCCGTCGGGGAGAGAGAGGGGGGCACCGAGAAAAGGGGAGAGAGCGCAAGGGCGACTGGATAACGGCGCGGGGCTGGGCTTTTAAGGGATGTGCAGACGCTGTCGACGGGCAATGAGGATCAGGGTTGTGCTTCTCAGCGGGGCTGCGGTGGATTTTTGTATATATATATATAACTGGGGATGCAGCATAACAAGACGCAGTATCTTGCCACTGTGAATCAAAATGCATCCCCCCTTGCTTTAGCGGTCGCAAAGATTGCTTGATGATGGCGTATTTTTGTTCAGCCAACTAAAACCCCGTGCATTTCATCAAAACAGGAGTGAGCGGCTCCGCTGAAAACCACGGATTTTGTCCGTGTCGACGAAAATAATTCTTGGACTCAAATTCCGATTCCCGTTTTTTTTTCCATGGAAAACAAAAAAAAAAAGATCACTCCAAAATTAAACAGCCGATGTGGACTTTGCCATTTTTGAAGACTGCCTTCACCGATACTTATTTCAGTGACTTTGAATGCAGAATTAAATAATATCAACCTCTTAGGTAATGATGTTTGTAAGATGCCATAGGAGCAAGTTGTCTGTATCTGCGGCACTGTGTGTCATCGTGCTGTGCTGGATGTACAAATACCCGGTGTACAGGTTCCCGAGCGATAAGGAGATTGTAAATAAAGTCTTACAGCAGGGACGAACATGGAAGAAAAACGAAACAAGCATCCATTTATTCAGGTATATTTCCTACCGTTAAAAAGTCCGTCTCGCTGGGAAAATTAGTTATGCAACAATGCAGCGATCTCCGGGATGTATCTTGGTTGTATTACATTTACAAATTGCGTCATTTTTAATGACATTTACTTTTGTTCTTGTTTTGTACATTTGGTGACAGAGTAATAACTGCAATCAGTGATGAGCATTATCCGGTGCAGGTATCATTACGCCGCACCTTCGTCATCGGCGTGGTTACTTTTTACTTTTTATACGGGCTGTAATATAAAATTAAACAAAAGATTAATTATTTTTTTAGCAATAATTACTTCACAACAAAATGTTACAGTTTTGTGTTTTACAGTACTTACATTTATTAAAATGTAACGCTGTTGAAAAGTTGAAATGCATATTCATTATTCAGTGGTTACAGAAGTCATGTTTGTTTATCCGTAAATTTTCAGTAAGACAGTGTCTTGGTGGCTTAGAATATACTTACAATAGTAAAAATCTGAAATTACAATTTTATTTCTAAATAATAAGCTGATAGAGTGATTACATGAAACGATAGGTACATGATATTAATTTTCCGTGATGCGACATTTAACAGCTAAACGATTGTGTTTCAATGGTAGGACGTATGACCATAAACATATTTAATCAACCTTAAAAGTTAGACAGTTTTTATTATATTGGTAGTTTTGGGGACATGAACTGGACCATTTTCTGACTTTTCTGAGTTGTTACAACCGTGGCATGTTGCTTCCGTGAAAGTCAACATTATTCAGAAAACAATAGTACTCACTGTGTTGTGGCCATGTGTTTGCTATTTTATTTTTCAGTAGGCCTAAGAAAAATACCCCTTTTTCAGCAGCGTTTCTATGGACTGTGAACATCCCTGAAATAGTCCAGGCAAACCACAAACTTCTCTGTTCATTTTCTTGTCATTTACACAATTTTTATCAATTCAAACGGGAAGTTGTATATTTGGGAAAGTAAAGCTGTAACATTAGGGCTTGCAGTACACGTTGTGTTTGTCACTCTTCTTAAGATAATGAGTAAGTGCATCCAGAGGCAATTCTAGGGACTCTGGAGGTTCTTGGCAAACCCCCCCCCCTCCCCCAACATGGTAAAATTAATTACTTTTATTTTACCGTGAAATGTAAATTTATAATATCAACAAAGAAAATTTAATAAACAGAAGGCCTTTATTTTCACTTTTGTGAAATATAGAATACACAAATTTAGCAGATTTGTCATTGCAATGTACTATGTAATGGGCCATCCTTGGGAGCGCCCCCCCCTCCCAGCACGGGGTCCCAGGTCAGTACCCGCCCTGCCCGTCCTTTTGCTGCCTCTCTGAGGGCATTAGTCAATCAAGACTGGTGTAGCGAATCCATTATCATGACCAAACTTTGCTGTAACTTGGGTTACTGCAGCTGTTGTTCAGATACACTCTGACGCAGATTTTTTTTTAACTAAAATTTGCTAGTTAAAAGAACTTGACACAACTTTGAATTGTAGTTGAATTTTTTTGTAGGCTCTGCTCTCTAAAGCTTAACTCACCAGCTCTCTGACAAGTAATTTTATGACGAATGTTTTGCAGGTAATATTACTTCAGAATTGCTATTGTACATCACTGCTAGCCAACAACTCCTGGCAGGCTTTGGACAGGCTTGTGCTGCCCAGTCTGAAATAAAATCATACACTTCCAGTGCTTTTTAGTCTCCTCCAGCATTAGGCAGGACACTCTTCGGATGGGCAAATATTTAGGCCTTTGGTAGGAAACAAATAAAACTGCCGTGAGTCCTGATTTCTTCAGTGGTTTAAAATGTGCATTTTCCATGTGCAATCTGACAAGTGCATAGATGCATTTTTTTTCTAGAAAACAAGATTGTCTCTTCATATGCAGATTGACCTTTGACCTGCTTTCTTCTCATTGATTTGTTTTCGAGCGTTCTCTCTTTTTATACGTTTAATTTTTATACAGTTGGTTTCATTTGGACAGAACTGTAATTCTCGTGTCCACCAGCTTATGATTCGTAAATGAAAATTGCACTAAAATAGTCTGTGAATTTCTCTTCTCGAAATTATTGAACCTTTGAAATACACTGAGGGCGCCATTCTCTATACTGAGACTTCTTTAGTGAACGTTGCTAAACCATGAAGGCAGTGTATGTCTAAAGAGCTGGCATAGATTATTGTTGCAGAATGCAAATATGGCAAAAACTCTATTGCTTAAGTCATTAGCTATTTTGTTTATTTTATCATGTCACGGGTTAGGAAAGAGATGCATTTGCATTTGAATGTAACATTGCCCAGGAACGTAACTTGTGTCTGTCCCTGGAAGTAGTTTATAATGGTCAGTCATTCTGGTGGCTCAGCAGTCATTGATTTTTATTTACATTCTTTCAATTTCTCCACAGAGAGCTGCTGAAAGAATGCTGTGACCCCCGGAACATGTTTGCCGTGACTAAGGAGAACACGCCCTTAGGGACGGTGCTGTGGTATGATGGAGAGCTGTTCCACTGGCATACAGTGAACAATGACACCTATTCCCTTTTCGTACAAGTAAGAATCTGTATCCATTCCGATATCAATTAGAATATTTGGTAACGCTTTACATTAACTGCACCTTCATGATGCCTTTATAATACATTCATTGCACCTTCATAATGCATTTATAAAACATTCATAAGCAGCACATAACTGTACCTTAACATCTTAACACACCTTAATATCTTTAATAAACATTGATAACACATAATACTTTAATATACATTAATTACGCACATCAATAGCACTGTATACTCACTCCTACAAGGGTCTGGGTTCAATTTGAATTAAGCAGAACTGTCATTTGTAGTAAATATTTATGAATCATGTATGATAGATTAAATTCTTTTTTTACACCCAAATGGAGCAGCACTCATATTTGTGAAATAACACAGTTCAAGTAGCACAGACTTATTCTTATACTTTACCTTTGCCTGTTATAAATCTTACAAAAATAAACTTGATGCCATGCTGGTCTTGAAATAACAAATTTATAAATTGCACTTTTATTTTAAAGAAGACATTAAGTTCCTTTCACTTTTAAACAGCTTACTGCTGAGTGGATTACGCAGAAACGCTCGCTCACCCTGTCGTTTCTAGGTGTCAGCGCCTAGGGGTTTACGTGCCGACATTGACCACTTCTCCCATCATGCCCTTCCCAGTTTAACACTTCCTTTTTCCAGCTGGTAGTTTTGTGCAATGCGGGGCTTCTAATAAAATTATTTGTCATGTAGCCTGTTCAAAATACACGGAGGGAGTCTCACAGCTAATTTGGGAAACGGACTTATAGTGAAACACTCCTGAATCTGTCAATTTATCATCTGCACTGAAGCTTATTTTGCGCTTGAATGCTTTGTACGTTTCCGTCTGTTTTGGGTTTTATGTCAGATTTAGCTATTTAATATTCGTCTAGTTTTCTCTGTAGCATATAACTTGAATTTGCTGTCATGTAGATATTTAATACACCTTGAAATGGACTGTTATTCACTTTAGGGTGTCCCCTGTCTCGTGACCTTGTGCTGAACCTGTATTTATGGAAGATGGACATTGGATATGAATACCTAATTAGTTCAGTGCTAAAAACATGATTGGGGATCGACTCATTTGGACAGTGGGATGCTGGACTCACAGGCACATTCCATAAATAAAGAGATAAAAAGTCATCTTGCCTACAGTGTAGCTCCAGCATGGCGGCCTGCGAAGGAGAGAAACGTGACAATGTGAACAGCAGGTGTTGTCTGCTGTTTCCTGTCCATTGATCGTCAGCCCTGTGAATGGGAACAGAAGGAGCCTTACGGGAATTAGGAAGCCATTGCAGTGGCCAGAAATAAAACACAAGGTAGAGACACACAGCAAGCTTGGAGTCTGTCCATCTGCCACATTTCGGATCTTGAAAACCCCATTAGCTACTCATGGGCTAAAGGGGTTGTGGTGACCTGTAGCTCAAACATAGCAATGACTTGCTTTCACTATTAAATGGTGCGAGCTTCCAGTGCAATGGCAACCTCACCCCAAAGTGTAAGTTTAAGATACGCTGCCTGACCCACACAATGAATCACTTATTGCACAGTAACATCCCTTGTTGTCTTGAGTTGCCTGGTGACCTTCTGGGTCACGTGAGTCGGTCCAGCAGCTCCAAGTTAAAATATCACCAGCGATGTCTGTGATGTCTGTACCTCCGCAGCTGGAGTTAACTGACCCAGAGCCGTGCAGTCGTCACTAACAATTCGTCCGGGCGTATTCAGAGACATGTTTACAGCTTGTGCGCGTGCACTCTTCTGTTGCTAGGAGACGCCGTTGCAGCTCCCGCTGAAGAAGTGTTCCGTCGTCGGCAACGGCGGGGTCCTGAAGAGGAGCGGCTGTGGCAAGGACATCGACCAGGCCGATTTCATCATGAGGTCAGACAGATCTGCCTGTAACACGCGCTGGGTCTGACCCACTAGCAGATTAATTCCAATATATCCTGAAAAATAATTATAATGAAATTGATTTAGCATTTAACCTTTGAACTGAAACACTTTTCATTCGTCTTTCTTGTTCGTAAAGCTGGGAATATAGTAGATAATTAGCCTAGAGTTTATTCTAGTTTGTTGTGCTTAAGATGTCCAGGAATAAGAGAACCAAGTTGGAATTTTCTCCACAAGGACAACAAACAGTTGTGAGCGCATCTGCTGGGAGTAAATTGTCTGATTCGTGAAATTGTCAAGAAGTGTACTTTATTAACTGGCCACTGAGTGTATAATACAACTGCTTGCTAATGCACTCCGCTTCGCCAAAGAATGGATGATGTGGCCGCAACTGAATATATACAGAATGGAGACAGAGTCAGGCGCTTCATTTACAGCTTGACTTGGCAGTAAAAAGTCTATGGTGAGACATTGTGACTGCAACACATCAGAAACTGCCACACTATTGAGTATAGTGGTCGGAGGAGAATGGCCAGACCCGTGAAAGCTTACAGGGAGGCCAAAATAGCTCAGTACAACTGTGAAATGCCGAACAGCATTTCTGAGAATTACAAAATGGTTTATTGGTTTTCTACAGTTGCCCTTTCTGTGCTTTTTTGTCTGCAGGTGTAACCTCCCACCGCTGTCCAAGGACTACACAGCAGACGTGGGGACCAGGACACACTTGGTGACAGCAAACCCCAGCATCATTGAGAAAAGGTGTGCATTCCTCGTGTCGCCACCCAGGAGCATGGAGCTGCGGTTGATCTGCAGTGCTTTGCTTCAAGGCCTGGCTTCGCCTGTGTGGAAATAAAGTGCAATATGAATTTATTTAACAGACGATTGTATCCAAAACAACAAAAAAAAATTTGAGAAAGCAGGGTCGGACAGTCCTTTGAGCAGTTGGGTGTTATGGGTCTGGATCAGGGACCCAACAGTAAAATTAGTCTAACAAACTTGGGATACGAACCAGCAACCTTCTGGTCACAGGCACTGCTGCGCCAAACTCCACCCCTCCACTTGCTGTCTTTGACATCACAGGGAGGATTTGCATTGGGGTGATGGGGCAGAATAAGGGGTCGGGCTCCATCTAAATGGCATCAGCCGGCTGGTGACTCTCGACCCAACTTAGTCTCGCAAAGTGTAACAAGAGAAAGGAACTGAAAGAGTACCCTGCTCTATGTCAGTGTCGATTTTAAATAGCTCAGCAGTTCTTCATATTTAATAGAATATTCACATGCTTTTGGTATCTGGGTTCACTTTTCATGCGAAAATGAGAGTATAAGAAAACACATCTATATAATACGTATCTGTAAGAAAATATTGGTTTCCTATGGAAATCACATTATTTCCAAATGATACTTTTCTTTACAATGTTATTAGGAAAGGAACAGATTCCTATTGCATTGTGTGCTAAGTTGCGAGTTTGCAAAGTTAGGGAAAAGGGCAGCTCTGTCAGCTGATTTGGGTAGAAGAGAGGTGTTGCTGAGTGCAGTCGGTTGGAGGGAGCCCATGTCTTGTGAGGCGAGCAGCTTTATTGCAAGAATAATTGATGTGTGGTGAATCTTCCTCAGATCTCTGATTCGGCCTGTCCCGCAGGCCTGACAGAGACGCACTGCAAGATCGAAACATTAAATTACAAATTGGTTACAGGGGAATAATTTAATGAGCTTTCCCCCTTTAGCATCACAGGGTTCAACCACGTGAGAAAGGCTGAATTCTGCACACAAAACTGGCACGACCTGGTTGCACAATGACTGTTCACGGAATCTATACATCAATTTCTTTGCTGATGTCCTTTCTTAATAAACACAAGCATTGTGTTTATGCCTATGTTGAGTCATATCCCTGCAGTAGTGCTCTGTACTGCACCATTTGGCACATTTGCATAGTTTGCATATTTATTTTAATTATAAAATCCCATACAATATATAACACCTTCCAAACATTATGCTTTGCATCCTTCGTTGAATTCTTGTGTGATTCATTCAGTCTGATATTGAACATGACCACCAAGCATTTTGTATAATAAAAACACCAGTTACTGTATGTTTTAGCACTTTGCGTTTAACAGCTCTGCTTGAGATTCAGGTTATTTTTACAACTGGTATTTTGTGCGTTTGAAGTGTTTTTTTCTCAGGATAACGTCACACTTTGACAGTAAAAGCTTTGACTTCATGGTCCTCACTTTAGCCCCCATGTCCCCATGACATTGCAGTGGAGAATCAGAATGTATTTGAGTACATGGTGCTTGTAGGATTTCAGTGCTTTCTGGTGCCAAACTCAAATTCATGAATATGAGAGAGTCTTTGGGGCAGGAGAGTGAGATGCAGCTTTGGCCATCGTGGTTTTTTAATTAATGAAATTGAGAAAGAATTGATTAGCTGACAATATACGACTGCTGTATATGAGCAATGTGCCTAAAAGCTTTCTCGCTGATGAAATGTCATGTCTCCGGAATGTGTGACACAGATTCCAGAATCTGCTGTGGTCCCGGAAGTCTTTCGTGGAGAGCATGAAGGCCTACAGTTCTAGCTACATCTACATGCCGGCCTTCTCCATGAAGCCGGGCACGGACCCCTCGCTGCGGGCCTACCACGCCCTCGCCGACAGCAGCTCCAACCAGACGGTGCTCTTCGCCAACCCAGACTTCCTGAAGAGCGTGGGCAAGTTCTGGAAGGGGCGCGGCGTGCGTGCCAAGCGCCTCTCCACGGGCCTCTTCTTGGTCAGCTTGGCACTGGGGCTGTGCGAGGAAGTCACCATCTATGGCTTCTGGCCCTTTTCTTTGGGCCTGAGGGACGACTTCGTCAGCCACCACTACTATGACAACGTCCTGCCATTCACTGGCTTCCACGCCATGCCCGAGGAATTCCTGCAGCTGTGGCATTTGCACAAGAGCGGCACACTGCGAATGCGTGTGGGCGACTGCTCCAGCGGGGGCGGCGGAACACTGGTCACATCAGAGAGAGGAAGAGAGTGAGCAGAACCCTCCCTCTTACAACCCAACAGCTGGAAGTGACCATGAAGCATCTGCATGGTGTGCCTGCCGTCCCTCTCTCTCTCTCTCTCTCTCTATTTCAGTTTGCAGGCTTGGGTTGTGTTTCACCATTAATGCAATAACAGGCAGGCATGACCGCCGCCACCAACCCCTGGTGAAGTCAGAGGGAACAGCGGACTTCAAAACAGCCGAGAACCAGTAGCAATAGATAAACAACGGAGAATTAAAGATTACATCCAGGACAGTGCTTGACACTGAGGAGTATCCTTTTCGATGACTGAATTCAGTCGATCTAGAAGACGGGAGGCAAGAAAAATGTATTTGCTACAGGAAATGCTGCAGTGAATATTTTCGGTCACATTATGGCCATTTTTAGCAAGCATTTAACTTTACTTATGTACAAGACCCCTAAGGTTTCAAGTTGAAGATAAATTGCTGTTACGTTTAGATTTGCTGCAGTATTTTGTTTAACTTATAAGGGACCAGGTTGCCATGTACCCAAAGTATTCACAAAAAAAAAAAACGTAAAAAGTGTTGTTAATTAGGTGTGGGCTAGTCTTCCCAGCTCATGAAGGAGGGCTTCTGTACTTCACTGGGTTGTTTTGTGAGGTACAGGTGGAGACATTTCCGAGATTGTGCCAAACAACGTGAGCGGAGAAAGCGTGAAGACACACGTCTGTCCACCTACCATGCTCAGGTGCAGGTCACCTGTCCAAGCAACATGAACGCACGACCACCGTGCACAATGTGACCGCTGCTGTCTGCCTACTTGGAGTCAGTACGTGTGTCTGTACGGTGCTTTTTATGTGATTTTCTGTGTTTCTGTACGAGCATCACAGTATGTTCAGCGCAACTTTACCCCTTGTGTTTCCTGTGGTTGGGCCAGTTGGTAACGGGAAGGTGCCGTAACGTTCGGAAAACCATTTAACGGTAATGAACAAATAATTTTCCGTGACACACCAAGTCATCACAGTAGTCACTAAATAAGCTAAATGAACCATAAACATGCAGCCAAACCTGTAAGAGGAATGAAGCTATTCTCCTGGTTTGGATACGGATGTTGTGGTACATTAAATGCCCTATTCGCTTGAAAGCCATGTATAGTACGAAAAACAATATCTCTGTATTGAGAAAGAAATTTTCCATTGGGACTGTTTACTTCATGCTCTGTATCTTATTTAGGACCCTGGAGTCTCGTGTTTTACAGTTCTGCCTTTTTTCCTCATTGGGTCCGTAAGCACACTCTGCCACGCCAGCCTCTCTCAGCGATAGACCTCGCACGGCCTCTGCGTGTTCTGCTGTTAGTGACGCTGCGGACGTAGACGTTCGTGTGTCATGGGTGCAAAGCCCCGTTCCTCCTTGTCGCTGGACACCACAGCAGATCCAGGTTCTCCTCAAGGTGAATGTGGAGGGGGTGTAATGTCAGTTAGAGATATTTCATTATATCCTCTCACCTGTGTCTATTTAAAAAAAAAAAAAAAGGTTGAGTGCCTTTTCATTGTCGAGGTGTAGTACTTTATAAAGGCAAAATGTTATTTTATAGGGTTCCAGAAGGTTTATGTTGTTAAAATCGATTGGATCTTATACATTTTTTTTTTTCCATTTACTGTTAGCTGTTACGTCATACACTTGATTTCTAAGCCATATTCAGTAGAACCTGCTCAGAAGGTGTTTAGAACACTAGCTACTGGTTTTACTGTTGAACTTTTTGGGGTCTTATTTCTTTATGCAATTCAGGAGATTCATCTTGTGCCAGTTAAAGGGCACATTTTACCAAAAAAGCCTAGTAGTATATTTTATGTCAAAGACAGTGAGGTGTGAATGTCGAAATAATTACTCCTTTTTCCATTGTGAACGAAGCCCCTAAGTACTTGATCTGATAAAATAATAAACCTTTTGTGAGTCGTCTTAATTGTGTCCGCTGCTTGGGTATGTCAATGTAAAGAATAGCGCTTCTGTCACGATGGTTTACAGTGGGACGCCGTGAATGAATGTCCCAGTCGCATGGCCTGTGAGTGTAGTGAGCCAGTCAGTTTTCCGTCACGATGGGGGAGGCTGCCTGTCTACAAGAATTATGTCTAAATAAAAGAGAAAAATGTGTCAAAGTTTTCTGGATGTCAATGGAATTGTCCAGAAAAGAAAATAAAAACATGCATTTGTGATGTTAAAACTGGATTTGAGTACATTTTTTATGTCTTGTGAACTTGTTTGTTACATTCTCAGAATACAGTGATCCCCCGCCGATCGCAAAAGCTACGTTCCAGACCCATCAGCGATAGGTGAAAATCCACAATATAGAAAGACCATATAAACGAACATTTTTTAATAGTTTAAGCCTTAAATCGTAGGGCTTAAAACAAAACGAAAAGTTCACAAAAACTTTGCTCACAACAATCGGACCACAAGCAAGGTACGCGATGCGTTGGGGAAAAATCCGCGAATATAGCAGGGTTGCGATAGCTGAACTGAGATATAGCGGGGGATCACTGTATTGTGGGCATATTGCTGTAGGCAGACGTAAACAATTGCCATTATAATATTTCTGCTTTTGGGACACCGCTTGTGCACTTGTGAGAGTGTGTGAATAGCCCTTCCTGAAAGCGTCTTCTTTACTCCCCAGTTTAATTGTCTTTTTTGGCCCATGTGGGGCCTTCAGACCCTTAGCTTGCACTCTAGGCTTTGCAGACAGCCCCTACCAAGCCAAACACTCACTGGCCAGTCCTAGACCCTGCTCTGATTCTGCTAATGAGGGAGGCTTTTTGGGTATTTTTCTAGGTTGGGGCTTTAAACACATGCACAAATTGGCTTGTTATGTGGTTCCTAACGTCCAGTGAGAACGGACATGGACATCCCATGAAGCACAGGGCAGGGTCCATTTCACTGCTGCTGCTTATGCCCCCGCAGACTTTTTTCTTTAACGTAAAAACAGTGGGCTATTGTCAGCTACCAGCTACATCTGGAAACAAAACAGAAATAGTATCAATTTATTTGGTGCAGATTAAAACTGCACCCAGTTTTGTGTCACGCTGGCACTGTTAATTGAGTGGCCTTGAAGCAGTCCTGTCATTCTGAACTTTCTTGAGACCTAGTTGTAGATGTTGTACGGCGAACTAGAATGGCACCCTGATGTTCGCAGGCACATCAGTCAGGTGTGTGCGTGCATTTGCTAGTTCGCGTTCTCGTGTCTGTCTCGCCAGCTTGGAGGATTCTTCTTCGAGTAAGAATAATTAGGCACGTAAAAAGCAACAGGAGATGAATTAACCTCAATTTACTTCTTTTAACAGACTTTAATGACTTTGTCTGTGAAACAGATCCCAGTCATTGGTCTGATCTCCATCCCAGTGTCTTTTTATAACTATCAAGTCAACTATCAGTCCTGATCCATATTTTTAACAGAAAGGGGCAGTCAGTGGGGCGGCATGGTGGTGCAGTGGTTAGCACTGTTGCCTCACACCTCTGGGACCCGGGTTCAAGTCTCCGCCTGGGTT
>JAODJX010000001.1:11681738-11717322 GCA_026776945.1 Isichthys henryi | reverse complement strand
AGTCAGCTGTTTGGATGGATGGACAATTACATGTGCCACGGCCTTTTTATGACATTATTTGTCTGCATGGTAGCATGAATTGCTCTTTTGTGCACATTTCATTCTCCCCCCCACGCCCCCCTCCACCCAAATCATGAAATGACAGGGTAGACGGCTGCCCCTCCCCCCCAGCTGCCTTTCTGAGACTTTTCTATCCTGGGATAACTGAAGGTGAATGCTGATAAAATGTGACTGACATGTAATCTGCAGTGAGGTATCACTGGTAAAACACAAATTATCTTCTGCTTTGTAAGGACAAAGCAGTCCAAATGGCAAGAAGCCAGTGTCCCAGAGAACATATCTGCCTGACTGTCTGGTTTTTACATAAGGAGCCTGACTGCAGCTGAGCTTTCAATGGGAAGGCAGTGTGGTATTTTGGGTGTGATGAAAGGTTAGAGCTAGATAGCAATTAAGGTTTAGTAAACATGCAGTCAGGCATCATCTTACCACCAAGAGAGTAAGAAAGAGCTGGAAATGCCAGATAGGAAAACCGGCATGGAAGGACAAAAGGGGTTCTGTGCTAAAAAATGTTCAGTGCAGTCATGTGTGCAGACACTCGGATGCTCACATCGTCATCACCTCCCCAACAAACATCACAAGGCACAAACAACCCGAACCACGATTACAAAGAAGGATTGTTAGCTTGATAGTCACAGGTGCTGGAACCCAGTCGGAATTCCTGACAGTCATGCTAAACTTGAGCTTTTCTCTTATCTCAGTAAAATTTGCTGGGTAGAGGAGGAGGGAGTGATAAATTTTGCTCTGGGCCCCCAGCCTCCTCTGCAACTGGTTTTAGTGGTGTAATTAGTTTTCTCTACTGGCAAAATGAGACACAGGTTGTGCACTGTCTGTTAAAGGCTTTTATGCTGAGTCCACAGTGCTGGGACTGTGTAGGAGCTGAGGAGGCACGTTGTTGGCAAAATGCCCTTCGAGGCTGGCGACGTGTTCTCCCGTTACAGGTCAGCTGAGGTTTCGGCGCTGATGCGGTCACATGATACTTGGCCGAAGCCTCACGCTAGTACTTTTTTTTTTTTTTTGTGAGACACGTCTTGTCTTGTGGGAGCTCGCTGGCACCAAGTACAATGTCAATATCTTCAAATTAATGATCCGTGAATAAATTATTCTTTTACCCTCTAATCCATCCTTGAAGACCAAATCAGGCTATAAAAAGGCAGAGAGATTATGGCGGGAAAAGAAATCACTTCAGACAGAGGCAGGGAAGCCATGGAAAGACAATATTAAGAGGCCTGATGTGGCATGCTGTTCCACGCATAACATGGGAGTGAAAGCTGATTAAGTGCTGCCGACAATCAAGATCTGAGCTGTGGTCACGTCCCATTCGCCGACACGGGAGCGGTCAGTGCACAGTGTTCCCAAAGAGTCAGCATTTCTTGGGCATCTCCTTCAGGCCGTGTGAGAACACACTGCCCCCACACGCCTGCATCGTCGCCGCCTCCAGATTCAGACGTGTCACCGCCAAGCCCTGACAGACGCCATCATGCTTGGTGTAGAAGCGAAGCTGGCTGAGCCAAAGCCTCCCTACGGAGACAAAGGCGGGCATCCAGATGGTGCAGAGCTGCTACTGGTGGGGCACGTGCAGCCCGCCTGCGAGTTAGACAATCACGTCAGCCATGCTGACTTCCCAAGACTGGAAATCCTATAAACCTCTGAGATTAATGCATCTTCATCACAGACATTTATTGGTTCAGTTCACGAGTCACATAATTACCCAGCACTCATCTAATTAAGATTATGATAAACTTTACTGATCCTAGAAGAACATTTATATAATGCATATAGTTTAAAACAAACTTATAGTACAAAATAAAGTTCGAAGTTTGGGGGTGGCAAAGTGGACATAGTGCAGATAAGTAAATGAGGTGCAGACAAATTAAGACATACACAATAAGATATATTGAAAACAGGAAATAAATTAAGGAAATAAGCAAACAAATAAACAATGGCATCAAATATACAGACAGCGCCAGACTTTTCCTGCAACAAAGACGGGATGTTTCCTTAAGTGTTGAGGCTGGGGGTGGGGTGTAGCATGTAGGCAGGAAGTGTGGCTGACTCTGCAGGTAGGAAGGATTCACATGCACTTCTCAGCATACTGTGGTGGACTGAGCTGCTGGCTAAACGTGCTGCAGGATAGCGCCCCCCAAAGCTACTGGGCAGAATTGTTTATAATGTTGTCCAAGTTACTTAGCAAGTGTCCTGTGAATTTTCCTGATACTGTTACTGTTAAATTTGCATTAATTTATATCAGTATTCACATAATGAATACCAGCAGCCCATAAAGGAGAGGCTTGAGGAAAAGCAGATGTAGTCACTAATAAATCACGTCTTTTAATATCTGTGATGGACTCTTCTGCAGATGAAACACTTACTGAGCCATTATGTTACAAACTAAATGGAGAATTCATATCGACATATTTTATCGTTACTTCACGATGTGTCACTGCTACTCATTTTCCAGTGTCACATGTTCAGCATTGTTGCAAATTATTCACCAGGATTCTGCTGGATTGAAGAAGGTTTTATAAGGACGGACAATAAGGTCCATGCAGCAACAGAGCTTTTCGTCTGACTCTAAAATGTAAAAGGAGCTCTTGACTCTCCGGTTCTGTCTAGTATTAGGAGTCACAGTCACAGAGTACTCAGCTGGCTGGTTGAAATAAAACAATTCACACATTCAATGTAATTAGTAAAACAATTATTTTAAAAAATTGTGACGAAAGCAGTGCCAGATTCTTGGTGTGGGTCCAGGTCCACCCAGATTGAGAGCTGGGCCCATCAATAGATCCACCCCTGCTTAAGAGTCACAATAGGAAGAAGTATATATGCAAACTACTTCGTCAGAATTTGACTAAATTCACCCTCTACATTCATAGTAGCCAGACAGAGGAAATTATAGTGAAAATGGTTGGGTGCTTATGTCTTGAAATCAGGTTAGAACATCGCTAAATAGTGATGGGACAAAACCTAATCTGATTAAAGGTCAGAAGCTGGAAAATTGGTCCTTAATTAGCCACAGACTCTCATGGATTTGGCATTTATATTCATCAGCTCTCTGTGGGATTCTACGATCCTCTATGAATGTGATTGGTGTTTATTTCCTATGGAACAGGGGCACCCTGTTTAGAGATTTTTAGAGCATGTGATGGTTGCAAGAACATTCTTCCAGTTCACCTGCCACTTTATAGCTGACTACATGAGACTGGCTGTTGGTTTTACTTTCAATTACCCAAGACATGTTCCCAGACCCTGACCCCTTAGTCTCCACCCTGGCTGTGGCGGTTTCCTCCACTCAATACCTCCACCTGACAACAAAAATGGCTATCATTCTTTTTGGTTCTTTTGCTCTTCTATCTCCAACCCCATACCCAAATAAGATCTCTGTCCCTTCCTCCATCCCCTTCACATGACGCCTGGAGTGAGTGTTATAGATGAGAAAATAATGGCCTTTTAAAATTAAATTCAGCTACCTCCACACATCACCTTTGAATCCCATCCATCCTTTCTGAAGTGGCTGTGACCGCTGGCCCTATGTAGTGTCATGGGCCCCCATCAAAAGGCTCAGACTGCTCAGTTTTTGATGCCCTGAAGCACAGCCCCGTCACACAGGTCAGACTGGGTCAGCCTTTGTTCACCATGTTCTGAGTTGCATCAGCGAGCCACATGACAAAACATGTGCCTTGTCTGCAGAAGAGACCATTCATCTGCCCTAAGGTAGAAAGGGGGAAATCCCAGACTCCAGCACCAACAATTTGCTAATCTTGTCAGGAATTTGCTGCCATGAACCCTGTCCTAGGAGTTAGTCAGTAACAGTGCTGGTTGTCCCTGTTGGTCTGGGAACTACTACACTGTCAGGATCTATCCCTGCAATATCTGTCATTTCTCCATTTGGCCAGCAGGTGTCACTGGCCATCTCATTCTTTTTTCTCTTTGGTATGTTTCACAGTTCCTATTGTGTTTCCCTGCTCTCTTCCCTTATTTTGTAGCTGAATGGGTTGAGTGTATGACTAAGAACTTTGCATTCCTAGTGTTGTGGGTTTGAGGCTGGCCAAAGGCCAACTTTAACTCTGTTGGACTTTTAGTTATTAGTGGTTTTCTCCATGTTGTTTATGTTCTTGTAGTGGTCCTTCCTTTTTGTATCTTTACCTTGTGTGTATTTTGTAATAGCCCACACCTGTCCCTCACTATGCTCTCATTATCTGTGTATATTAGTGTCTGTCTTTGCCCTTGTTCCTCGGTTAGTCATTGGTTCTGTTTCTGTGTTTCTTGCCTGCACCTGTGGTTCCCGAACTTGTTTGATGTCCGGTTTTCCTCGTGTTTAGTTTAGCCCTTGTTAGTTCTTGTTTTACCCTACTGCCTTTGCTTTGACCCCTTATGGACCCTTCTGTTTCTTGTCTTCAGTTTAAAATATAGTTCCCTTTGTGTGTCGCACTGGGTTCATCATCCATCATGCCTCAATACAACACAAACTGTCAAAACCCCATGTAGCAAAAGCACCAACGCACACACTCACACACAAATATGTTCAATCAGACAGGGATGTATAGAACTTTGTTTCCTTCTTGATTCATCTTGCTCGAAGCTTCCTTTCTCCCCCCTCTTCATTAATTCCATGTCCGTCCCTCCCAGTAGTGTCCCCTGGTCTACAATCCATTTCACTTGCACAACTCCAGACGGTACTCCAATGGTTGACAAATCTGAATCTCTCACATGAACACCATGCTTTTAGAAGAAAGGTCATTGCTACACTTAACTTCCCGATGCATGCATGTATTATGAATAGACGTTCTCAGAGGACAACTGCAATCATTTATCACATGCCAGTTTCCTGGATTTATTTTGTAGACCAATCACCCTCAACCTTACTTTTGTCTTAAAGTCCAATGGGGTGAGCACTCATTCATCCCTGCCCTACTCTGGGTTTTTGTCTGTGAAGATTTCCAGCATGGGTGCCAGACAGGAGACTCTTTAAACTGTCTGTATCCATGGTGTGACATTTTTATATTATCGGGTACCACAGTTGGAGCAGCGTTTGAGAGGACGCAGACACTGATGCTGATTGTGGAAACGAAACACTTGCGAAAGGCTTCCTGCTCTGTGTAATTACGTTATAGGTAAGACAAGGTCAACTGCACTCGTGCCCTTATTTTTATGTGCGTTCTAGAGCAGTGTAGAAGCTTTGATAAATGGAATCGTTCAATTTCATCCGGAGCATAGAAACGTGACTGCCATTTACCAAACTGGGTGCTGCCTTTGATGACAGCTGATATGTTTCAGCAGTCTGTATTTAAATGGCGTCTCTTCTGAGGATTCATCTGGTGAGGAGCCACGTTACAAGCTGATTTACAGCCACCGTTCTGTTTAGCCCTAAGATGGAGATTTGTTTTGTTGTGGTCACTCTATTCCATGTGCTGTGAGCACTGGAACAAATAGGCTATTGGGGTAATTCAGTCTCAGTCAGGCTCCCTATGATCTGATTCACCAAAGGGTATTATTTGGCAGCATTGAGATGCTATGATTAAAGTGGAGGGCTAATGGCATCACCCTCCCTTTTGTGCCCTGGACTCTCGGGTGGCTTCTTTTCTAAGAATGCAGTCATAGTTTGAGAGATGGCTGGCTTTGATAAGACTTCAGTATGGTTGGTAATTGATTACCAGGTAGTTAAACTCAGCGTGACGTGTAATTAAATGCTTGGCGTACTCGTCGTATTTCATCCCGGAGAATCGGCATATTTGATCACATCAGCCATATTTCCGTGAAGAAGTTACATTTCCTGTGAATCCAGTGCCAGGTGATATCTGATTACTAAGAGCAAAATTTCATGTCACAGGTATCGTTATGATTATAGATGTTACGGTGGGGCATGATGCAGGGAAGGACAATACACAATGTGGCTCACCAAACCAGAACTTTATTAAACCCACACAGAACACAATAAGGCTTTAAAAAAAGACCACAAGAGGTGAAATACAAAGCAGATAAGAAGAACAACAAAAATATAACTACCACAAAGTAAATTAACACTAAAACTACAAAGGTGATTAAGACAAGGAGCAAAACATAGTAACTGCAATGACCGACTCAAGAGTAAAGCATGGTCAGGCACTTAAATAGACAGGCAATCAAGTTCAATGGGAACAATTAACCATAAAACTATTAATCGTTGTTAGCCAGAAACCAGCCTTGAACCCTCAACAAAAAGAGGAACCTAGACAGCAAACCGCCCGTTTAGCCCAGTAAGTCACACGGCAGCTTGAGAACCAACAGAACACACAAGGAACTAAGAATGGAATAACCAAACAGGGAACTGACATACGGAAGGGGCAGGACAGGGTCTGATCCTGACAATAGAACGATAACCTGAAATCTGTTGGTTTAGGAGATACACATCTGCCTACCATGTATCCCAGCCTATGATGAATACTGTATACAGTCCTGTAACTAATGTTATTTTTCACATTGTCTTTGAATCATATTTTCATACACAGCCTAAATATCTTCTATTTATCCTTTATATTTGTCATTGTACCCCCCCCCCCACTTTAATTAAATTAATTTACCTACATGTCTTCTACACTGTTGCAGGAGCAAGCCAGAATTTCATTCCACTTTCATTTCACAGTTGTGCCAGTGTAACCATGCATGTGAGAATTAAACTCTCAAGTCCCTTGAATCTGTACCCATAAGCAAGATTGTATTTATATACACCCCCATTACCCATCACTCTTCATAAATTCACAGAAAGGCATACAGTTGCAGTGACTTTGATGTGGAACCTGCCACTTCCTGTCTATTCCTCAGTTTCACATTGTGATCTAGCACTGGATACACAGGCAAGGTACCACCTTCATGAAAATGTGGCTGATGTGATGAAATATGACGACTACACCAAGCATTTCATTACACATTATACTGAGTATAACTATTTATGGGGCAAATAAAACGTTGATTGATATATCTAGTTAAATAATTTGCATAAATCCGTTGTTTGTCTTGCTGGGGCTTATAGGACGACATGATTATCCGTCCGGCCTGAGATGATCTTCTTCTCCTTCGGTGTCCCCTTCCCCTCCCTGCCCAAATACCGCTCACTTCTTTACACCCCTCATCGCATGTTTCTTCACACAGTCTGTCCCCCTCTTTGAAAACAAAAAAGATCTGGCCTTTGT
Organism: Isichthys henryi; assembly: GCA_026776945.1. Classification (NCBI taxonomy): domain Eukaryota; kingdom Metazoa; phylum Chordata; class Actinopteri; order Osteoglossiformes; family Mormyridae; genus Isichthys; species Isichthys henryi. Next base: position 11,710,096 of record JAODJX010000001.1, on the reverse strand, counting down.
CAATTCACCACAGTGGAGCCTCAGCTTCTGCTTAAAGCATAACAATAGTCAATTGTTTCATTGTCATTATAATATGAAAAGTGCCAATAAACATACATTCATTGAGCCAAAGTAAATTAATTAAATCTTTCTTTGCTTATGTTTTGATGAACAGAGTTACGTAGAAATTACTCCTTTGGGTGCCAAAAGGAGGTCGAATTTACCAAACTATTTATGGTAACATATTCAATTCAGTTCAATTCTATTCAATTTTATTTCAGTTAATTTCAGCTTTAATTCAATGCATTTTGACAACGTTTCATTGTCTCAAAGTGCTTTACATTGTGCCTGCTCAAAGCCCGCATGCTGGCAAGCCAGAAGTAACAGTGGAAAGGAAAAACTCCCTCGTAGGAGGAAACCTTTGTGGGAACCAGACGCAAAAGGGGGGAGCCCATCCTTCAGGGGGCAACAGAGGAAGTTAAATGAACAAGATGGCCAAGTCCTAATTTACACTGTCCAAATTTGAACACACTGGACTTATGTAAGTCGCTCTGGCTAAGGGCGTCTGCCAAATGCTGTAAATGTAAATGTAAATGGACATAGGAAGGCATTTTGTTTTGTACGTGTCTCCTCGGGGTATTCAGGATTCCTGCCAAAATCCAAGAGGAATCAAAGTTCCTTGGTGTGTGATTGTGAGTGTATGGCTTCCAATGGACCAGCATCTGGATTCCCCTCAACCCTGTACTTGGTAAGTGGCATGGAAAAGGGACAGATGCGTCTGACGGAATAATGACTTTAGTTGTATTATAAATGTTATTTTGAGATCACACTGTAACGGCATGGTAGCTAGGCATCAGTGCCATGCCAGCGACGAATGGCAATGCTGGCAACCAGGATTGGCCATGGCTGGCATGTGGTCAAGCTACCCAACTGGGGCTGTTTTCAAGGCCCGAGTCTGACCTCAAAAGAAAGGCTGAGATGGAGGAATGAAAGAGGGCAAAGGAAATGCTGGTTCAAGCAACAAGCATCCTCTTTTATTTTCAGCATTTTTTTTGTGGTTAACAAAGTTTCCTAACCCTCACCCCCCCCCCCCCCATTCCAGTCCTGCATCCTGCCACATTGCAGTATCGTACTGAAAATGACTTCCTTTATCTGTGACTTCCTTCACAAAAGCTGTCTGGAATGTGCTGTGGTTCACCTAATTCTTCCTGGGTTATTCTCATGGACAATGAGTGTGACAGTATGATTAGCATGCAAAGAAAATCTCATACTTTGTAGAAACCCTGGATTACTTACAAAAAACAACTAGCTACATTTATTGAAAACAGACCATTGTGTTCTCAGTAGACCATGTAACCATAGAAACAGTGATAGTAAAACTCAAAACAAACATGCCTTTGATTAGAATGAACGAAACTTGGTTGCATCAAGTTGATAGGTTCAGCCACTGCTGTTATGCACTCGGATCTGTGAGAGACTAAGAGACTAAGACTCTGGTAAAAGCAGATGCATCGGTGGGTTACAGCCCTTATAGGAAAGCTAAACAGGTGGAGACGTGATAAGAATGCAGATGTTGCTGGCTTTTAGCCATCGTTTTCAGGCAGTAGGTGAGATGTGGAAACAGGTGGTTATGGGTAAGGAAGGGGGGCTCAGCTGATGTGCCATTTAAAGTGATATTTCACTGAAATTGCTGTAGTGATCAGTAAGCTTGGCAGCAGACAGAAAAGATCTCAAACAGTGTTTCCTAGCAAGCCATGGTGAAATTGGCTAGTTGCTAAGTTGGGGGGCGGGGTCCAGGCTTGTTAATGGACAATTTTGCTAACAATTTCTTCTCTTATACTGGGGTCCCATTTCAATAAACTTGTGGAAGGACTTGGAATCTCCTGACTTGATGTTGCTTCTAGGGTCTGGTAGTGTTTCGTTAATATAGGACCCCGCCTACTGTGCAAGACCCTCTGTCCCCCCCATTTGGCAAGTGTCATTATTTGGGCCCCCCCACAACCCTTCTCATTGAATTTTACCTCAAGATTCCGGAATAGTGTTGCTTTTATAAATACATGATACAGTGGGTCAATGTATCTATGGTATGATGGTAGGGAACATTACATACTGCCCGAGTCTAGTTGCTCTCCCTGCAGACCACAGAATAGAAGTGCATGCCGGCCATAAGAGACTGGTAGAACATCCCTAGCAGTCTACTGCTCACTTGAGACTTGAGGTGACTTCACCACTTCCACATTCTCACCGTAGATGGTGGCTGGTCTCAGGGGAAAAACCAGCAGCATCTTGATCATGTTCAGATTCAGGTGGTTCTCCTCGCCCTACAAGATGAAGTCCCACACCAGCTTCTCGCACTCCAACTCGCAGTCAGTCATGAGGGAAGTTCTGCAAGTAGGATGAGTTAGGGTTGTGGGTGACGTTTCCTGGGGTGTCCCACTGGAATCGTTCCAGTGGCCTCTTGAAAGTGATGCAAATGGACGTAAATGTATGTGTGTAACAGCAAGAGAGCAGATACTTGCCAAAGAGCAACTGGAACCAAGATCAGTCTGCCGATACGCAGATTCAGCACCAAAGAAAACACGCTGAATGTTATTCCAAATTTATCTGGTTGAATTTATATTTATACTACACCGTTTGTATTTGCCTTTCCATTAAGGAAAGCCATGTTTTCAATATTTTCCTATATCTCGACAATTTAAAGATAGGGTACTGATAAAACAAACTATAATATCTTGAGTGTTTGTATTGCTTAGATATGACATGCATAGGGCTAAATTGACTGTTAGATTATATATTAAAATAATTACATGGAAGGTGGATCTTGTCCTCTGAATCTGATATTCTGGTCATGCCTATTTCAGGCCAATATATTCGGTGTAATATGACTTGTACTGTCGCAACTAAATTTGACCTGCGTATGAAGTGTCATCCATTAGCATTAAATAGACTAACAATTTTAAAGTACCTTGCGCCACCCAGTGTTCAGTAAAAGAACTACACTTTCTTGCAATAAAACGATTACTTCTTAACCAGAGCTACGCCTTCATTGGTTCCCTTTTCAGCAACATACATAGATCTTGAAAATGTCGATGTATACAGCAAATTATAAAATGAAAAACGTTTGTGGTATACGGCATTTATTTATCCACTTGATTTACCTACTAACCACGTGTTACTACAAGAGGGTGTAATTTAATTTTTCAAATCCTACGCTGCGGTTCTTTGTCAATTTATTTTTGCATTTTTACACTTAAATGACTAGAAAATCTGATTAATATTTTCATATAATTGTCTCCCTAAATATGATATGCTTTCTGCGTAAGAGAGGACAGATAGAGTTCACGCACAATTCCATTTCATCAACTGCAGCTTTAATTTAAAAGACTGGATTGCAGACATACCATCGAAGTTCAGTCGGTGCTGCGCAGTCATCCCGGCTGCTGCGGTCCGCCGAATCGCCCCTCCTCCGCGCATGCGCATTTGCAGAACGGCGTCACTGGGGCCGGAGAGCATCGCGCGCGTCCAGAGTGTCTCCTGTCTACCTGAAGACAGCTAAGCAGTGGGGAAGCAATCATGGGGGAAATAAAACTGCCCAGACACATGTTCCTGTGGAGCATGTCCGTCATCTACATGTTTGCTTTCGTTTCCCTTTACGTGCAAATCCCAGGTACGTGCAGCTCCAGTTAGCATTCCCTATTAGCATAAACCCAGTGATTCACGCATGCATGCGCAAGCGTTGCTTTCACGGGCTTTTTATAATCATTCTTTGCCCACAACTTCATTTTTTACAGCGATGTAAACTTCTTGTTGCATTTCTGTTTCAGGTGTTATTTTATAAACTCTGGAGCGCACTAAATAAACCGTCGATCTCGAGTATTCGGCGCCGCTGTGGAAACCCAGAATACGCAAAATTGTCCTAAACTTTCCAGCCGTCGGTCAAATAAGGAAAGTTCGCCGTGCGCTGTGGCCGTAAAAGTAACTGCGGCTTCTGTAAATAACAGAACACGATATAGCCGGTCTTTAAACCCTGCCTTCTGTTAACGGACGACGGTGTCATTTTTTATTTTTTTTTTCCAGTGCGCAAAAATATTCCTGCCTTTGGCATATGAGGGTAACCCCCGTTCCCATTTCCTGTTTAATTCTTTTCTCTTTGGAGCTTATCTAAATAGAATTCCCGTAGAGTTGGGACGGGAGGTGAGCACCTTACATTTGGGTTAAAAAAGAAATTCGGCGAGTATCATTTTCTTAGCACCGTTTTTGCTGGAAACCGTTGTTTTTGCTATGCGGAGTGTGAAATAAAATACGCCAGGCGATTGACCTTTGCGGACTCATAGATGCGCTTGTGGGTTTCAAGAATTCGGACTGCCATTCTTTTAGTCCTTCCTATGCATTTATTTCAATAATAAACTATTTAAAGTGTGTTTTCATGTGAATAAAATTCCTGTTAATAGTTTGAAATTGTGTCAAATGCACTGTACATGTGTGTAGTTAAAAGTTCCTTTGGACGGTGCCTAATATGAAGAAAGACAATATTAATAAAAAACGTGCATTGAATGAGGATATAGATAATGTTTCCATCTTTGATCCATTTTCCAATTCTGATTATAATGAAAATATATTGTCCCAAATGGTGCTAAAATTTAAGGTCCCGTAATATTAGTCTGTAGAATCCGAGCACCACTCATGACTTGTATTGTAACTTGAGATGAATTAGCAATAAGACATAAATGAATTACTGTACAGTGTCTCCATCATTCTACATTTATTCCTGTTAATTTAATTGCCATTTTGTTAATCTATAAATCTGTCCACTTCTGGGCCTTCACCAAAATACTTGCGAAATCTTGGTTTTCTTTAGACGAACATCCCCAATCATATCCCACATCTTGTCCTCTGGTTTTTGCTGTTTCAAAATGCTTCCGCTGCTGAATTAAGCAAGTGTATATGTTGGGTAATTGAGTCTGAACTCACACATGCACTTGTTTAATTCAGTAGTACAGTGGTTACTTATTCATTTTACCTATTGTCTTTCTGTAAGCGGTTAGCTCTGAAATCTTTCCATGCACTAAAGTGAAAAATGGCTGTTGGATTGTAGCACACACCTGGCACAAACATGTGATTGTGGGAATCTGATTGTTGGCTTTGTAGTCACGAATGAACTGCTCATTGGACAGATATTGGCTGTAATTGACTTGAAATTTATGCTAGCTGAAGAACTAGCCTGTGTTCTGAATGACACAAGTGTGAATCAATGTCAATCAGTGTCATTACTGCAGTGCCAAAGCAGCTGTGAGGTAGGTCCTGGCTTTCATGTATATCGGGAATCCCAAAATACTGTTCATTGAAGTGCAGTTATCTAATTGATGTGCATCACTGTGATAAAACGGTGATGAATAATGATTGTGTAAGTTGTGTGGCAGCACTGTTTTTTAGTTAGAACCTCGTTACTGCAGTTTGCAACTTGCATTTCCTGCATTCTTTCCACGTGTCGTAGATGCACCTACCAGAAGAGTTAATGCAACATATACGCAAGATGCAGTATTACCAATAATTGGGGGTGCGGTACAGTTACCTTTTGTCACGGGACTTAGTGTTTTTATACGGTATTTAGTATTAAAGTAACATCTGATTTTTTATTTTTTTTTTTTAAATGAAAGGCCGGAAAAAACGATATTTTCAGAGGCAAGAGAGAAAATATTGTGAGCAGTATTGTGTACCTCTGTGTACAGCGTCTTCAAAATTTAATGGCAGTTTAAGTTTCTAAAGAAAGCAGTATCGTGTACGAAGGACAATGAAACTAACTTAACTAAATTCTGACCCACGAACAGTCCTGTTCACAAACAAATTGGGTTAGGAACCATAAGTTCGAAAAATGTGTTTCAGGCTGCGAACACACAAACATCCCCCCAAGGGCCCCAAAGAACCACCCGAAACACGAAGAAGTGTACATTATGCCCAAGAACGATTGTGGAATGTATAAAAAACTTGTTGTAGATGTATGTCTTTACTATACTATACTTTACATCACGAAATGTACATAATTTAGCCATATGAAAATAATGTACAATATAATTTAAAAAATCACTTTCGAAATTACTGTATTGTTTTTGACTGTTACTGAGTCTTTTAATGTTAATTGTTTCGTTTTTTGGGGGATGTTTTTTGCTTCTTTTCCGTGTTTTGGCTTCTTTCGAGCGACCAGCCTGCCAACAAGCGTATGCTCAGTTGTACTGTTTTATTTAATTTAGCATTATTTGTGTATAATTAAGGTTATTTTAATTTAAGCCTATATTCTTGGTCACAGAAAAACATAAAAAATTGAAATAATTCAGTGTTTCTGTTGTTTGAACAAATTATTAGTATTTACAGTATTTTAAATGTGAGAAATTGATTCAGGTCACGAACTGAGTCCTAGAACGAATTACGCTTGTGAGCTGAGGTACCACTGTACTTTCATAAGCAACGTTATTTTTCAATACAGTTCCTGTATTTATAAATCTTGGTTGTAAAATTCACAGAGGGCGTGGGGCTTATGTTTCTCTCATATTTACATTGTCATAGGAAACAAAAGTTAGTAAGCTGTGCTACTTTAACGACCGCTCCTCTTCAGCATTGTCTGGTATATATTTAACATTAGTTTGAAGTTCACCACCGCTATGTGTGCATGAGCTGTGCAAGCGCTTTTCAGGCCAATCCTAATCATTCTCATCCATGCTGTTCAAATCGCTCATGAATAGACCTGTTTGTGCAAAATTGGTTTGTTTTGAACTGCCGAGCCCTAAAAGTGCAGTTTTTTTATTATTATTATAGACTGATCTTTTTCCGCCCCTCTCTCCCTTGACTCAGGTCTCTATGGGAACGAGGGAATCCTGCCGGCACGCTGGCAGATGCGTTATTTGGGCAAGTCACTGCTGGAGCAGCTGAAAGATTCTCCCACCCTGCTGTGGCTGGGGCCCCAACTGGCCCTGGACACCCAGCAGGGCATGGAGCTCATCTGCCTGCTGGGGGCCACGCTGGCCTTCGGGGCCGTGGTGCTGGAGCCGCTGAGGGGTAGCCTGGTGTTCTTCAGCCTTTGGGTCCTCTACCGCTCCGTCTACCAGGTGTGCGGCCTCCCGGCCAGGTGTGCAGTGTCCACTTTTAGTCGGGTCATGGTTTAACCATGATTGTTTCACAGCAGAGATTCACAAAATGTGCGATTTCATACACAGCATTTATATTATATTTAATAACTGAGAATTACATTAAATATCCTGCATTTCTTTGTCATAGAGTAACCAGCTAGCAGTCTGAATCCTTTTCACATTTATGCTGGCTTCTCTTGCATGGTAGCTAATAGGATTTACTTAGGTGTTATTCTTGTGCAGTTATTTTTTATTAATGTTTCTTTTTCAGGTTGGTCAGGTCTTTCTGTACTTCCAGTGGTAAGTTTTTTTTTTCATGCTCAATAACATGTTTGCTTAACATTATACCTCATAACACTTTGCGTTAGTTCATGTGTGAATGTAGACACAAAGTGAGTGTGTGTGAGCGTGTGTGTGAGACTTTGTGACTGACGTGAGTGTGCAATAAAGCAGGGAACAGGTGTCCACCTTCTAGTGCTTGATCTTTAGGTACTTTTTCACTGCACCAGGTGCCATACTTCTGGCATAGTACTTTCCCATTTCCATTGACTTCTAGTACCAGTACTAAAAGTTCTAGTACCTAAGCACCTGAATTTTTATTGTGGGTAGTGGTGGCTTGATCGTTAGGGAAGCGTACTTGTAATTGAAAGATTGCAGGTCCGAATCCCCGACCAGCAAGGCACCACTGAGGTACCCTGAGCAAGGTACCGCCCCCAAGCACTGCTCACCGGGCTGAATTAGCTGCCCCCTGCTATGTCACATATGGGTTAAATGCAGAGGACACGTTTCGTTGTCGCGTACTGTGTGCTGTGGTGTGTTAACAATGACCACTGATCACTAAATTCTAAAATTCTAATTAGCAAGGTATTTTGTATAATTATACTGTACTGCAGCAGCATGGTATTGGAATATGTTCATATATTACGGTGTGATTTTTCTTGTAATAAATGGATATTTATAAAGCATAAAAAAGGAGTTCAATCATTTTTTTCACAAACATCTCTAGGACTTGGTGTAAATGGATGAAAATGATTGTGTCAGAGTGCGCATGCAGCAGTCGTGCAAAAACAGCGGCAGTAAAGCTTTAAGCTGAATTTTTTAAGCATATAGTAAATAATCTTGAAAATAACGATCCTTAAAATTGCAGTGCTTGCAAACTTTTGTTTCTTATGACAAAGTAAAAGTGTTTTAGTGAAAGTTAATTCCCCAGCTTTGCCAGCTTCTTGGTACTATGTGGAACGTTTATTTACACCCACAATTTTGGTAAGTGACGTCCAAAAGTTAATCCGTATAAATTCGGCTTATCTTTGTTTATTAAGTTCAGGTAGCGGAGCATGTCACATGCTACAGTTTTATTCAATCATGGCAAGAAGCACTGAACTGGCGGTGAAGAAAGGGAGAGCTCAGCAGCCGCAACATCGTTTGAAAGAGGAGATATTGTGGGTAAACTAGGTAAAAAGGCATTGGTGGGGTGGTGGTACTTTTTAGAGTTTAAAGTCGGACATGTTTATCGAACAAGTGTATGCCAAATTTATATAGATTAACTTTTGGGTGTCATAATACATCTCTCATTAATATTTTATGTGCACTACTAATATGCTTACCAAACTGCGGACATAAGTAAATGTACATGTGGTACCGAAACATCGGCGTGCAGACAAATGTTTACTCCCCTCCATTAAAAAAAAAACCTGGTGATTATGGCCCATGAGCCATATATTCGTGTTGCCCTAGTACAGCACTTAGTACAGTGGAAAATTCCCTGAAGATTCTTGTAGGACACACTGGCTTGTCACTCCACCCACCAACTTCTCACGTGTCTTTCTGAACGAGGAATCTGATTCTTGCTTGCAAAGCAGTTCTTCTGTTCTTACCTCCGCTCACTGCAAGCCCGTGGTGAACTTGCTTGTCGAAATATGTCGGGAAGTGGAGCATGCGATGTTCTGCTGACATACTACCCCCCCCGCCCCAACCCTTTTTGCATTGGTTCAGTATTATATACTGTCCTCTCCCATGGATCTAGGGACAGTCTCCTGCTGGAGGCGGGATTTCTAGCCATCCTCGTGGCCCCCTTGAACTTGCTCTGGCAGTCCCCAGCAAAGCACCATGACGCCACCACCTTCTGGCTGGTGCGATGGCTGCTTTTTCGCCTCATGTTCGCCTCCGGGGTTGTCAAGCTCACCAGCCGCTGCCCTACTTGGTGGGGACTCACTGGTAGGTGGATGGAGCTCCACCCTTAATGGCCGTGGTCAGGGTTTGGTTTCACTTATTAGGTGCAGGTTTTCCTGAATTGTTGATTTGATCATTGTCGAGAGATTGATTTGCTCATCCTGGTGTTGCACGCATCTCATCTTGTGTGCTAGCCCTGACATATCACTACGAAACACAGTGCATCCCCTCGCCCCTGGCCTGGTACGCCCACCAACTCCCCGTGTGGTTTCAGAAGCTCAGCATTGTGGGCACCTACATCATCGAGATCCCAGTCCCCTTCCTCTTCTTCGCTCCCATTAGGAGATTGAGGATCTTTGCCTTCTACGTGCAGGTGTGTTGGATCATTTCTTCTCTTAGTCTTGGACATACAGGTGCTGTTTACATGGCGGTGGCCTGCCTCTGTATTGCGGGTAAAACTGATGCACGACTGCTTTCACTGTTTTGGACTCCAGGTTTTGCTACAAGTGCTCATTATCCTAACAGGAAACTACAACTTCTTCAATCTGCTCACCATCGTTCTGTGCTTCTCGCTGCTGGATGACGACCATGTCAACTTCTGGCTGAGAAGTGGCAAGAAGACAAAAGAAAAATGTACGAGCAGGAAAGCCAGATTCTGATTTTCTAGTAGAACAGCTTCTAATCAGGCTTATCAGATCCCCACAGATGTTTCTCTCAATGGAATTTTACTATTTTAAGGGATACTGGTTGAAAGGGATACAAACAATCTTTCATTTGCTGAGCAAATTCATCGGGAAGCATCATAGATTTGTCAGCATAAACCCAACAGAAAACTTGGCCAGACCTCCAGCAGCGATGTGCTGATCGGCCGGAAGCCATAGGCGGCCCTCTTATCATTCCGGGGGGGTGGTTGAGAGAGGGACACACCATTGGATGAAATCAGAAGATGTCCTATTGGTCAGTAGGCACAAGTTTTGAATGGCCATGATTCATCCTGGTGTTTGCCTGCCTTTATGGCCATTATGGGAAGATGCATTATGTGGAAGATGTTCATCATAGTCGTTCATTTGCATACATGGTAATTCACTTTTAAACAATTTGTTACATGTCTAAGGTGCAGTGAAGTTAACCACCTACAGATGTTCCTGAACCATGAGTTTGTAGATCTCTGGCTGCCATTCATTGATACCACTCTAAGTCAGACATGTGAAATGCTCAGAGACCTCTGAAGGACTCTGGGAGCTTGGCAATAAAAGATCAGTTTACATAATGTATTGCCTTTTTGATGATCGTTAGCAGTTTGATGCTGTTGTTTTGCAAAGTGTTATTTAATTACTTTAATAGTACAATGCTGCTGTTCTCGATTTTGTTTTTCAAAGCCGACTACCAAGCTGCGATTTCGTGGACAGCATTCATGACTGAACTGGGTGTCTATGGCTTGATGTTCTACTGCACTACACTGTATTTCGGGCTGGAGATCAACTGGGAGAAGAAGAGCGTGCTTTCAAAAACAGGTCTGCTCGTTCGTTGAGTTCTTTGTTGACTCAAGTCCCCGTGAGGTTCCATCGCACTCAAGAAGGACATGTCTTTCTGCTTTTCAGAATTCACCTACCATCAGTTCAACAGCTTTTTGAAGATGGTCACCTTTCCCAGTATTTGGCTTGGCATGCTGTCACTTGCCTGGGAGGTGGTCACGGCCATGTACAAGTAAGTCTACTTAGGACTTGTACAAATTTTTCATCATGTGCGTCATAGGGGCGTTTTTGACTGCTGGGGATTATGTGGCATTTTAGTATCTTTTTGCTGCTACAACTCTAATGTTCCCTCCTTTCCCTTTTATCTTAGATGTGCCTGCGTTCAAGGATTCTTTTGGAAGCTTTGGGCTACTGTCCAGTGGGCCATCTTTGCTTCAGCTGCTGCTGGCATGTTTGCCATCAGTTTGGTAAGATTTGTTTGTCATCTGCATTTTCACAGCACCCTCTTGCTCTGACCCAGTGGCTGTTGAGATGCTTCACTTATGGTGCATTCGATTATCTCTCCGAATTCGTAAATTCCGAGGTGTGTCACGTCTGACCGCACTCTTGTTTGAGCCACACATCTCGGAACAAACATGGCTGCCTCCACGAACAACGCTGTTGTGAGTTGTTGCTTTGTTTTAACAGATTTGGAGGGAGATTCTTTTTTTCCAAGAAACAAACACACAAGACATGAACTAGTCAAAACACAAACTTTATAATATTTTAGTAGATCCATAGCGATATTCTTTTTTTCGAGAGGTAAACAAACTTCAAACAATCAAGACACTAACAAGCCTGGTAAAAATCTGATATTGCATGCTAGGATACTCTTTACGGTCACAATATGGCATTCTCTAAATCGACCAAGTGCAATTACATTTATAACTATCAATACATTACATTTTGTAATATTTATAAAATTAGAATTACCGTTGACTATGTAAGCCGCCATGTTGAAATGACGACACATGGAAATCTCGTACAACAAATTCTATCCGACATCAATATCGAAAAGGAGGTGTTTCCGACAGGAAGTGACGTTCTTCATGATGTTTTTGTCCGACTTCCAACTCTGAGAGAGAATGGAACGCAGGATAACTTGTCGTTGATCTTGGCATCATGGGAGATGTAGTGATCAGCTGAAAGTTTCTTAATCGTGCCTTTTGTAGTCTTCAAGCATTCTGTCATATTAAAGACTTGAGGTCAAATATGTCCATGTTCTATTTTACGTACAGACATGTACAGGATCTCGTTCATCACAATAGTACTTTGTCTCATCTCTTTATGGTTTTTATTTATAGACCTCATGTTCTTAAAGGTTCCTAATTAAATTTCTGGAAAGGGCACCACAGTAACTGCTCCAATTCATCACTAGGTGCCGTACACTTACATCGAGTACAACTCTCATGGAAACCTCTGGCCAGAGCTGCATAAGGCATACAGTGCGGTGGACCGCTACCACCTGGTTGGCTCCTATGGCCTGTTCAGGAGGATGACAGGGGTGGGGGGCCGGCCTGAGGTGGTGATTGAGGGCAGCATGGACAAGAACACCTGGACGGTAAGAGGTCTATTTTGCAGAAGCTGAACTTCGAACTGATGTTCTCTGCCAAATGTCTCCTTCATCCATCTTTCTAGATCAACAATTCTCAACCCATGGGTTGCGACCCAAGTCCTGAAAGGGTCGTGAGGCAGAGTTGGGAATTTTAAAACCAGCAAACTCCTTTTCTGATCCACAATCAGATTTCTCAGCCCCACTCTAGAATTAACCTATTTAAACCAGTCTTGGGTTTGCAAATGCTTGGCGCAAAACTAGTGAACACTCAACCAATCCAAGAAGCCAAACCACAGGCGCTTAATTTAAAACTCACCGGCACACCCAATCAGATTTGTGCGATAGGCATTGATCGTAGCGTTAATTTAAAGTTGTACTTGATATAGGGTTGCAGCTGAGTTGGCTTAAAAAAAAAAAAAAAAAAGTAAAAAGTGGGTCGCAGTGCAAAAAAGGTTGAGAACCATTGCTCTAGATCAGTTTTTCACCACCTAATCCTCGGGGAACCCTGGACAGTCCACATTTTTGCTTCCTCTCAGCTCCCAGCGCACCTGTACCAGGTATTTTGTCTTCCTGATTGGCTGGGAGCTGTCCGGGGTTCCCCAAGGACTGGGTTGGGAAACACTGCCCTAGATCATGTTCAAAGAGAATTGGTGGATGATTGGCTGTGATTGGCAGTGTACCATAACCCGTTTACTCCTCCTCCAATAGGAGATCGAGTTCATGTACAAACCTGGTAATGTGAGTGGTCCGCAGCCAATCGTGGCACCCCACCAGCCTCGTTTGGACTGGCAGATGTGGTTCGCAGCACTTGGCCCCCACACCCAGAGCCCCTGGTTTCCCAGCCTGGTGTACCGACTGCTGCAGGGCAAGAAGGATGGTGAGATAAAGGAGGAAAGGTGAAAAGGGTGCTGGTGGTGCAGTAGGGGAGTCAGACTCCTCCTCAAGTCATTAAACGACTTCTCCATCTTCCTTCTGTCCAGTGATTAACCTGATCCAGGTGGACGAGTCCAAGTACCCCTTCAGGCAACAGCCCCCCACTTTCATTCGTGCTCTCCTCTACAAATACTGGTTCACAGATGCCCAAGAGAACGGGTGGGTGCACAGTCCTGTCTGCTGTACTTTCGTGGACTCCTGGTCACTTGAGGCTAGACATCTCAGTTATCCTGATGAGATGCAGACCACAAACAAGCTTAATGCTCTCTTGTCAGGTGGTTCACCCAGCTGTGGTGGAGGAGGCGCCATGTAGAGGAATTTTTCCCCACCGTGCACCTGGGAGACCCTTTCCTGGATGGTCTTCTCACACAGTATGGCCTGAAGGTACTAGAGAACAGCCCTCAAACTGCTGCACTCATCTTACTGTATAAGGGCCAGTTCCATAGGTGTCAACTTGGTTAATTTCTTCGGCTCCTTGTAATAAGTAGGAGCCCCTGTACCTATGTGACAGAATGGACGTAACCAAGGGAAAGAAGGAAGGGGAGATGTCAAATAAAACCTTTCTTTGCCTTCTCCAGGCACTTTTTGCAGATCCTGTCACATTGTCATTGGTATTTAGGACAGTGTTTCCCAACCCAATTCTCAGGGACCCGCAGACAGTCCACGTTTTTGCTCTTTCCCAGCTACCTGCCACACAGTACACATTTTTGCTCCCTTCTAGCTCCTGGTAGGAGCAAAAATGTGGTGTGTCTGCAGGTCCCTGAGAACCGGATTGGGAAATGGTGATTTAGATCAGTCACTTGATCAACATATTGTTTATTGCTTTAAATTGTCCTTGAAAATGCATATTTAGGGTCTGTTTTTACTGACTGTTGTTAGTAGTCTTGTGTTTCACATAATGTGGTACTGACATGCACGTTCTGCGAAGGACAAAGGCCTGAACCGCCGACACTCGGATACAGCAGTCCCTTGGCTCCTGCGGCTTGTCAGGGAGCACATCCAGACTATGTCAGGGCCCTTCGTGCTTTGGTCCCTCTTCAGCGCTGGAGCCACCATCTGCCTCCTCAAGGCACTATTCTCCTTGACCCCCAAGGAAAGCAAGTCTGTCCCCTCCAAGCCGAACAGTGGGAAGACCAAGGAAACGGCGCCCCCTAGTTCGAAAAAAGACCACGTGCAGGAAAAAGAGGAGGACCTCTCTCCTGGCCACAAGGAGGAGGAGAAGATGCAGAATTTGGATAACAACCCAGAATAAAAGGAAGTGATGTCACCCTGCCCAAATCTTCGTATTAATGCAGTGGGTAACTCTCAGGTGCTTATTCCCCACACCCACTGCCACTTGAATGCTCTGCTTACTTTCCTTGCAGTTTCTGTTTCCACTCAAAGTATGCTCTTTGACATTGTGCTCTTCCTTCTATAAGAACACTTGCATTTTTCTCGCAAAGTGTTGCTCTCTTCCACCAAGATGGCCACCTAGATTCTTAGTCCAGCTTGCTGGAACCACAGAGTTCACCCTTCTCCTGTTTCAGAAGTTACACATTCTTTTGTAAAAAGTTTTTTTTGTTTTGTCCCAGATACCCCAAGTCTATGAAGTCCTTCGTCATGAAGCTATTGTAATTAGAGCATCAAGGCCTTTCCAGTTTGCCAGACACATGAAGATTTTCATATTTGTGCATTTCGTAATCGATGTACTGCATGGTCTTTTTGACGCTGCGCTTTAGAAGCATCTCAAGATGCATCAGGTTGGCAGCGTGTTCAAATCGCCGCCTGGTGGAGTGTTCAAAATAGCGAAATCCGTGCCGTTCAAAATCTACTGTGTCGTCGTCTTTGTTGAAGTATGAACTTGCATGACACAGGCGAAATCTTAGCACCTTGGACGGGTTGCAGCAGTGGTCCTATTTACATTGTATCAGTGGTTTGGACTAATAACTTTATGGATTCCTTTTCAGTAAATCCACCAAAGCAAAGTATTGTCACATTTTTTTGATGCCTGGT
Source organism: Isichthys henryi (assembly GCA_026776945.1). NCBI lineage: Eukaryota > Metazoa > Chordata > Actinopteri > Osteoglossiformes > Mormyridae > Isichthys > Isichthys henryi. Next base: position 11,694,833 of record JAODJX010000001.1, on the reverse strand, counting down.
AATCAAAGGAAACTACGATGTCAAAAAGAACCTAAGTATTTCAGGGTTTGGAAATGACATTAAATCCTTATGAAGTTCAAATGTTAAAATGTTGAACTTGCTAAGCAAAGAGACTTTATAATGTGTAAACAGCCATTAGTACTTGAGAGAGAAGACGAAAGTGTCCTGTTGGCTTGTAGAACAGAGTTCTGAGGGTAAACCTATTAGCCTCTTAGCTTTGGTGACGATAAATGAAACGGTGTAATATTTCAGTTGGCTTGTGAATCGGTCCTGGTGCCTGACGTCTTCCACATGTGGCTTTTGTCGGCCTAACGTTTCAAAAGGATTTTCTCTCCTTGTTTAACTCTGAAGTCGTCAGCAGGGTGGCAAAGTCTAATTGTGATAGTTGTCCTTGAACTAAATAGTCTCTCTCCTTATAGCGTTACCTTGGGTCTCCTATGGATGTGGACTCTGGTTCAGGATTTTATGTAGCAGCTGTAACAGACGCACTGTGGTTACATGATTCAGCCACCTGCTGTGGTGCATTTCTGGGTTCATTCCATATCCCTTCTGGGTTTTGGGATGAAAATAAGCCAATCTGCTGGACCTGGGCGCCAAATTCCTTGTGGTACTGACAGAGATGGGATGTCACTGCACACTAAATGTCATTCTGTGACTGAAGTGACACCTAGGTGGTTGAGTTGGGTGGTCAAAACGGTTCTGGGATCATGTCCAATTCTGTTTAAGTCCGGCTATTCTAATTGATGTAGGTCATCTTTCACTAATGTGGGATTTAAGATGAGTTTTTTTCCCCCCAAGTCTTCACTGTGCACCAGCATTTTCTTTTAAAGCAACCATTTTATGTGCTTTCCCAAACTATAACTCCCTCTTAGTTAAATATGCAAAATGAAAAATATTTTTAATGGTTTTGATCACATATTTGTATAATAAAGGTTATATATACAGTATGAATGAAAATATGACGACTCTATCATATTTGTCCACTCTTTGGAAGGAAGGCAAGGAAATAATAAATGATGATGTGTAATTCCTCATACTGACTCCAAAAGTATTTAGTAAGTGCTATTAGGGACTGCACAAAGGTCATTTCTGTGATGAAGCTTGCTAAGACATGCATTTTTTCCTTGCTTTCCACACCATTTGTTAGGGATGGATGATTGGGATTGAAACTCCTAGTAATATACTTGAATCTACTTTACTTCCTGCAGTGAAAAACGAACGAGTTGTGGAAGGTGTGTGTGTGTGTTTGTGCCCTGTGATGAACGGGGATCCCATCAAGGGTGCCCCCCGGTCTTGTGCCCTGCGTTTCCTTGGAGAGGCTCAAGGTTCCACTAAGAACCTGATCAAAACAAAGCTAGTGAAGAACACTTTACGGTGTAGTGTTATTTAATATTTCTTAGCGTACGTGCATACAGTGGGCTAAGCCCGTGTGCCTGTGATCAGAAGGTCGCCGGTTCGAACCCAGCTGCAGCACATCTGCGGGTCCTTGTGCAAGACCCTTAACCCTCAGCTCTCTGGGCCCCGTTACAGGTGGCTGCCCTTTGCAGACAACTTACTCTACAAAGAGCAAGTTGAGGGAGGCATAAAGAGAATTTCCCCACGGCGATCAATAAAGTATCAATTATTATTAATATATTTAATTTTAAAAGTTAATACTGTGGGATCTATGCATGTTGATTTGAGAACAGCGCGTATCTTTGTCTCAGCAACCAATCTCACTAGCTGTGTTAGCTGTCTTCAGTGCCGTTAATTTTGGATTTTTAATAACGAACACAAGTATTCGCAAATTTTCGCACTCCTTTCCGGCCTGTAACTTTCACGAATGGGAAGTGGTACTCTAGTTACAATTATGCACGACTGCCAATAGATGTCACACTTTCATAACCTTTTACATACAAAACATATTGTTATTCTGGCTCCATCCAGTGGCTTCTCGCAGACCGAACATAATATCGAGGCAATTGGATGTTCTGAAAGTTTGGCTTTTTTCGTAGATAAAATAAGTGATAATCGAAGTCATTTAAAATGAGAATTAAAAAATAGCAGTGGTCATATCTTGGTCACAGTTTCCACTTACTGAACATCATCAGTCAGTTTTAATGACACATATTAAGGAAAAACACCTTGAATACTTGCCAGTGCGTGGCTTATCTAGGTTATAATACACCCAATGCTCCTACTTTGTTGGATATTGAGCTCACGCTCAGCAGTTTCCGCCGGGCTTCCCCGCGGCTGTGTGACGTCACTGTCTAGCCTCCGCTATCCTAAATTTTACACATTTCTGCTAAATTTTAAAATGAAAAGGCGCGTGTATATTCAATTAGACTATGTTGGGACTTTTGTGTTTTCTCTGAAGTAATTAAGTAACGTCTCTAGATGGCCTTAATTCGTAATTTTCCATTCTGGAAAACGGTTAATTAGTAACAAAAAACATTTTAGCGCCTAAATTAGTAAATTAATATTAATCGGTACACATGCGATTGTTCTCGTTTTAATGTAGAATATATTTATGTGATCCCGTTGTGTTTTTGAACTAACACATAGAAAACCTAACCAATGGACCTAACGAGACAGGTTTGTGATTTGCCTTAAATGAAGTTTTTTTTAACAGATATCAGATTAAAATTTAACGCGATTTTCCTCTGTGATTGTGTTGTGTTGTGTGTGTGTGTGTGGAGTATTTGTATGTAGCCCTATACCTTTCTGCTGTCATGTTGCCAGGCCCGGAATATACTTCCTGACTTTTTGTTCAGTAACTGCAGTATTGTTCGGTGTTCCTCCTCCCGATTTTACGGAAACCGTTTCTGGAAAGTCCGTTAGCATCCTGTGCGTAATTGAACTCAGAATTTCCCCCGGGTCTCACCGGGAAAGAATGTGGCATCGGCAAGTAAGGTTTAAGGACTTTCCAGCGATGAATGCGCGGCCTTGGGATTGACACTTTACAAAGTTACTTTACAAACCTATATTGCTTTGTGTCCTAGAGAGTATCAGCTTGTTGTCCAATTATCTGTGCTTCTGTGTCGGGGACCCCCCCCCCCAACCCGAGATTCATTAGTGACGTATTATACTCGCTTTTTAATTCCATTTCAAACTTTACAACCAATACGTTTGACCAATTCACAGTTCCAAAACAAAAACAAGTAGAGGGCAGTCTTTAAAATTATTTGGAACGTCTAATTTCAAATTTTTTTTCCCTCACTGAGACCCAAGAGCGACGATTAATATAAAACAGAAACAACCATGTAATTAATCAGAATTTACAAATGACATTTTCTGGGTTTATTCAAAACATTATATCCGAACAACTGTCGCCGACACACACTAGTAAGTCCCGGACGTTACTTTCCGTATACTGTGTACATTGAGGAGGATTACATTCACACTTTGAGTGATTTTAAGGAATTACCTCGTCTTTATCCTGCCCCATCGATAATATAATGTGTTTGCCTAACGCATATCCTGTGTGGATTTAAGGTCAGGGGATGTGGATCAGATGGCCTTCCTTTGTCAGGACAGTCGGGCACAAAAAGAAACATTTTTTTTACCAAGTAATTCTCATCTTTAAGATTTGTAATTTTTCTGTCATCGACACGCAGTATTAATTAAACTGTGTGCTCCTCCAAATGTTTATTCTGATAGTGGGTGCGAAGCTTTGAAGCTTTGCATCTTTCAGATGTTATTATACCTGATTTGGAAGTTTGCTGATGTCCTTGCTAAGCACAGACCAGATATTTGGCCCAGTCGTTACTGTAGGTGATAAAATGGGTAAAAGTTCCCCAGGAAGCTCCTTCATCACTGTCAGGCCTGATTCTAAATCCAGCTGAGCAGCATCTGAGTCTCCCTCACTGATTCCTGTTCCCACACTGGGGCAAACCTCCCCCACCCTCTCCCGTTGTTACTGTGCCGGCCTGCGTGGGGGTGGGGAGGGGGGGGATCTTAGGTATTAACAAGAGGAGTGTTGTTTTGGGAGGGTTTGACGGTCGTGTCCTGGCAGCGGTTTACTGGTTGTGTCAGTCGGTAGCAACTTTCAACGCAGCACAGCTTAATGGGAGGTGTGGGTGGAAGTGGGGGGGGGCGGGAACGTGAGCTGCTGTTTCCTGTCTTGGAGCGCATGAGCATGTGTGAGATGTCACGTAGGCCTGTCGTTCACGGTGGCGGGGAGATTTGGGAAGAAAATCTTTTTTGCACCATTGTGGTGAAGTATCCATTGCCTGCCATAGTGGTACGTGACAGAAAGGAGGGAAAAGGGTCAACAGGGAGGGAGGGAAGCGGCAGCAGGTTTGGGGTTTATGTTGACTTATTTACACAGTAGCCAGAGACATAGTGTTCAAATGTTGCGTTGGGCATAAGAGCTATTTTTATACTATTTTCTATATGAATCAGGAAGTTAAACATTGTGGGTGACATGAATTGTAAAATTTTGCCACCACAAACCATGGAAAATTAAGTGCAGCCATGAAAGTGACTCTCTTAGATATACACTGACAAATGAGACCCCAGAGAAGGTCATTGCAGAAATTGAATTATGAAAACAATTATAGGAAAACTAACATAAATTAAGTCAGTCAGTGAAAATGTTACCTGTGAATTCAACTCTTCATAGAATAGAATGTCTTTATTATCATTGTATACAGCAAGTATAACAGACTTCAATACGCCACTCCCCGTACACATCCACAATCATTTACAACATATAATTTAAGATGTATAATCATAAATCTTTAAAATTCTTACATAGCGTTAAGTTAATGAGTTAATGCAAAAAAATCAGTCTGGATCTTTGTAGAATTGTTGAACTTCTGGAATGTTGAGCTGGCTGTGTCATTGCCGGGAGCCAGGCAGGAGTTAGGCTCTGTCGGGTGTGGACTGCATTAGTGGGCACGGCTGCCGGGCAGTGCCCCACCCCTTCTGCCCCATGGGTAGGGTGTGGGACAAGGTGAATGTGTTCTGTGTGGAGTATACCAGGGTGGATGTGTGGCACGTGCTGTTCACTCTAAAGTTTGCAAAAAAATTTTTTATATATATATATATATAAATATATAAATATAAATATATATATATATATATATAAAAATCTTGTTTTTAAAGAATTCAGAGTTAATTATCTGTGAAAACTCTGTAATGGAATGAAACAAGTTATTATGAAAAATATCTCTACGGATGTTTCAAAGATTTACAGAATGTTTTTCAGACAAAGGCTTTAATTCAGTAGGATAGAGACTGTCTCTACACAGTAATATACTTTAAAATATTCTAGGTGGGGAAGAATCCAGACCATTTTTTCAGGTCAAGTTGTGATGGTCTTTAGTTACTGCTGCCATGACTTTGGAAAAATTTGGTTTTTAGGATTTTATTTTTCAACCAAAAGTACATATTAATCAATGGAGTGTGTGTGAGTGGTTTCTGGGGGCTCAGTGGCCAATCAGACATCTCTGATACCAAGGTGACACGCAAGATATGGGGACCAAAGGCCACCCCACTAAGCATTGTTCTCCAACCTCCAGGCTGGAAACACTCCAGCAATGAATATTCATCGTCATTCCTGGTCGCACATTAACAGCCACCTGCAATTGACTGAATTCCAACATGACAGCAGGACTGGATGTAAATTTTGTCAGACAGCTTTCGGGTTCTTGCCGTTAACACTGACTTTCTTTTGTATGATCGTGTGGCTCTAGCTAATTTTCTGTCATATAGTTTTGTGGTTTCCACGAAAATCCTGAAAGGGAATTTTAGACTTGGATTACACGCTCAGCTCTTGCCAGCGGATATTTGTATTTGTATGGGCCTCATTCCTTTCTTATGCGAAAAAGCGGCTTCAGTAGAGTTATAATAGCGCTGATGAGACAAGGACTTGTCCCACCACATCTCACAAGGCCCGTATTGAGTGTCCCACCATCAGTTAGTTTGCAAGACAAGTCTAGATCGGTGCTGATAACTTGCAGTGAAAGTAAAAGGGGTTTTCGCTCTTGCAGACAAGAAACAGGAGACCTTCTGTGCTGCTTTGGCAATAGCAAACCTGGGGCTGTGTGGAGGGACTCATCGGTTAATAGGCAGAGTACAAACTTTGTAGAGTCATGTGTTGACTTGAACGAGATGAACTGTCATAGAGATGTATTTATGGATACAGTGTCCTCTCTCAACACAAATGTATACACGTGTATGTATGCACACACAGAATCACTATCAGTCAAAATCTATGCACTGCAAAAAATTAACGGCAAACCTCGATGGCATAAGTTGATTTTACCAGTGTAATTATTTTACAGCGTGCAAGAATAAGTAAAAAAAAAAAGATTCATAAATGGGTGCTGCTTGTCAGAGCAATGAAAAAGGAGCAAAATGTCACTGTAACACAATACTTTTATTAAATATTACACCCTACATATTAACACAATATACATGATAGCTGCGATTCACCTGCCTAAGTCGGTTTACAGCGTGGAGTTGGATACCTTTCAAAATATATTTACACAGATATTAAATGCAATAAATACAACAAAAGATTCTGCTTAATTTAATAATTAAATAACACCACGTCAAAAACAAGGAACTAGACACAGTATGTTTGCTTTAAAGTGCTGGAGTGTCGGTGCTGAAACAAGCAACTGATTCTCCCAAAGCATGTGACATCACACATAGCCCAGCAGACCAGGGGAGTTGAATGCTGAGTGATGAGTGAGTGACGGCATTTGTAAAATAAACCTCCACATATTTTCCCTCCAATTTCAGCCAATAGGCATCCAACACCTCTACTAATTTCATTCCATTGCTCTGTCCTTTGTCCTTACATCATGAGAGCATTTTATCCATCTCATCTATTTATTTCACCGTTTGTTATTACGCCACAGTGAGTATTGCACAAAAGTACTACTTCAACATGAACAGACGCCGTTCAGTAGTATTCCTGTACATTGTGTTATTTATTAAAACGCAGAAGAGTCACCAGCAGAATGATACAGACGCGATATCGCAGTCAAACGATGGTATTTTATCCCAAGGATGAAAGTACACAGAGTACAGCGTACAAATCGGTTACACGCGGACTCCCACTTGACTGCTTCCGAGGTTAGGCACAACGCCTGCCCATTCTGGCATAATGCATCGATAATGACAGCAGAATGACAGCTCCGTTTATGCCAACATGTGGTGCACTTTGTAAACACAGGAGAGGATGAGAATGGTTTCATGAGGCCGATCAAAGACGATCCTGGCTGCAATCCTGAAGCTTTTGCAGAACCAACTTTTAAATATACGGGCTCGACTGGACGAAAATCGATCGAAGCTGACCCACTCAAAACCCTTGAGCACTGATGTCTACAAAATACAGAAACCAGTGGGGTCTTTTTTCGGTATGCTGAAGCACTTTAATTGTCATCCACGAGACACTGTTTCGATCTATTACACAGTATATGCGAGCAGTCAGGCAAATTCGATGAACAAGATCCGGTACTGTAGGTACCACGAAGCTCTAGGGAAGCACTTACCATCACAATGCAAATTAAAGGCTCTTGAAGAAAACAAATATGATGACCATGAGCAAGCAGTTGTCCCCTTTCCAAAATAAGAACTTAATTCACTTAAACAGGTGACAGTACAATTATCATGATAGGAGGGGGATTTTGAAAAGACATATTAGAAGAAATACAAATGAAATGATCAAGTATTTTAGGTTATTTGGTGAAATTAGGCTGGTTTATGGAATAGTACAATCAATAAATAAATACCTCAATGTGTGGCATGACTACTGTTAAATTATCAAATAAAATAGCTACAATCTATGAGAGTGCTTCAGTCAACCAGGACCTAAGTGGTATCTTGGGATACAAGGAGTGAGTGCCAAGGATCACATGGGCAGGTTAATCCTCTCCAGCTGCGTATTAAATATTTAATGCCTTTCGCATTTTCCGCCGCATGGTTATAGCATCTGAGATTTCGGACGTTTTATTTGGGTCTTGCAGGATCCTTTGCATTTTCACATTGTCATTTTCTTTGCCATATCGCGCCCCAAGAAAACTTGTACTAGTTTTTAGTCAGAATATACATCATAAAACTATTAGCATTTACTAGGAAATACATATTTCGATAAAGAAAACAGATGTTGCATTTGGCATTCTTCCCATTGAAAGTTTGGTAAAAGTGTGGTCATTCACAATGAAAGCTCACGGTGTTGATGCCGTGTTAATTTATATGTATTTGGCACATAACAATCATTAAAGTGTTTAAAATATAGACAAATATATTTGGTTAAACATCCTATAGAACCATTGCTAAATCTTGGACAGGTACATTGAAAGACACTGGGTATCAGCGGGTCATGCATGTAGGCCTTTCACATCTAAACTCAAGACACCAACAGGTTGGACCAAACCCAATTCAACTGTTCAGCAAAGCTGGCATGATTCCAGGATTCAAGAACATCCAAGAGCAGGCCACCATGAGAATTAACCAGCCACTGCCCTCGGTCCTATGGTGAACATGAATGTCCAGTTTCCAAACAATGAGTCATGGTTCCCCTTTCAGATTCAGAATATTACAGAACTCACTGAACTTTAGGGGAGATCTTTCTTGACCCTTTGTTTCCTTAGTCAGGGCAGATCAGCTCCACCTTGACACTGTAGCTTGGTGGGGAGCAGGACCCAAAGGATCAGCTAGTGACTCTCTGACCCAACCTGTGGGCTTTTACTTGGTTTAGATTCACATTCAAGACTTACATGTTTTGATTATTAGTGCATAGACTAGAAAATCAAAGTGGCCTGATTGTGAAATTCCACAAAATTTTGCATTAGGAAACTTGTGTGTGAATATAGTTACATGTATCCTGTCCAGCTCTCATTGTCTCATTAAAGGACATAAATATCTATTTAGGCCATAACGTTAAATGTCCATAAAAGTTTTGCTCTTATAAAGACACAGTTCTCTTATTTTTTGGATCAGGGTACAGCTACACCTTCTCAGTCACTCAGCGAAATCATACTGAATGACCTCATAAGGGACAAATTAACGTGCATTGATTAACAATAATAAGTTGCTTAAGAGAAGCATAAGGCACTACGTATACAGTATTAGGGGATGGGGAAATGTGGATTATATCAATCCCAAGCAACTATCGGCAGCAAAAATATAAAAGCATTGTAGATTGGCGTGTTTGTTGGTCTTATGTGTCTGCTGTGGAAATGGTTTGGCGTTTCATCCAAAACTATGTGGACTATTTGGGTTTATTGGGGATGAGTCCTCACGGCCATTCTGTGCATTGAGCTGATAGAGGCGGTGACTGAGGTTTTGCACCTGACAGGTGCCCAGAACACAGCCCACTCGCATCAGCTGGGGTTGATGGTGACCCCTCAGCATCTTGTGGGCATGGCGACGACCCCTCAACCCTCTGCGTCTCAGCATGTTCTCACCGGCTGCCTGCTGAGACGGGTAGCTGTTGGTGGGATCCGCGACGACCTTTGTTGCTAGGAGGCGGAGCTTCCTTAACAAGCCATCGACATCATTGATTGACTCCACTTGGTCAGCATCCTCTTGACTAGCGGTCGATCCTGGCAAGATATTTTGATGATCGTTCCACCTGTGAATAAACAGACGAACATGAAAATGGCGTTTTGTCCTGATTTGAACTTATTTTGTTTGCAGAGGGCTGGTGCACACTGCTAGCATGAGACAACAGATATTGTCCATTAAGAAAGTTCATTAATGAGCTTAATGGGTATCAGCAACAAGCAAAGTTAAACGGGATGAAACTACATGAGATCTGTGACAATTCGTCATGTTGTAATTGCTGGAAGTCCCCAACGGTGGCCATACCAATTTTCACAGATCAAACAAAGGACAGATTGTGTGACTGTACCATGGAGTGGGGACTTTCTTGTTACCGATGAACTGAAATGTATCTAGGCCATTAGAAGAGCCAGCTGAGTGAATGCACCCATGTCCAGGGACTTCTTACAGGGACTCTGCCGTGACCAGGTAAGCAGGCCAGGTGTTCTCTGTTTGCCTGATTAGACATGGGCCTCTCAAATTGGACTGTCAGTCCTTCGGGAACCTCGGGATCAGTTTACACAGCCGGCAAAACTCGTGGCTCATAATGGAAGAGGCCCCCTGGTTCGCCTAATGCATTAACGTGTCGTGCCTCTCCATTACGAGTCCGGCTTAGCTTTACGGGCATGTGGACGTACTCACCCCACAGAGTGGTGCACATACACACCCTACGTTTTAGCTGAGCTTCAGTATTGCCATTTACACCAACAAGAATCAAAATCAATTCAAATCAATTGGCTTTTTTATTCAATGAGTTTTTATTCAAGCATTACGAAATGGAATGCATTTATTATTAGTGTAATTCAACGTGCTTTTTTGCATTAACAACCTTTGTCATTAATTCCATTCCATAAGCATTAGTTTTTCTAAAGTGAGCCTACACTTTTGAACGCTTTACCCTATCTGTCATGACGACTGGAGAGGACAGTATATAAACACGTACCCACACGAATAAAACGCGATTACATGACGCCTGGAGTATCGTCCTCATATTGTCAGAGCATTAGAATTTTAGAATGGGGTTTAGAATTTAAAAATGCACCTATGTTAGGGTGCTTTTCCACTACAACAGGTACAGTATTTATGGTATGGAACTTTCCGTAATTTTCCCTTTCCCATTGACTTCCATTAACTGGTTGCGTACCATGCAGTACCAAAAGTTCCAGTATCGAAAGTGCCAAACTGGGTGGTACTTTGGGGTGGGACTTGAAGCGCTTTCTTTGTTGACTGGTTATGCAAATAGCACAAAAAAATCTGATTTATCAAACTTGGCATATACACGCACATATGCAGCTTCCCCTTGCACTAATTCCATTAGTGTTACGATGTGCTCTTTGCAAGCGTACTTGTTGTAATGTTTTAAACTGGCTGCAATATGGTAATGCACTTATTATTTAGTTGTATAGGATGCTTTTGTTTCCATTAGAGAATGTGAACACAAACTGTGCTATAATACTTCCTTAAAGAGCCGTGGAATCATCATTGGGCAATAATTTAACTTATATTCGTGCGAGAACAAGCAAGTATGATATCTGTCCCCCACAATAAAGCTGAGACCTTTCATTTATATACATAAAGAAATGAAACCTAAACCACGGGATGCAGAAAATGAACACTGCTCTGTTAAACATCTAGGTAGTCATGGGGATTCAAAATAACCTGCGACCTGGACAATAAAGGCAATTCCACAGCATCAGTTTAAAATGCAGGGTGGCATGTAATTACAAACTTTACTTGGCCAACCTCAGACTGTCATTTTCGAGAGAAAAAAATGATAGGTTGCGGGACGTGAAGGAGACAGGCCGATGGCTGCAGGGGCCATCTGAAAGGGTGGGGCGTGGCTGCTTTTTATAGGGGGCAGTCAAGAGCCTCTTCAGAGCCAAGTTCAGTACCTCCATCTATCGGCCTGCCTTTCTGATGATTCATCCTACTTCACTTTCTCCCAGCGCAGCGCCCTACTCTTCTCCCCCCTCATTGTGTCTCTCATGCTCACTAATTACCCTCCGTCCACTGAGTGCGACCACCCGTCACTCAAGTTACATAATCGGTCCCATTGTGTTCCAGAGCTTCTGTGAAGATGTTACAGTCGCTTAATGATTGTTGTATCGACTCCTATTTCACAGAACATTTCGGCTGGCGTTTATGTCGATGGCTTACATGGAATCTGCTTGTTTACGTGTATGAAAGTATTGTAAATATCTTCATCCAGACCACAGAAACCAGACTTTTTAGACGTTTCAATTTCAGAATGGGTGCACCCTTGGTAAAACTGCAATGCAGTGTTTTTTTTTTTTTTTTTAATTAGATACTTAGATTATATGCATACTTTGAGAATGCTGTTTCCCACGAAAGAGCGTGCCTTTTGGTCAAAGTAGGTCTTGGACCTTATGGAAATGATGGATCCATGCATGCCAGTAATTGGACAGATACGGCGTCACTGTAAAACATTTGCAGTGGGGTCATGCTACCCTGGAGCTGCTCCCTGGTTACAGTATTTTTAGACGGTGGGGAATGTTGCACAGACTGTGTGGCTAAACGCGTTGGCGTTGTTTAGTTCTGTCAGCCAAGGGTGGAGCTCGTCTGCCCGGTACTGGTGTGAAAATAACAAAAATAGGCAGCCTGCTCCCTGTGTTGGTAAATAACGGATTTTTCAGGAATGCTACATCATGCTGACTATCCAATCGCCCGCTTTCCCTCACCCTATCCCTACTTATCCAGAATCATTCCTCTGTCATCCGATTAGTGGAAGGTAACTGGAAATCTATCGGATAGAAAATGTTTGTTATTGGTACATAGCCAAAAGGTAACTGATAATTTAGGAACCAGTTACCTGACTTCACCCCAAGCAGCAGAACCGAAATGTAATCTGAATTATTAGGTCTCTGCAATGTTTTGTGTCGCAGCTCAAAGTGTCATGGGAAGGGCAGAAAAGTGGATCCGATCCAAAAGCAGCACAATGGAAACACGGCTTTCTCAGATTTTCAGGCAGAGTACCGCTGCCGCATGGGAAAACAAGGTGGTGAGTCCGCAGGTCTAGACACAACTGCACTGCGCCATTTTCTAAGCCCTGATAAAAGGCAACATTTAGCCCAGTCTAAGAACATCACACACTTCAGCATGATCTCTTCTCCCCTGCCGAGAAGGGACTACGTCTGTGTTCTTTTATAGCACATTAATTTTCCCAAAACTGTGAATGCCATCCGTTGGGTACCAGTAATGACCTGACTGGTCACATGACTTGGTGTCTTTTGTCATCATTTATAAGCATTAACCACTGACTGTTCTTTTACCGATTTGGTGAAAGAGTCAGGCTGCTGCAGTCCAGACACTAGTCAGCTGTCAGCTGTGGGACCACATCACTGGCACAGTGTGTTCCCGAACTGCAGTGACACCAAGTCACAGAGGCTCAGGTGTGACACGTCACGTTTTGCACATTATTTTTAAAGACAAGCCATGCTGCATAAATATCTATTTAGGCCATAACTGTCATGCCCTGCTCGTTCCGATCCTCGTGTGTGCCACGCCCCCTGGTTACCCACTTGTGATTCCCCGATT
>JAODJX010000001.1:11644614-11664121 GCA_026776945.1 Isichthys henryi | reverse complement strand
CTAATAGCTCAGAGTTGTTAAAATCTTATCTAACTCTGATTTAAAGGAACCCAAGGATTCAGCTTGCACTACGTTGCAAATGTTTTTCTGAGTAAATTTTTGTACCTTAATTTGATCTAAAAGGTACATTTACCTACAGCTAGGGTACAATTGGCTGACCTTTGAGAGCACAACCCCAGTTACAAGTAATTGTACCTTCAAAGGTACAAATGGGTACTTTTAATTCTGACAGTGTGTAAGTGTACAAGGTGGGGCCTCCATGGATCAGACTTCATCCCACAGATGCTAGATTGGATTGGTATCTGGGGAATTTGGAGTTCAAGTCAACATCTTTAACTCTTTTTCATGTCCCTCAAACCATTCCTGAACATTTTTTTTCAGCGTGGCAGAGCGCATTATCCCGCTGAAAGATGCCACTGCCATCTGGGAATACCTGGGGTTCCTATGAAGGGGTGTACTTGGTCTGCCACAATGTTTAGGGATGTGGTACATGTCAAAGTAACATCCAAATGAATGCCAGGACCCAAGGTTTCCCAGCAAAACATTGCCTAGAGCATCACGTTGCCTACTCTACCTTCTTCGCGTAGTGTATCCTGGTGCCATCTCTTCACCAGGATCATGATGCACATGCACCGGTGGTCAACAAGATGTAACACAAAGTGTGACTCATTAGACAAGGGCATCTTCTTCCAGTGCTCCATGGTCCAGTTCTGACGCTCCCCTGACCATGTCATACCAGGAACATCCAACAAGACCTGTCGTTTTTGAGATGCTATGACCCAGTAGTCTAACAATCAAAATTGGATCCTTGTCAGAGTCACCCATATCCTTTAAACTTGCCTGTTTTTCCTGCTTCCAACAAATCAACTTTAGGAACTGACTGTTCACTTGCCTAATGGATAATGGCACCCTTGACAGGTGCCATTGTAACAAGATTATCAATGGTTTAAACTTCACCTGTCAGTGGTTTTAATGTTACGATCGGTGTAAGTGACTAAATTGTTTTGATTAGAATGACAGTGTTATAACTGAATAGATAACTTTTTTATATTAAGGTTAGAACTTAGAAGTGTGTTAGAAGGATTGGAACTGGATTCCTAAATTAAAATACATATAAAAATAAATTTAAGAAAGCATGTCTTTCCAAATGATACCAAAGTGTGCAGCCCTGGAAATGTTACAGTTTTTTAAAGTGCTGATCCAGTTCTAAAATATGAGGACATCAGGCTGCATAAAGAACTGAAGGTAGTTCTACAGAAGATTTCTATAGGATGTTGTACAAGTTCAGCCATCAAAGCAAAAAAAAAAAAAGAAAACAGATTTTTTTTTTGTCCAGAAAATATCTTGCCAAATTCATTTCATTGTCATAATGAAAATGTAAAGTTTTACATAAAGATGGGGTGCAGTTCAGTTTTGGCCACCCTACAGAAGAAATGAAGTGGATATTTATTGTCATACTACTGTATCTATATACAATCCACAGCATACAGTGGTACAAAATATCATTCCTCAAGACTGCGGTGCAGTATATATACATACTGTAAAGCGCAGAGACTGTAAACAAGACAAGTGCAACACATGAAGGGGGAGAAGGGAATAATAGGCAATAAATAAAAACAGAGAATGAACATACAAATCACAGGGGAGCCAGGGGTACCCACACGATATATCAGTTACAGTGGTCACTGCACAAATAATCAATACAACAGATGTAACAACACATAGATGTAGGAAAAAGTGCAGTGTGGGCAAAGTGCACTGGATACTGCAGATTTAACTGTTGCATGTGTTAGGCTGACATACAGGGCATGTAATCATCTCTATAAATACGCAGACGTGTAGAAATGCAAACGCACTGGTGAAATATGTCTAACAATAATAATCCGTACCCAACAGCACAGTATTGGTCATGGAAACATTTTTATTTCTGGGATCTACAATCTCCCAGGGCCTGAAATGGGAGACCGACATGAAGACCATCATAAAATAGGCCCATGCAGCAGATGATGTTCTTCCAGAGCCAACTGAGGAAGCTCAACCTACCATACTACAGATCAGTTTGCACACAAGTCACCACGTCTGCTCTCAGTTTGTGTATCACAGTCCGGTTTACATCAAGCACTACAGAAGACAGTGACAGGTTACGTTAATAGTCAGGTCTGCAGAAAGGCTTAACAGGGTTTCTGTCCACCCTCCAGGACCTACACTATTCACAAATCCCAAAACAGACAGAGAAAATCATTAGGGATCCCTCACACCTGGGCCACAACCTCTTTGACCTTCTCCCCCACTGGCAGGCGCTGCAGATTACTCTGCTCCAAAACAGAAACATGCAGTTTCTTCCCACAAGTCATCATTCTCATGAAGAGATGACCCGGATGCCTCAGCTCAGTTGCACAGTACCCCCCCCCCCCCCAACCAGCCAATACTTCAATGTAGTAAATAATTTATTGTAGTTATTGTACTGTATGTATTGCATTAATTCCAAGATTCCTTGTACCGACATGCAATCTTTTATTTTTTATACATTGACCAGCACCACCTGTATGTTGTATACGTCAACTGGACTAAATGTGACCATCATCTAGTCTTAACTATGTATGTATCTACTGTGTTGACAACTAGAGACAAATTGCCTGTGTGTGAACCTACTTGGCCAATAAACTTAATCTCTTATTGTTCTTGTACTGAGTTATGTTTATTATTATGTTAACGCGTTTGTGTGCAGGTTACCTAATTACTCCTTCATGTTTACCTTCATGCACATTTTAATCTTATTGGACGGAGCTGACCAGCAGCAGAAAGATTTCGACAGGATATGATCTCTGGCATAAATTTCAGATCAGTCTCAATCCTTCGTGTTGTTGCGGGGAGGTCATTAAACTTCAATGATTATAGCGTAAATATATGTTAAGTTGTAGGCAGTTCACGAACGTTGACTTTACAAATGTTGTTAATCGTGGCTGGGGCGGGGTACGGGGGTAAGATTTAACTCCGTCTCCAATAGCCCACACACTTTGTAATTCAATACGTAAACAGGATACGTTACTTCTTTAATTCATAATTAAGATTAGTCCTCTTTCAGAACCAATTCAGATAAATGTGGTGGAACTGAAACTACAGGGTTATTTTACAGTTACAAGGGAACTTTAACAAATGATTACACGTAATTCCTATCAACGATTACAGAAAAAAAAGGTAACGAAGGCATGAGGGCTACTAAATGAGAGTATAAAACATTGGTCTGAAACTATTTAAAATGACTTAATATCAATACCATATAGAAGTACACGTTCTGAAGAAGCAGCATGTTAAAAACGTGGCAGGCACCGACAGATACATTAGTTAATCGACTCTTCCTTATTCAGTCGCTGAAATCCACGTGCACTTGCAGAAATATAGGGCACTATACAGACACGGGACATCCCCTTTGTTATTTAACGTAATATTTATTCCGTTCTCTTTTCATTACGTACAGGGCTGCGATTCCAACCGGACGAAATATGCCTTGATTCGTTGTTCCGGTCGCGAGCGCCCCGCCTTGCGTTGCACTGCGCAGACTCCGTAGGTCTGTCAGCGCGAGAGAACGTTGACAGTATGGCGGCGAGCCGCTGCTGGGAGGATGCTGCTGTGGCTGGCGGTGTCTCCCCCGCCGTCGGAATGTGAACGGACTACGTTAAGCAACAGAAGGAAAGCGAGCGACTGGGCCTCGACGCCGTGATCTCCCGCAGCATCGACATGGCCAGGCTTGCCGACTACTTCGTCGTGGTCGGTTACGACCTCGATAAGAGAGGTGAGCGACCGGGGACTGTTTTTTTCTGAGTGGATTTAGGACGGCTCATAGTAAACAGGAGGTGGTGGAAAGGAGGCGGTGACGGGACGGGCCAGGCCGGGACAAAACCGAATGTCCTATCTCTAGGCCCCCCACAAGGCACCACTACTCAAATATCAACCACGGATATCCGGGGCCTCGTCGGAGAGGAATAAATCATGGTCCTTTGTTTAGATTATGCAAAAAACCGGAACGGTATAATAATGGCACGCATACGTCTGATTGCAGATTCATCCTGGCACAGTTGTCATGCTCTGGGCGTTGTATCTCGTGTCAGGCTTATTGGACCGGCCAGCTAGCCTTGTTAGCCGACCCGTAAGACCCAGTAAACCGTCTAAGCGTAGCTCCAGTGCGCGAGGATTAATGCGCGAGTGGGGACCGCCAGCTCGCGGGGCAGTTATTTGAGGCGAGGGTATTAATTTAATACACCGTCGGACTGCTAAGTTTGTGTTAACACATGTATTCGGTCCATGCTATGAGCGGTCAAAATCGGTTTTCGCTTTTGCTCTTGGAACTCTCGTGTCGAAATAATTTTAGTTAACGAGTCCTGTCGCTGGAGAAGTTACGAATGGAATAAGCAAGTTGGTTCATCCCTCTAACCCAAAAAGTGAATATGAATGTTGAAATCAGGACTGCTGCTCTGTGATGCGGTGAGCTGACATCGTTTTCTGATGCTCCTCACGGTTGTAGTCTAGATTCATAGCCAAGGGTGACTTGTCACAATGGGGGAAAACAGTCATGCTGCCTTCAGACTGTGGTTCATAAAAACGTCCTCAACAGGCTCTTTGAAACTCCTAAGATTGGGCCGGCAGTTCTGAATGCATGCTGCGTAATGTCCCTCTCGCGAATAGTGTTTCTGCCCTTAAATTTGTATGGGGGAAAAAAGACAGTAGCTCATCTGCTGTCCACGCACGCAGTGGAAAATTTAAAAGCGGCAAATTGCTTGTGATATTTGGCTGCTTAAACATCAGTGGCAGTATAATATAGACATTTCAGTTTAAGGTTTTAATTAACCTTGACTGTAAATATAGACAAGTATGTACAATGTGCCCATTTATTGTATATAGGTTTGATGTTTTTTTATTCTGCATTATGTCTGAAAGGCTTTTGGCAGAGGTGGGTAGTTCAGGTCCAGAATATAAGTCCTGATCAAGATTTTGTTTCATTCGGCAAGTTGAGTACTCCCTGACTGTGACTCTTACTACTGAACTGGCTGGTTGAAACAAAATCTTGGTTTGGACTTTTATTGTCTTGACCTGAATAATCTAACTCTGGCTTGTGGTTCCCTTAGCATAGACCTGGATGCAGTGAAAAGAGTGAACTGAAATCACCATGTAATATCTGTGACTGGGAGGCGTAGGGGGCCTGGCTACTTCTTTTATGATTTGAGTGAAAACTAAAAGGAGCCACCTTGTGGGTTGAAACCGCTTTAATATTATATACTATTAGCTGATCCTTTAAATAGTTTTTTGCAGGCCAAAGGTAAACATAAGCAGCACAGCTATTCTGCAAACAATTTAGCAAGTTCATTATAAATTAAAGCTGGCATTTTGGTCAGTAGCTTTTTGGTTCAATGGGTTACTCCTGCCTGTGGTGTTGTAGTTTTCTGAACCCACGTGACATCTTTTGTTTTGTTCTAATCACAGACTCTTATCATTAAACAGAAAGGCCCAGAATGCTGTATGAAGGCTTGGAATTACTCTGTAACTTTTGGGCGTGGCACTGCCTCTCTCCTCAGTGCATTAAAGAGATCGCCAGGGACAAATCACACTGTCTATCTGAGAGGCTCTTCATGCAAACAGGAAGTACAAAGCAGACTGGGGTGGGGTGGGGGGATTGTTTACAGTGCGAGTCCAAGATTCTCTTCTGTGTCTGGTCTTTGAATGCTATGGGGGGGAGACAATACAGCAGTCATTCCCAGAGGTCCTGTCTCTCTGCCCGCTTGCCGCTTTGCAAGACCAGCCTTCCCCGTTTTGGCCTGGGCCAAGCTCTCGTCGCAGGGCACAGAAAGACCACATTCATTATTCAGAGTGGACAGACAGTTCTCACCAGCGCACTGCTGGGCTGGAATGATTTCCCGCGTTCTTGCTCACAGGACATATCCCAGGATGTCAGCTTTGCCAGCCGTTGGGAGACAGAGGGCTGGGGTCAGTAAAGCCCCCTGACTTCGCTCTGTTTGCTGGTTTACTCGTGCAGGACTGAGGCCTTTGCCAGTACTTTGTGCACTGAGTATGTGTGCTTGGACTTTGTTTGCGTTTAAGCTTCCTCTTGTAAAAGCTGCTGTAGCTGTGGTCAAAAATAGCTGATGCTCTCAGATCCTCAGTGGGGAGTCTCGGCCGTCCGTCTGTCTGTCCATCAGCAGTAGGGGAAGAGCGACAGCCGTTGGCAGCAGGGCCACTGGGGAGCGGCTGCATGGCTGTGTGAATGAGCTTTTTGGAAAGTGAAAAGGTAGTGGTTTTGTCCTCACTGGCTGTCCAGGTTTCCCCTGGGATTTCACGCTTTTGTATTGTCAGTACACTCGTTGGTTCTGTCTGTCCCACAGGTGCTTGTTTTTCTGCACAGTCCTCCCCTAAGCATTTTTAGGCGTCTGCTTGAATGTTGCACTGCTCAACCTCCCCCCCCCCCCAAGGATTTTGCACTGTGGCTGTGGAGCAAGCTCTGCTGGCAGGCAGGGCAGGGAAACCAGCCTGCAGTCTCTATGCTGCTGTCCAAGATGGAATGACCTGGTGGGGCCAGCAGGCCAACTCCCCATGTGCGGCACCGCCTCTCCTCACCAAAACGAGTCAGTGTCAGGCTGTTCTGTTTGCCTCGTGATTATGGGTGGTGCTTTGGGACAGAGCACGCCTTGGGGGCCGCCTATGGGCGGTTATTGTCACGTTAAAGCTGTACACTTCAATGGTCTTCCGTGGAATGTGGAGAATGCAGCGTCTACCAGGAAGTAGTTTTCCTTACAATACTGTAAGCCTAGTCGTAATTTGGGCTGAGCTATTGGCATGTCGCATTTTAGATGGCCTGTTGGCAGCCAGAAATTAAGGGGTCATCTAATGTAACTGCAACACTCAGATGTGGTTGAATTGTCCACATCCCAGTATTTATTTCATTTTATTTATTTTCTTTTTTTTCAGCATTCATTCCTTATTTCACGTTTCAGGTTCAGTGAGTGAGTGAGTGAGTGCTTAGGGTTAGCAAATGTTTTAAGAGGGAAATAATTTTAGCCCCCACATTAACAATGATATTTTCTAAATGCAGTGAGAGTTAGAGTACCCTTTTTTGCCATTGGAGAATTGGGACAAATAAGGGATGGTTGGACTTTATTTGTAGTCATCTTTTAAATAAGCTAACTGCTCACTAGCCAGGAGCTGCTTAGCTAGCTAAGCTAGTGAGCTAGCATGGAGCTCCTTGGTCAGTGTTTACTCTGTTTACTGTCATTGGCTTTGTTTATCCTGGCATGTTATTGGGGCTTTGGGTAGCACCAGTATAGTCATTGACAAAGTTTGAAGCTGTGGTTCTTGGGGGGAAAAGGATACATTTCCCTTGTGTTTCATTGATCTACGCCATTGACAGTTTTTTTTTTTTTTTTTTTTTTGTAATATGCAGACGCTATTGCCAGAAATTTTAAACCATTTGCTCTGTCTCACCACATATCTGAGAGAGTGTTTCTCACATGTGTAGGAGGAGATGAAAATAGTAATGGATATGAAGAGCGGTGTGAGGATGTTATCGCGTGGGGTACTTTCCAGATTCCCCAAGGGCCAGGTCTCTGTGATTAACTGAAAGCCTCAGAATTCTCTTCACTTTGAAATTAGTTAGGTGATTTTTTTGTAGCGATTCCAGGTTGTTCACTGGTCATTGAGTTCACATGAGTTCAGTGAGCCAGTCAGCCATGTCGTCATGCCAGTCCCAGCGACCACTGCAGGTGTCATTCTTGGCGAATTTGACTGAACTGTTTAGCCTTTGAATTCTTGGTAAGGACTAGGCTCTGTCTTTTTTTTTTTTTTATCAGTGGGAGTTGTCGTGAAACTTGCCTGAGATGTGGAGATGTGCAGAGGTCAGGGTGGGGGTGACTGCACACCTAAGTGTGAACAGTAACATGTGGAGGAGGAAGAGAGTGGGGACGGCAGGAAGCTGAGGCTAGCTCACGGAGTGCGTCACAACGTCTGCTTCCTTTTCTGTAAGCACATGAGGTAGTCACGCTCCCCACATCTGAGGTGAGTGATGACTGAACTGAATCAAACGGAAAAACTTTACAACAGGAAAAACAATCAAGGTGGGGGAACTCCTCCAGCTATTGTTGTGAAGAGAAATGGTGGTGGTTGTGTGTGTTTTTTTTTGGCTTGGGTATTTTTTGCTTCTATGTGAAGTCTTCAGTCCCACCAATACAGCTGTGTAAGGCATGGCAGGGTTGGGGACATGGGGATGGGGCAGAGAGCTGTCTTTGGGTGTCAGGCTCTAAAATTCCTGCTATGATTTTTAATTATTTTGTAGTTGTAAGTTGTTGCTGCTGATTTAGAGAAAGAGAGCCGCCACATATATAGCGTGTATTTGGCTGGGTGGACCAAAAACTATATATTGGTATTTTTAGGCAGAGTAGCTGTGTGTAATAATTTCGATGAAGTGCTCTAAATGTTCAGTTTTAAATCGAAACCCACATGTGAGATATAACAATGATTCCTCAAGATTCCCCTCCATCAAAAACCCCCATGAAACACTACCTGAGAGGTTTCATTTTAGCTGTGAATGTTGGGATTCTGTGCAACGTCACCACCAAAGCTCTCGCATTGCTTAAGACCAGTAAAGAATACTATTGGTCTCCATTCAAAATCTTTTATTGTGCATCCGATGGCAAGCAGGCAAAATGTGACCTGGTCAAGTTATATAGGCGACAGACATTAGATCAGGGGATGAATCTGGCAACCTAAACAGTAAAAATAACTATTTCTGTGTCTAACGTTTGGGTCATGTGGTAAAATGGGGCAGACTATTTATCCTTGTCTACTGAGTAGAAGCTGCAGTCCATGATATTGATGATAAAGCATTAAAGTTCAGAAGGATGATCACGATGGGTATGGAAGGATCAATGGGATTATGCTGTCTGCTTGAGCTGTACTCTGAGACTGCAGGTGAACTCCAGAGTGATTTTTACTGCTCCATTTTGTTTTGGTCAGGGGGATTCCCTTGGATTGAATATGAACTAAGATAATATCTTGTTTTATTTTGGCATTTCTTTTGGTATTGTGTTTGTTACCTGAGCCAGAGGTTGTCCTTAATGGATTTTTTTTGTGTCTTCTGGGAAATTATGTTGTCTAAGGGAACTAGCTTTTGTGTTTGTGATGATTGTTAGTTACCATTAGAAACAGGGCTGATTTGTTTGTTTTGTATTGATATGCTGTCTCTATCTAAAATGACTTTATAGACTTTTTCATCATCAGCTTGCTGCTGACTGCTAATTAATTCCATTTAGAGCATTGAGTTTCATGGCACATTTTGTAAGGGGGTGGCTGGTGTTTAGGGCAACTGAAATTCCCCACATAAACAAGCTATGAGATCGCTTTGGCTTGCCTTGGGTCTGCTGTGCCAGTCTCCAGAGAACACCAATGCTAGTTCTAATGACTTCCTCCTGCCACCATGTCCACATCCTCAGGGTGGCCATATAAGAGTAACGTAAATGTTTTTATTCAGTCTCCTCCTGTCCTTATTGCACAGCAGGATCTCACTGTTGTAGTTTGGGAGGTACTTAGCCTATGTATTTATTTAAAATAAGATAAAACAGAACTGTATTGGTCCCAGGGGGAACTAATTGTCATCCACCAGCAATTCAGATAGAGTTCAATATAATGATTATCAACCCCAGCCCCCGCCCCCATAAAGTTAATTAAACTTCTTGATGACGTGCCTTAAGCACACAGGTGTTAGATTGGAGGTGTTCTGAGAGCAGGAGTTGTGAACAAGCATAAAACCAAGGTTTTTTCTAAAGCAATGTCAGCAACATGTTCAGCTTAATTTAAGGACAATTTGACAGTTCACTTCATAGCTGCACCATATTGTATTTTATCAGGCCATCAGGGTATATTTTCATTACCCATTTTTCTCCTTTGCCACTTCATCTGTACAGGGTCATGCAGAACATGTTCCAGAAAATGGGGCACAAGGCAAGGACTCTCTGGTCTTTAGTGCATCACCGGGGACCCCACTCACACACTAAAAGCATTGCAGAGACACCAGGCTTTTGGACTGCAGCCCGAGAGCAATGTACCCAGAGAAAAGACCACAAACACAGGGCGAGGCACACACTGCACACACCCAGAACTGGTGTTGGGCATCAGTCCCCCAACCCTGCGTCAACCTGGGTGTAATCATATGATCATGAAATGTTGGTCCTGGTCAAGCATGACTTTCAGGTTCGACTGAAACTACTTGTGTGTTAGAAAGTGACAGGCGGCCATGCCCTGCCTTGCCTTGTGTAACTGCCGTTTGAGCACAGGTAGCTGAGCGCTCAGGTATATGTTCACACCTCCATGCTGAGCGCTCTCCTTTGTGCACCATTTGCGCTACCCCTAATAACCACAGACATGCTTTGGTGGTGAGGACCTGGCACATTGATGTAAAAAGCTGAAGTGCAATGAGGGGGAAACTGCTTTGCAGTTTGGGAGATTAATGTTAAAAGCAGATGGGCCATTGACAGACATTTTTGCGAGTCTCTCAAGAGAAAGTTGTATATTCAGGAGTGATGTATGAAATGTCATGGGCTCACGTTGTATCTATAGCTCCCAAATACTGATCAATAACTTGATCATATGTCAGTTTTAAGTGTTTTTTTTCCCTAATATAGTTTGGATTATTTTTAAAAAGTGTCCTTCCCAGAATGTTTTACATATATATAAACATGCATCATGCAGGGAGAATAAGCCAGAAGACACTAAGAGAAAAATCAAAACCCCTTTGGTTTTGCTAGTCAGGCTAAAACCTGGGTGTCCCACCGTTCCTGGTCATGCGTAAATTGTGGGTACTGATAATCTGCAGAGTGGTGGGGAAGTTTTTCTGTCAGTATGGAGCAGGACTGATTGTCTGCGTCCTCTAAGCCCCTGGCTTGTCTTGGTGTTCCTTTCTGATTTTAAATCATTTTCACATGGCACACATCCATTGGCAGGAAAGCAAAGATCAGTCTGCAACTCAGCCAGCATGGTTGCACCTCAGTATTAACTCAATTCGTAAGATGCAAGTCTCAGTCTGTATTGGGGAGGGGGGGCAGCGGGATGCTCTGGTGAGGCCAGCCCAAGTACCTAGAAAGAAACATGGTGACCACACTACAGAAATGCATTTGGTTGCTTTGCCAATCCTGTACTACTGTACCGCCCAGCCAATGCAATGTGCACCCCCATACCCCCTTCCCAAAAAATAAACAAACACATAAAAGCATAGCAGTGGCAATTGGCAATGGCTCTGCCTGCACACTGACGCAGGCCCCTCCCGAAGGAATATCATTTGCCAAGCTTGCTTGATTCATCATAACTTGCATAACCATTCTACTCAGTTGCTCAGTTGAATGGAGAGGGATTGGTGGTATTCTTTTAGCCTGGTACTTGAAAATACAGCCACTTTCAGAGCTAGCATGCACCATTTACTGTTTTATGTTGGTAAATTTTTATGTTTTAAAGTGCAAAGTGAATTCAGATCTTGCTCAGTGTTGCCTTGAACAGTTCTGGAATAAACAGTTGGACTGATGACTGCTTGTATGTTCCTAAGACATGTTTGTTTTTTCGCTTTCCCTCACTTGCTTCCTCTGATTTGCCCAACATAGCATTCTGTCTGTTCTCAAGACATGCTCAGCAGACTCCAAAGCCATCAGACTACTGGAGTACTTGTGCTGTCATCAGGTACTCTGCTTGTTCATGCTTTGACAATTGTAGAGTATACCCCTGCTTCCAATGTACACTCATTCCACATGCCTGCTGTGTCCTGCTAGACTGCTGGAATCTTTGATGGCCAGTGCGGAAGTCCCCAGGGGTGGGTCTCAAATTGCCTTTGCTGGCGTTGGTAGCATCTGGGTAACTCAGCAGCAAGACCGCAGATTAGAGCAGGGAGTGCCTTGTCTCGCCACCACAGGATTCTTTGGGTCCTGTTTACTGGTGACAGAGGCTCACTCTGTGAATGATTAAATACTCCGCTGACACAGAAATTTAGAGTTTAAGCCTTGTTACCTAAATGGTTGCCATTATGCCACGTCAAAACAACATGCCCTTCCTAGGATGATTTTCCGTTTCAGTGGTCCGATGTTCACTGCTTGCAATTTGTATTTAAAGCACAGATGCCTGTATATTTTTTGCATTGTAAAGCTTTTGATTTGTCTGATTCGTTGGTAAATTGTGGTGGTCATAGTTTTGGAGTGTTCTGAGACCCTCTACTTGCTGACTAGCACTCCCACACAGATTAGTGAATCTTGTATGCTGGCCTCTGTGTGAGACCGTGTACATGCAGGGTCCTTTAAAGGTCCAACTGCTGTTACTCATATGGCAGAGCCCAGTGAATCTGTGAGCACAGTGACGTGGGTGCTCTCAGTGAGGTTAACGCCTAACAAAAAGGCCAGTGGGTGTGTGCTAGCACCAGAAAGCATGCTGTGGTTATAGGAAACATGTCTAGTGTCCTCTTTCTAGCTGACCTGGCACTGGTCTGGTCTGGATCAGGTTTAAGGTGAGTCACAGTGAAATAGCAGCGCATTGAGGTGCCGTGTAGTCTGTGTAGTGAGACAGCATTGCTGTAACTTCATATAAGTCTGATGGGTCTGCTGATAAAATCCAGAGGAGTAGCCGGGAAATGGTGTTAACGCAGTGACACTGTTTGTGAATGTGTATGTATTTGCCATCAGGACTGTAATTTGGTGTATGTAGTGTACCGGAAGCCTGTCACATGTTACAAGCACCAATTGGATGCAACCTTGGGGCCCACTCTCCAACGGGGAATTTTGGGGGGGGGCTCACTACACATTCCTTCCCCAGCCACGAGTCATTCCCACGGTACCCTGCAGGGTGGCAAACCGGCCCGGGAAAAATCATTTAGTTCAGCTGTGTGGTGCAGGAGGCCAGATGTTTTGCGGTGAGCGACACGCCTCAAACCCAAGCAGCTGCTCTCGTCTCCCGTTTTTTGGGACACAGCCAAGACTATTCAACAGCATGCTGGTGCCACTGAACTTTAGCGTGAAATTTTGCCAAGGAAAAAAAAGGGGAAGGCAGCACAAGTTTCTTTTAAATGGAGAAATTGAACCTGTCATTCTGTTTTCAGAACATGCTCATGGTTACTAGATGAGTCACTGGTTATAAAGCAGGTGTAATTTGACTCATTGCTGCAGTTAAGAACTACATGGTCTGGGGCGGGGGGGGATGACGTCCGAGCACAGTGGACTGTGATGGCGTATGAGAATATCATATAGTCAGCACGCCTCCGCCTTTCTCCTTGGGCACCTATGTGTCATGCTCCCTTCAGAACAGGTGGCCAAGCCAGTAATTCTGATAAGCAAGGTTTGCTTTGGACCTGTGCCACCGCCTGCTGCTGAGCTGCAACATAATGGAGTGGAGCTAAAGGAAGTCGGGGCTTCACCACAACGTCCGTTTCAGGTCTGGCAGCCTGAAGCGCGACCAGTGCTCTGGCCTCCTGTCGCTGTGCATGTCTGTGGGGTGTGGGCTTTTAGAACTGCACTAGAAGGGCCAGTTCTGTTGTAATCTTTTAACAGCTCTTTGGATCTCGGCTTCATACACACGCTCTTATGTGTGCTTGTCTGTGTTCTACACCATGTGATCAGACTGCTGTGGACTAGTATGCCTTATTTTTAACCCCCCCACTTCCGGGCCTCAAAAGCTTACTTGTTGAATTGTGACTCTGCATAAAATTCCACCCAGAGCTGCCTTTATTGGAGCATAATCTAATTCATGTCATTTGCCAGCTACCCCTCCCCCACCACCCTTCATTGCCCTGCCACCCCCAGTCACAGCCTGCTTTTGTATCCATTTGCCGCCTTATTTGCATGAAGCATGTGACCCCATGGAACAACTTCTTCTGCTTCTTCAGCTTGGAGAAAGGCAGCAGAAAAGCCTCCTTCCATGGGCTCACTGTGCTTTTCAAGGAAGGTCCGTTTTTTTTTTTTTTTTATTTTTTGGTGGTACCAAAAAAGCGCCAGGGTTTCGCTTAGAAGATCTGTTTGGTAAAATGAGCCCCTTCGGTAGACTGCATACCAGTAGCAGTAATCCCAGTTTACACTGCACTCATGTTTGATAGTAATTCGGATGAGTAGGAGGGTATCAGTGGATGCTCTTGGATAAGATTGACATTGATCGAGTGTCTGAATACTCCTGATGTAATTTTATCACTTAGATTCACGGTCTCATTTTCTGAAATGTTGTTGACACCACGAGTCTGAGAAGAACAGCATTGTATTAGTGGTTCTATTTCTTTCTAAAAAATACAACCCTGCTGTCTAGTTTTTAGACATCTTTCTGTGGTCAAAGGTAGAGTTTCTGGTGTAGCTGCTTAGTCAGATGGTTACCGTTTGGATGGTAGGAATGAACTGGTATATAACTTTTTAATGATTAATCAAATTAGCAAAATTTAGGGCAAATAAGACGTAACAGAAATAACCAGCAGAAGTAACACTCTTGCTTGTATAAAAGAACATTATTGTGATTTCTTTGCAGCATTCTGTCATGTGGGAGCTTTAATCTCACGGTACCTTTCAGAGTAAATCTCAGCTTTGGTGTTAAAGCGATACAGTTAATAGAACAATCTGTACACAGGGGGGTGGTGAAGCAGTATAAAACACCATTTATTTGCTTGTAACAAATTTGCTTGTAACAGAGTTTGCACCATACATTGACTTATTTTAGTGGTGTGAGTGAGGTATTCTGTTTGTCTTGAGCTGCACAGGGTAGTGATCCTGTAGTTCTTTAATAAGAGATACCAAAACTTTTCATTATAAAATGTTTATTTCCTTGCTTATGTTGTGAATTTGCTTCTTTGTTCATGCTATCAGAAGTACAGGCCTATGAAAAATGCCAAGTACATTGCAGATCTTCACTTTATGGATGTAATGTGACCCCGAATATGGTGAAATTAGAATTTCTGGAGCTGGCAAAGGGCAACAAGCATGCTGGGAGGCCATTTGTGTCATATATTGGTAAGAAAAGCTGCTTTTTCTTATAACAGGTTCATGGATAGGTTATGAGCTTCTTTAGGTTTCCTACATGTCAGTTCCTACATTGTGATCCTCCAACGGATTTCGTTCCCAAATACAACCCATTGCAGATTTGCCATCCCCCATTTCTATCATAAATCAATTGTGGCCTCTTGTCATGCCCTATAGGTCCTGTGACCGGTTTTTGTAATGTTAAGAGGAATTATTGATTATTTATTTATTTAAAACTTTTTTTCTTGCGGGAATAGAGAGAATTCTTGGCATATTAAGGAAAATGGCTGCAACAAGTCCAGACGCACAGAATGAGTGCATTCAGCAATGCAGCGCTAATCACTTTTACTGGACAAGTCACACTGCTATCCTGCTTTGATGAATGTTAATTGAAAATCCCGCTGCCTAAGGCCCTTGGTGCTTAACAGGCTGGGAGTTACGGTGATTGCTTTTCCAACTTACATCAGTGTCCCACATGTCTGATCCCAGTTTCTTGTGTTGAGTATCAGTGGCTTTTGTGTTAACTTCAGAAATCAGAAACATAAATCTCTATTGACTCTAAGGGGTATGTGTGTTTTTGTGTGTGTTTTTATTTTGTGTATGCATGTTTATTTACATATTCAGTTTTGACCTTTTGCTTGGGTCGGTCTTGTAGTATTTTGTAAAGTAAATATTGACTCCTTGATTGCAGGGCGGCAGGTGAGTGGGAATTGAATATATTATTGGCAGTCATCCAAACTGATTCCAAAGTTTACCATAATCACTAAATATGCTTTCACTTAGGGGTGAATGATCTTTCCAAAAAAATCATTTCACAATCTTTATAACACAGTTGTGACTCATGATCTGAATTGCGGTCTTTGTTCCCAATTTTGAAATGTACTTTCAAGAATACTCAGACTGTAACAAGCCTAAGGATTTGTCTATTGGCACCATTTGCAATGTAATATTGCATTTTAAAGCCTGAGTTAAACTTTGTGATGATTTTTAAAGTTCTGTTGGATGCTTCCTTTTAAGGTGATTGAATCGATTTGTCATATTACCGCTAGAAGTGCCAAGTGGGCTGACAAAGTTTACAGATAACTTTGCTTTGTAAAATATCTGACTGTTCATGCCCGATTAGCACTTCGCACAACTGCGCATACGCAGCATGACACTTGACAGCATTTTTTATGTTGGTGCCTGATTTGTACCACTTTGTTTCACATTTCCATGATCCAACCTGATCCCATTAATATTTATTTTCATTACATCTGCTTGTGAGTAATCTCCTTCAGCCCAGAATGCAATTTTAAACTAGATTCGAGTCAGAAATCGGCCGATTCTGGTCCTCAGCTGGTCGATCGGTGCATCTTCACTTTTGACTTGTTTTATCCTGGCAGCAGTATGCAGGATATTTTTAATATTACAATACTCATGTGTGATTGTTGCCAATAGAAAGAGTATTCCTACTACTTCTGTCTGGTGTAGTAGATTGAAAGAGCCAAAGTCTAGTTAGGTGTTAGAAGTCAATTTTATTTGCTTTCGGCATGGCCTAAAATATGGGAGAAGAGCAATTTGACGGTTTGCTACCAAAGCACAATGGAATGAGCAGGAAATAGCCACAGCCCTTGGTTACAGTAAGGTCCATAAGCAGTAAACCCAGGAATCTTTGTGGTAGTTGCCCTTTCTCTCCTTTAGGGAATATCAGTCTGAAATACAAACCACTGTCCAAATTTGGGAAATGTAATTTTTAAACTACCGATAACTGTTGTATTAAGGATACAGATGCGTTGTGTTATGGTTCATACTGTTGAGATTCTGACAGAAAACATCTTTCAAACGTTGGGAGAAGAGAGTGCTTGGTAAGTGCTGGGAGGTGGAAGTGGATTTTTTGCACACGGAAAAAAAGTGAGGCAGTTTATGAAGGATGGGCTGATCTACATTTTTTCAATTCTGATACACAACTGCAGATACTGATATAGATTCCGATACAAGAGCTCTTTTTACTTTAATATTTTAATATATATATATATACTTTATCTCATCAATATTTTTAAACTAGTAAATACAAATGAAAAAATGTATGCCAAAAAACTTTAGGCTACTAGAAACATACTGTTCCACCTCGTTTGTACATCGTTTTAAGGGTTTTTGAGGAATTTGCAGTTCAATTTGAGTATCTTCCAAGTGAGTATTCGCAAGTGGCAAATGCTTAAAATACCCCACAATTTTTCTCCCTCTGGCAACAAGCATCACATTTTGCTGCAATAGCAGCCCCTCGTGTATCAGAAGTTGTAGCGAGTGAACAAAGTAGCCCAAGCTAGCGACTCCAAAATCATCCATTGCTTTTTTTTTTCATGTTTTTTGTGTTCTCACACAATTGCATGGACTTTGTTTAGTGGGATAATCCACTAAACGCTACAAAACCCCCTCAAAACTTTGGTTTTGCAACTCGCTGTGCTGCTAATTGTGGTTAAAAGCATAAAATACTTCCAGATCATCACCCTCTGACATTCTTGCGCTCCTCGTATTGCTAAGGGTATGCAGGTGATGTCACAGCAGGTGGGAGTCACTGCGCTCATGCCCACTGAGTTTCAAACAGACTGAGATGCTTAGGCTATACAAATCGGTTACACAAATTGATTTAACAAGAAATGGTAGCTATGTTTTTACCGATTGCTAAAAACTAAATAAGTATGTATCGGAAGTGGATTGGTCACATATGGCCGAAATCCAATTTGTCTAATGGGGGCCAATACCGATTTTGAATATTAGCATGTATTAGAATGAATTAGAATGCAGCTTGCTTTTATACTTATACCTGGAATCTTGTGGAATCGGCAGTGTTTATTGGTGGATTTGGTGAATGCTGTGACTTTACGGACTGTCATTATCCATTTAGCATGGTCAGTTTCTTATGTCCATCTTAGTTTACGGCCAGGTGGCATCGCACCACAGTTGAATCGATACCGAAATTTTGACTTTGATATCGATTCCAGCTTTGGTACCTTGGTATCAATACTATAGGCAACAAATTAAAAATATTAAACAATCATTGAATTTGAACTAAAATAACCTCAAAAAATATTTATTTGCAAAAGTTCATAAAACCACATTAATAACTAAAGGTTTATGTTTGTCTAAGTTCTGTTCATCGTTTAGCCTAGCCTACTTTTCGTCACTGGGGGATGGAATATGAACTTGCATTCAGTCTAAGCATGATTTTTAAACAGAAACACAAAACTTAACCACTAAATTACGTCACTGTCATGTGTGTCTGTTATAACAGCCACCTGACGATCTTTAAACCTCATATATATATCAGGGGCAATGAGAGACGGACGCCTTTCCAGGTTAGGTACGTTGCCCCCTGGGGCAGCGCATGACTTTTAGAAGTATTTGCATAATGGGCTTGTTGGGTCTGCAGGTTCTTCCTTTTCATTTGGTTGAAAACCAAATTAATACTTTATTTCACTTCTGCCACCCTACTGATGAACTAGAGGCGGGCAGTGGGTGACAGTGCTCTACATCTTCTATCTGTGTAGTTACTCCATACAGGAGACGTATGAAACGAGTGCATCTGACTGTCTCTCTTCAAATGTGGCACATCCGTTACGACATAAATGTGGTTTTGTGTGTTTTTTTTAATTTGTGCGATAGAGATATATAGCAGTTTCATCAAAAGCTGAAATTTGGAAAATTATGGACTTTTGTATGACAATACGATACTGCTACCATGCACACGACACACACACTTCCTCCAGTGTAACCTTTTTGCTGCTTGTCAGTGCTTCTGCATGCTTTTGCTCTTTCCCACACTGATGAAGGTAGCTAAAGTGATGGGCATAGTCACCTCCAACGAAACAGAACATGAGAATGGGCTATGACTCGCTTAGCATTCAATGCTTGTCCTCTCACTTTATTGGCATATTAGGGTGTGTTCTTTGTTTTTTCCTTTTTACAGTCTAGCCACTCAAAGTAGCAACTGTCTGTCTTTTAAGCAAGTCCTTCAGATTCTTTTTGTTAAAACATTACACCATTAACAGGCATGGTCACTGGGGGTGTTCTCAAGGTTTTGTTTGTTGCGATTTATGCGTTCCTGCATTCTTCCAATACAGCCCTGGTACTGTAAAAGTATGTGATTGAGCAACGATCAGACCTTATGGCATTCCTCCCAGAAGCTGTTATTCATCACTTTGGTTTTCATTTGTCAGCTTTCTGTCCTTTTGCATCCCAGGGAACTGTTCATTTTGCCATAGTCACATTATGCTAACTGGAACTTTTGAACCTTGAATTAAAGACTTGTCATGCTTCAAGAATTGTATTGTTGTTTTCTGGCATGCTTGTCATGCCCTGTAGTCCAGCTGTTGTGACTAGACATCACAATACTGGTATACCCCATAGTATACCTCTTATGGGAGCACTGTACAGAACACCCCATGGTACACCTCTTATGGGAGCACTGTACAGAACACCCCATGGTACACCTCTTATGGGAGCACTGTACAGAACACCCCATGGTA
>JAODJX010000001.1:11603506-11644514 GCA_026776945.1 Isichthys henryi | reverse complement strand
CACCCATTACAGCAGATGAGAGGAACCAAAAACTCCCAAGTAGGGAGAAAAGAAACCTTTGGGGGTCCAAGGTCAACTGGCAGCCCAACCCCCCTGGGCATGCTAACATTACTGGACAAAGGTAAAGAAGTAGCCGGATTGTTCGCTAACAGCAAGGTGTAAACTGTGATCCGGTCCTAGTTATTGTCCATCACTGAGACAGTCCTCCACATAGGCCTGTGTCGGGTGGCAGGATGGAAGGTGTAGGGGTACACCCATTACAGGAGCACTGTACAGAACATAGTAAGTAGATGATTGTTGTAACTAATATTTTTGTTTTTCTTTGCTTCGGGCAGATTACCATCCAATTGACATTTGTATATTTATTACATGCATATAAGGTAATAACCTGGATTGAGTCACTACAGAATTTTATTGACTCTAAAAATACAGTACAGCTGTTTGAAACGCTTTTCAAATTACAGTATTGTACAAATTAAATTACTGAACTGTGTATAATTCAAATTCGCTATAATACAGTTTAGTATTGTATATCAAATACAGCTTGTAGTTTTGCTGCTGCATCTCGTTGGCTCATTTTTGGCACTTTGTCATACATTTTGATGAGTCTGTATTGGTCATTGAAAGAAAATGACTTTCTTTTTCCGTCATGTTTTCTGTGCACGCAGCATTAGCCCCAGGTAACCTAGCTAGCCAGACGCAGACAGGTTACCACAAGGCAGAGTAGGGCCATCAAAGTAAAGTGGAAAAAAAAAAAAAAATACCGTTTTACTTTTCTCCATATGTTGTCATGTACAGGGAAAAAAAAAGCAAAAAATTTCGATCAAAACAAAAAGGTAGTTCGTACACAGTGAAAGGATTTAATGGCAAACCACAGCAGCAATGAGCATGAGCACCTGATGAGAAAACACAGGCGCTATTCTAGACCGCCAGAATAGGCAAAACCTCTGTAATTAAAGTATTGATTAAAAGTGTTCTTCATTCATGTTTATTAAACTACCATTATTACTGTAACACGTGCAGTGAGAACAAACACACACAGGCACACTATGTACTACGATTAACGTTTAACACTACACTTGACATTACAATACAGCAGAATTGCATTATAATACATGCAACTACGGAGAACTGTATACAAGTCTGGCATCAGTTCAACCTGCCTCACTGCCTGCCAGTACTGCAGTGAACAGTATTGAGAGCTTTTTAATTTCTTCTGTCCTTGTAGCTGCAAAATGCACTCATTATTAAAGCCATACACTTGTCTGCCTGCTACCTTAGAATTTCCGTTGAATAAGTTTGAGAAAATGCTTAGGCTCGAATCTGTGCTTATTCTGTGTTGATTAGTGGTGGAGGTGTGTGCTTGTGCACGTAGGGGTTGTTGAGACCATTCATTTCAGACCATTTCACGATCTGAAATGAAAATAAATTATATTTACAAGAAAACATGTCGGAATTTAAACTCCAAAAAGTATCGCCACACCATGAATGTCTTTTTATCTTGTCTAACCACAATATACATTTGAAAGAAAATGTCATCACTGCTGAGCTGTCCCTTTCTTCATCGCTACTTCAGTGCTTAGCGCTTTATGTATCATGGTATAACAAAACAGTCACACGTGGTATGTTCCTCTATTTATGACGATTTATACAGATTACTAATTCATTAATATTTTAAGATAACTGCTATTTCGCTTACCGAATTGTGGGCGTAAGTCACGTTGGTGTACTGCCGAAAAGCCAGCATCTATAACTAAAGCCCTGCATTGACATACAGTTTGTCGTCATCAAAATAATATTAACTTAAATGCAGGAAAATTAATGAATTAGATTGGTCGGTCAATCTCTAAATTAGTCAATAAATTAAGCAATAGAAAAATCATTGTTAGTGGCGGCCTTACATAATATACCTGTTACAGGAAGCTGTACCTTATATCTGTATGTATCGTTGCATGTATCTTTTGGACAATGCCCAATCCTCAAGCTTCCACCCAGAATGAGAAATGAATGCTTCTCGATTATGCTCGGAGTGTGAAAGTCCGGATGGATGTCAGGGGTATGGAAAATGAAGAGGATGGTTTGATCAAATAAATGAACATTATCTTTTTAAGAAAGGCAAACAGGCCCCCTAATAACTCAAATGAACACTAAAGAATAATAACAAGGTAATTGATCAAACTAAAGCTTATTTCATTACTACTGTTACCTGTTAGGCTAGTGATCAGTTCCCATGAAAATGCCAAAGCTGGACTCCTGCTATTACTGTATCTACCCTTGGGTCATGGTACTCTTGTTTGGTATAGAGCCATCTGTAGCTGTGTTGGGACCTGTAGCACTTGCAACCTGAGCGGTAGCTTGGCTCAGGAGGTATTTGCAGTAATGGATGCTTCTTATTCTTCTTAATGCCATGAAGAGTCCAGGGAATTCCCTCATTAGCAAAGTGGAATGAAATGTTTGTTTTTGTCATGGGTTTAATGACAATGGGGTTATCCTGGTCATCATTTCAGTGGATAAAAGTTCAAAGTTTAGCCAGCTGAGGTGGTTTGGGCATCTGTCTAGCATGCCCCCTGTGCCCCCAGCTGGGGAGGTGCTCTGGGCTTGTACAACCGGGAGGAGATCCTGGGGCAGACCCAGGACGCACTGGAGAGAGATCTCTCAGCTGGCCTGGGAGCTCCTCGGTATTCCCTAGGGGAAGCTGGAGGAGGTGACTGGGGAGAGGGAGTTCTGGGCGTCTCTGCCCAGATAAATGGCGATGGATGGATGGATGGGGTACCAGCTAATCAGTTTTATTGTAGTTCAGGGAACTTACTGGAATACAGTTCCAGTAATTTCACCACCTTCCATTTCACCTTCATCACAAACTATCAAATGTAATTAATGCCAAAGCAACTTTCTGAAATTTTGTTTGGTTTTTTTAAAGCACTGTATCCATTTAAAGAAATTAAGCTAAAATGTCTTTTTTGTAAAATCACCATCATGTTTAAAACTGAGACATCTCTCTCTAGCTGTGGATATCCTCTGCTCACATGCAAAATAAGTGATGTGACTGAAGTCTATTTCAAGCATTCTTGTGTCAATAAAACCCTTAATTTTCCTTAATTTTCCTTCATCCTAATCTGGCCTTCCTGCTCTTTCCACAGAGGGCAGTGAGGGTCAGGGCCGGATTCTCCAGCGCTTTCCTGAAAAGGACTGGGAGGACAATCCTTTTCCCCAGGGCATTGAGTTGGTGAGTCGCTTCTCCAGCCCCTGACTCGTTACAGGATCAGTGACATGCCGCTGGCAGATGCAGACCATGTATGAGTCACAATAGTGCGCACGCACCCCCCTCAAAACCCCGTGCCCTGATTAAATGCAATACAGTTTTATGGATGACTTCTCATTGGTTTCAGATGTTATCTGATATTCCCTGAATTTTCACTCTGCCATTTGTTCAATTTCCTAACACATTATATGGTAGGCCTCCCATTAACCAATAGATTTGTCACCTCTCTGTTGTCCTATTTTGAACAGTTGTGTGATCATGTGACTTGTTTAGAGATGATGGGGAGTGACCTACAGGCCATGAGACTGATTCTGAATAAAGATTCATTGGATATTTTTAGGAAGTCCAGTTTATAACTGTACTCATCAGATGAATACAATAGAGTTGTGTAACCCATTCAAATGCTGTTGGTTTGTGAATGGAAGATTACCTACAATAACACTCCTGTCTGTAAGCTGTTACCAACATGAATTTAAGAGCAGAGTGTTTTTGGTATGGTATCCTTAGACTTGTTTGCACGACTGTATATTTTACTCAACATGCTATCCTACAATCCCCTTTCCCGTAGACTTGGAGCTTTACAGATTAGATAATCTCTTTCACTTCCTTGAAATAAACTCCTTGTTAGTGTATTAGCGTAACTCCTAGTCTTTTCAACAACAATTGGTGTGTCTAGTAATGTAACCTTTAGGAAAGGTCCTAGTGTCAGATGACCAGCTGAACTGCTATTTGGAGATATAACCCAGAGCACTCTCTCTCACTCTTTCAGTTTTGTCAGCCAAGTGGTTGGCAGTTAGTCCCTAAAAGGCTTCCGGCATCGTTTTTTGTAGCAGCTCTGACCGACATTAACTCTGAACGCCATTACTGTGCCTGTTTCACCTTTTGGGAGGAGGTCGACGACCCGCAGGTAGGTTCACTGGGCTTTTACTTTGAGCAGTCCAGTTATATACCTAGGCCCGGGTGTGTCATTAATGTACCCCTTTCATCTCTCCCTGTCCACCCCACCCCAACCACAGAAGAGCCTGTCTAGTGAGGCTGATGAGGACGAGGACCCTGCACTCATCCAGTCTGCTCAGCTGTTTGCACCCAAGAGCTTGGTGCTAGTGTCTCGACTGGACCACTCCGAGGCTTTCAGGGTACAGAAGCTGTTCTCGCACTGGCAGCTGGTTGGGCGTGTCTCACCATCGACCTTAGTGC
This sequence comes from Isichthys henryi, assembly GCA_026776945.1. NCBI lineage: Eukaryota > Metazoa > Chordata > Actinopteri > Osteoglossiformes > Mormyridae > Isichthys > Isichthys henryi. The sequence goes on along the minus strand of JAODJX010000001.1, from coordinate 11,640,055 downwards.
TCCCCACCTCCCTTGTGAAGTGGTCTTCACTCTAACCTCATTAAACCTGATGCGTCCATGACTAGCTCGACATCCACAGAAAAGCTCCATGCTGTTCTGTGTATGATTGTTTAAAGTCATCCGTGCTGGGTTTGCTTCCCTCCGCAGAACTGCCTGGGCCTGATCTATACCGTACATGTGGATGGTCTCAGTGTCCCTCTGGAGACCCTGATTGGAAACCTCCTGACCTGCATTATCCCCGTAGCGGTGGGTTCCCAGGTGAGAGCGTCGCCACACGGCCTGCATCAGGCTCCTCTTCTTGCTCTTTGTCGGGTTTGATTTCCGCTTGCAGGCGTACAGCCATGTTCATTCATTTCATCCAGGGTCCTCCCTCATCCCCCTCCCCATCCCACCCATGCTTGAATGCTGCAGACATGTCTAATGGTGTTTATGATAGCACCCACGCCAGGCTCCGTTCATGGGGTTAAGCACATTCTGTAACACCATCACGCTTGAATGCGTTTCCATTAGTTTTACCAGAGATCTTTGACAGAGGGGAGATTCCATTTGTTCATACCATTTACTGGAAATGTCATTTAGAAACCTAGTAGTACAACAGCAATTTATCCTTTTGAAAGTAAAATTTAGAAACCTAACCTGTGTGTGAAGCTGAACAGTTTTTGTTTCACTTAGACAATAATTTTATGGTTTTCTTTGAACAATGACAGTTTAAAAACAGTCTCTGTGACCTTGACAGACTATACAGCTTGTATGGACAAAAGTATTGGGACACTTGGCCATTACACCTACAGGAACTTTTATGACATCTCATTCAAATCCATGGGCATTAATATGGAGTCCCCCCCCCCCTCCTTGCAGCTATATCAGCTGGCACTCTTCTGGGAAGGCTTTCCGCAAGATTTTGGAGCGTGTCTGTGGGAATTTTTTCCCATTCATCAAGTAGACCATTTGTGAGGTCGGGTACTGATGTTGGACGTGAAGGCCTGGCTCACAATCTCCGTTCTAGTTCATGCCAGTGGTGTTCAGTACGGGGTCAGGGTTCTATGTGAGCCAATCAAGTTCTTCCACACCAAACTCAATTAACCATCTCTTAATGGACCTTGCTTTTATGCACTGGAGCTCAGTCATTCTGTAACAGAGAAGGTCCTTCCCAGAACTGTTCCCACGAAGTGGGAAGCATAGAATTGCCCAAAATATCATGGTATCCTGAAGCATTAAGAGTTCCCTTCACTGGAACTATGGGGCCAAGCCCAACCCCTGAAAAACAATCCCATACCATTATCCCTTCTCCACCAAACTTTACAATTGGGACAATGCAGGCAGGCAGGGAATGTTCTCCTGGCATCTGCCAAACCCAGACTCGTCCATCAGATATCCGGACAAAGAGATGTTATTTGTCACTCCACAGAACACGTTTCCACTCTTCCAGAATCCGGTGGCGGTGTGCTTTACAGCACTCTATTTGACGCTTGGCATTGTATGTGAGGCTTGCATGCAGCTGCTCAACCATGGAAGCTGATTCCATGAAGCTTTTGCCACACAGTTTTTGTGCTGGGATTAATGCCATTGCAAGTTTGGAACTTACAGTTGAGTCAGCAGAGCATTGGAGACATTTATGTCCTATGCGCCTCAGCTCTCTGCGACCCCACTCTGTTACTGTACGTGGCCACTTCACTTCAACGCTTCCGTTTTGTGACAATACCACTGACCATTGGCCATGGAATATCTAGCAGGGAAGAAATTTCAGGAACTGACTTATTGCAAAGGCGGCATCCTATGACAGTGCCACACTTGCATTCACAAAGCTCTTTAGAATGACCCATTCTTTTGCAAATGTTTGTAAAACTGACTGCATGGCTACGTGCTTGATTTTCATACACCTGTGGCAATGGGTCTGAATGAAACACCTGAATTCAGTGATTAAGAGGTGTGTCCCAATACTTTTGTTCATATAGTATATGCGTTTACCCAAAAAAGAAACATTCATGTCAATTAGGAATTCATGCCCGATTGATTACTTTTCATTGTCGCTAAGCTGCTCATAAGTGAACCTCTCACCTTGTGCTTTCTGTTCCCTGCCTGACATTCCCTTTTGCAAACACATCAGGGTAGATTTTACACCCTGGCTTTCAACCCATTTCTACATATATCTTAGGAGGGTATCCTTCTCATGCATCCGTACTTAACTGGGGTTTTCTGTAAATCACTGTCTTTGTTCAAGCCTTTCCACATTGCACTCGGTACTATTTGCCAGATATATGTATTGCCACCTGTTGATGCCCTTCAAGGATCTGTGGTTGAAACCTTCCAGAGTACCAGACTGGTGGGCTAGATCTACACTCCAGGACTCCATGCTCATTGGCTTTCATTCATTATGGGCTCCTAGCTAAAGGGGGTATAGAGGGCATCTTGGTGCTGGGATGACGAGTCTTCAGTTTATATGCATATGCATATCTGCTCCTGTGTGTTGCAGATGTGCGACCCCCCACTATGTAGTTTTAACTTGGTCCCCCAGAATCTTGCCTGTGACTGGCTTCTGGGCTGCTTTCAGGTAACTATTTTTCAGCAGCTTCTCCCAATTAATCCATTATGATTTTTATCTAGAGCTAGACTTTATTTCATTTGTATGATTTCATTTTAAGCATCTTAAGTCATGGCGACTCATAGCACTCTGCTTGGCTGTCAGATCTGTGGCTACCCTGGAGCTTGAGTCATCTGCAGTGCGTTAAACAAAATGCCTATTTTTGATTTTATATGCTTTTGGGTTTTTTTTTTGGTCATCTGTTTGTATAGGATGCAGTTTCTTTTTCAACCTGATTGAGCTGCATTGACAGTGCTGTGTGCTACAGCATCCTGTCCTTATTAGATGAAGGTATTAGTGTCGGCTGCCCATCTCTGTGGGTAGATGGCCTCTACGGGGTCACAGGGGGGCTATAGGCCTTGGCGTCCAGAGCAGATGGATGATGGTGCTTTACTGAGTGGGGGTGGGGTTGGGTGACAGTCTCCTTTATGGTTATATCTACATTTAGTGTGAACTGTGCTCCAATGACTGTCATTCATGTCTAAGGCGACTTCAGTAGCTGGCTTTGGGGTACAGATCGCTTCTCATGCTAGAATTTTGCTTTAACCTAACCCTTTGTTAGCATACAGGATGATTTCTGTTTTCTATACTTCCTCAGCATTTAGGTCTGAAGTGTCTTAAATAATCATTCAAATATACATGGCGAGTGTGGTGGGTCTCCATGGAAATGTGTCACTTATGCATACACGCGGGGAGGCTTCGTGTCAGGAGAGCGGTCTCTGTAGGAATGCAGGCCGTCCTGTAAAACCTGTTCTCATGTTCGTTCATGTTGAGACCAGTGAAAAATTACCGGCAGCTTCCATGGTAGTGAAACCCTCCCGATTCCACACCCAGCCGGTATATGTTTGTTTACAGTCACTGTCTCCCTTAATGCATGTACTCTTAAAATATATATATTTTTTTGCCTCTGTAATAGTATAGAAAAATGCAGCCTTATACCTTAAGTGTGAACTGTTGCATTAGTAGTCTGTCTGGAGATAGTTGGTCTCGTTTAATTTCAGACAGATGTTGGCCAAAAGGTTCATTTAGAGCTAAATTCAGGGAGCGGAACCTGGCATTAAAGGGAACAGGGTAGAGCGTTTGTTTTAATCGACCTTTTCTTCAATGTCTCCCTACTCCCCATGCCCAAGTGTTTAGCATCTGTGTCGTGATGTGCGTAGTAATGCTCCATAATTTTGTAGAGGATCTTTTAAATACTTTATTCGCATTGATTAAAAAATGTGTGTATATAGTAAACAAGAGAAGGATAAGTCTTGTATGGTTGTATGTTGTGCATGTTTGTTTCCTGCGAGCACAGAAGTGATAAGCGCAGTCGTCAGACATAATTATCAAGCATTTTACTGGAAATTAGTGGCAAGGCTAACAGAGCCAGTAAGCAGGAGTCTGATGATAGTGTAATGAATCTCCATTTATGCACTCAGCTGGAAGGCTCTGAAAGCCTCCATTAAGCAGTAGTGTTTTAGGCAGGTCGTCGAGGTCAACCATCAAGGTGCACAGCATGGATCCCTATGCGGCAACGCTAGTACTGTTCCTCTGGTTTGCCCTTGTGAAGATGAGAACCTGTTTTGTAGTCGATTGCAGTGGTGTGTTTGGACCTGCCTCTAATCCTCTTCCATCCCCTGTGGTGTCTCCGTTGCTTGACTAGCCTGACCCAGACGAGGAGGAAAAGACCGTGGTACGGCCTGCATTTTTATTTGCGCCTTTCTAGTCTTCACCATTAGCTTTGGGTGGTGTGGCTGTGCTCTCCCACTTGCCCGGGAGTTTTCTCCTCATATCAAATGATGGACCCTTGACAGGAACTCCGTCCAGTCATTTTGGGTATGATTAGACCAATCTTTCGCTTGGTTTATTCACCGGACTAAAAACCTTCAGAGGTCCTCTTCGGGAACTGAAAGTGGATATCAGTTGACAGTACTGAAAGATCACTTTCACAAAAGGAAATGAAAGTAACAGGCAGAGGAACCGGTATGGACTCCACATGGAGCTGATGCTGGGGTGCGTTATTGCAGCCTGGTCAGAGTATTGGTCTAATCAAGGCCTGCAATGCACCATCTTGTGCTGTTGCTTAGTATTCATCATGTGATTTTTAAAAATCTAATGTATATGTATTTTTCTTTTCTGCTCCAGGTTCTTATAAAGCAGGGGTTGGGTAACTCCAGTCCTTAAGGGTTTTTACAGTGTCAGTCACTTGGTAATTTAATGAAACCTGAAACACGGGGCATGTGACTTGAAGACCATTGCAGTTGACGGGTAATAGCTTCAGCCATTGAGGCCCACTGGGACTGAGGTTGCTCACCCCCTGCTCTTCCACGCAGTCACACAACCTTCTTTCATTTATTTGATTTGCCTGAGGGTTGAGCTTCTGTTACACCATACAGCCACGCTGCATGTCTCTCCACAGCTTGGGTGCTATTTGGCTCGTCCTCCTGCCATGGCTGGGCGACTGAGGTGCATTCCTGCTTCCTAAATGCCTTTTCCACAAACATGCACCATTGTCACAATGGCGGACTGTGTTCTGCTTTTCCAGAGACATTTAACAAAAAAAAACAAAAAAAAAAACATCTGAATTGAAAAGTATTTGATCTCTTGGAGCTAAAGCGGAAAATGGTCATGCTGTGAACTGAAGGAATCAATGGTAAATAACGATACCAAAAAGCTAATTCTGCACGCTGTTGATTCTGAAGAATGCGTATGATCACTGGCTGGGATTATTAATAGCTAAGTACTAAATATCACCAGTGATTCCCCTCTATTGTGCTCTTCCTGTGCACAGTAGGGCTTGAAATGTATGGCTTTTAATAACCAACTAACCCTCTGAGGGAAAGTCTGCAGGCGGCAGGCTCCATTACACTCATGAGTTGGTTAGTAGTCAGTGGCATGGCAGTGTGATCAGTTCTTCTTCAGCATGATGACTCGCTCGCTTCTTCTTGTGTAGAGAACCATCACATTAGGCGCTGGTGATCGTCAGGTGATCCAGACTCCCATCAATGACTCTCTGCCTGTCAGCGGCTGCAGTGTCGCCCTGCTCTTCAGACAGCTGGGTAAGAACCATCAGCATCTCACCATTCAGCTTCAGGAAAGGGGTTTGGTGATATGACATGTTGATGGTTTGGATGGTTGTTTTTCATAACGTTTTGGAAACACTCTGAAAAGCAGCTGTACTTGCCATCAAAAGCCATTGTAGATCCATAAATGAATGGACATCATACTAGATTGTCTTGCAGATCTTTGTGCCATTGGTGATTGGTGAGGTAGTCGTTCATCTTTAAACGCCTCTTCTTCCAGGTATCGTCAACGTCCTCTGCCTGTTCTGTGCCACCCTTACGGAACACAAGATCCTTTTCCTGTCAAGTAGCTACAATCGGCTCACAGATGCCTGTCGAGCTCTTCTGGCTATCATGTTTCCACTGAAATACAGGTGTGTGGGGGCCCTGGGTAGCCATCAGATCTGCAGCTCAGTCCTCTTCTCAGTAGTATCATTTCGGAATGAGATTCTTGGGTTTTCAGTTTGTTTAAAGTTCCCTTTGGAATGTTGCATGTTTTATGGAATAAAAAAAAGGCTAATGTAGATCCGTGTTTACAAAATACAACAATTGGAGGCTCCCGATTTGCTAAGGATGACTGCTACATGCTACCATTCCCTGTGCTGATTAACTCTTATTAATGTTGTGAAGTCATTGATTTGAATTAAATTGTAATGTAAGCGCCTTTGAGAAGTTTGAGGCTGGCGCATGGCATTCAGTGTGTGCACTACTTCCTCTCTACCCCTAGCTTCACGTACGTCCCCATACTGCCAGGGAAGCTGTTGGAGGTCCTCAGCACTCCCACACCCTTCATCATCGGGGTCAACTCCACCTTCCGCTCTGAGACACAGGAGCTGGTCAGTGTTTCACTTCCACACCCCACTTTGATCATACTGTAAACACTATTGGTGCATCACATCAGTAAATTGAACAGTGCACAATAAGCCTTTTAATATTGAAATTCTGTGCACTTGGGTATTGCTCTGGTTTGCTTTTGGCTCTGATTTCTGCACATGTTCAGCTGATGCCGCAGTACAATCCCCGTTTGCTATTTCAGCGTAAAATTATAGCTTTGTAACTTTTGCTTCTTAAAGAACAAGAAACTTTTATGAATGGAATATTTTTTGCCAGATGAAACGACAATTTGTTTTACCAAACCTGTGGTCTGGAGACAGTTCATTCCTTCAGGGCCTTGATGCATGCAGTGAAATGTTTTTATATTTCAACCACAAACTCGTCCCGTTCCAGTCAATGGCTGATTTACTGATTTTTCCTTTCTATTGCCCCTGCTTTTATTAACTTAAACCCTTGTGGTGCCTATGGGAATCCCTGTTGTTTTGCCAGCTCACCTGCAGAGCGCCTCAGTGTCTGGCTGTCAACTGATGGGGTTTTGGTGTTTACTGGGAAGTGCTGAAATTAATGGTGATGGAGGTGAACTGAGTTTGGCTGCCTAGTGAAAATGTTGTATCCCTTAGCTGGACGTGATCATCGCTGACCTCGATGGGGGCACCGTGACGATCCCAGAGTGTGTCCACGTCTCCCTTCTTCCTGAGCCCCTGCTGCAGCAGACGCAGTTGGCCCTCTCCATGGTAACTGCCGTACCACAACCATTGTACCCTATCATATGGTACAGGATGAGTTTCTGTTTCTTAGTTTTTCCATGGGAGTCTTATGTGAGGACATCCGTATATTCTCAGCGGTGGCCATCATTGTCTGGTTTGCAACTGCAGAGAGACTTTCTGTGTTTATTATTTAAAATGATTGATTGGGAAGCTCTTTAACACCTAAAGAGAAAGTCACCCTCACTATATTTTTTTGTAATGTTTGGAGAACAATAATGAATACTTCTGCAGCCTGTCTGCATAGCGTGCATTTCTGTTTTATGTGGGATTTGTGGTGTCTCTCCATCCACTGGCACAGACCGCAAGGTAGAGGAACAGTTAGCACAAGGGTTCTGGTGGTGTAATCGAGGGTCATGAGCTGGGGATAGAAACAGAAGTTAAATTAATTATCCTTTCATGTCCTCTGCAGAACTCCCTGACGGTGTTTATGTGAAATTCAAAAAGGAAAAAAAAAATATGCAGAATTTCTAAAGTGTTATGCGGGCCACTCATTGGCTCTCTGCTGGCTACAAGCACCTCATTGTTGGCGCTTTGATGACCACTGTTTGGCACAATTCTGTATCACGATTAGATTTATGCTCAAAGCACATTAGTACCGATATTTTCCTGAATTTGGATGATGGTGCTTAAGCTGTGTGCTCTGTTAGCTCTGATAGGCTGCCATTTTGATCTATGTCTTTTGTTAATAAGAGCTGCTCCTCCCATTAATGCTGCAGTACTGTCTGTAGGTCACTTCACAGCAGTATCGTGCTGGTGTGAGTGAATTGATTTCACCCAGCGCCAAGTCTTTGGGAAATTGTCAGGTTCCAGGACTTAAGTTGCAGATGCAATACCAATGATTGCTCTTTCATAAGACATGAGTTTGGTCATGAATCCATTTCCTGTTGGCTTGGGTGGCCTTTCAGTGTTTCAGTGCTGTCTAGGCCAAACCTTCTTCTCAGCAGAAAATGGTTCCGACTGAATCTGCATTCCACTCACGTGGTCGGCCATCGTTTCTCATGAAGGCCGGTATCCGCATGGCTTTAAGGTGTTTCTGCTGCGTTCTAGGTGCTGGATCCCGAGCTGGATGTGGCTGATCATGCTTTTCCGCCCTCCTCCTTGCAGCCCTCCTCCCTGAAGATCCAGGTAATCTTCTCCACCCCATCACCCCCCCTCCCGCCCAACCACCCAGCAAAACCAAGACTGCATGTTTCCCTCCTGGTTTTCATCATGGTTCTGCTTTGTATAAAAAAAATACAGGGATATAAATATCTTCTGCATTTTGACAGCTGAAGGTTCAGTTTTGACCTGACTGTGTGATACTTCTCCTCCCAATCAAACTACTTCCTGGTCTTTATCTTGTAACTGCCGTGTAGTAAATTGATTGAGGGCCTGGAGGGAGTTGTAAAGTTGGCTCCAGCACGCATGGTTCTTCAGCTGCTCCCGCCGTGACCTTTTCTTTCCTTGTCGACCCACATCACAGGACAAGGAGATCCGCGCCGTGTTCCTGTGGCTGTTCGCTCAGCTGCTCCAGGGCTACCGTTGGTGCCTGCATATCATTCGCATCAACCCCGAGCCGGTCATCCGCTTCCACAAGGTACTGTCTTAGCTGCCGGCAGCTACGCTAGCACATGGGCTTGTGCCAGTGTCGGCTTCGTATGTTCTGAGATGTCCTTGTGATGGGAAGACCATCAGCACCCCAGAGACCCTACTTGCAGTCTATCTGCTAAGCCATGACAGTTTTAGGTGACATTACTTTGACATATACCTTGCCCAGTCAGTTTTCAATTCCCATATTTTTAATTTTTTAATATTTTTTCCCCCCTTCCCTGGAGTGACAAACAGATTTGAAGAAGGTTGAGTGTCTGTCATGTCTGACTTTTCATCAGACGGGAAGCAGGGCTCTGATTACCTGCATCTTTCTTTAAGGCTGCTTTCCTAGGCCAGCGCGCGCTGACAGAAGACGACTTCCTCATGAAGGTGCTGGATGGCATGGCCTTCGCGGGCTTCGTGTCGGAGAGAGGGCCTCCATACAGGACCACGGACCTGTTTGATGAGGTGTGGACTCAAACGGAGGTCTCCGGGATGTCTCTCAATTTAAATGAATGCTGTGTTTATACTTGGAACCGTATGTTGATGAACGGTCCGTAAACTTTCTTCTGGGAAGTACGTGGCTATTTGAAGATGAGCTTGCTTTGCTAAAGCACGAGTTAAAGCATCCTGACTGTAGCTTGTTGCCCACCCTACCAGCTTGTCGCCAGTGGAGTGGAACGTATCCATCTAGAGGAGGCTGACCTGCACAAAGTGATGAGCCACGTCAAGGAGCTGGGCGAGCAGCTCTACAAAAACGTGCGTGCCGTCCTGGCTGGACCTCCGCGCCTCACAACTGCTGTTTCAACAGTCACATGCATAGTTCTGTCTAGTAATAACATGTGAAGTCGGCTGTTTTATCATCATCCATCATTCACGTAGTTAACTACGTCTGGGGCTCCTTTTCACTGTGCGTTGAACGATTATCCCTAAGGCAGTGTGAGAAATGACTATAAAGTGGGTTTATTGCTCTCTTGACAACTGGCAAGCCAAACTACATTGCGACATCCTTGCTGTGTTATTCAGTGCTGGACTGTCCCTCTTCAGATGTTTAGAATGACCTTTTCAGTAATTAACTAACTGTCTGTTTACTTCCCATTCCCGGCATCTGTTTTTTTTGGTTCAGGGGCTTTACACGCTGTCCTCGTGCCCCTCTGGGGTATTGCCTCCAGCCTCTTTCCTGCTTGTTCCTAAATTGGTCATCGTTTGATGGCTTCCCAGGCTTGATTTTGGTTTTTCTGAAGTGGGGGTTAAGACCCTTGGCAAGGAGCTCAGTGCGGCCATCAGTCTGTCAGCCCCCAGGGTTTGAACCGGCAACCTTCCAATCATGGGCATTAACCTGCAGAGCCATACAATGCCCAGTTTAAGCGTAGTGATGACTTAGACAGAAAGAGTACCCCTTCTGGAACAGACAGGGCCTACTTTATCCACAGCAGCTGAGTGACAGATCTTCAGCATGTGTCAAAGAATATAACTGTTTTGGAAATGTGATGGCCACAGAAATCAGTGCTGACTAGCACTGAAATCAGCTTGATGTTCTACATGAGAAGTGACTGGTGTTTTGGTCCTGGCCTCCAGGAGAACCCATACCCAGCTGTGGCTATGCAGCGGCCTGCCGAGGGCTCCCAATTCCGCGTCCCCCAGAAGACCTTCCCACACCTGGATGAGGTTACCGTGCAACTCTTCATCGATCACGCTGCCGCCAAGCTGAAGGACTCTCCCCCCGCCGTCAAGGTGGAGGTGAAGCACATGGTGCCTTCGGGGCCGCCCCTGGGTGCGTACCGCCTGGTCTGCCGGGGGCAGAGGGCCGTGGCTTCTGTCATGTGTTGTTTCTGTAACATCTCAGTTCATTTGGAACCTGCTGTCATAAGCAGGTATAAATTTAACACATTGGCTAAATGTGAATTCCCATATGCACGGTATATTTATGTTCAGTGTCCTCGAATCATATGTTTCAGGATCAAAATGAATGAATGTTACATTTTATGTAGCAATTCTCAAAACACCCACAGCACTTTACAGAACCAACGGGGAGCCACTTCAGCCGTCACCACTGTGTAGCCCCCACCTGGATGATGCGGTGGCAGCTATTCTGGGCCAGTGTGCTCACCACACAGTAGCTAAGGTGGTGAAGGGGCAGGACAGAATTCACCAATTAGATATAATTATTAGATATAATTAGATATAGGTTTAGGAGGCTGGATTTGTTAGGGCCACAGTGGGCAGTATTAGCCAGGACGTCAGGGTACCACCCCTAGTCCTCTGAAAGATGCCCAGGGAGGTTTTATGACCTCAGAGAGTCTCCACTGTTGGCCACAGTGTCCCCATCACTGCACTGGGGCATTGGAATCCACACTGACCACAGGATGGGCTGACCTTTTGTTCACACCAATACCTCTTCCAGCAGCAACCCAGCTTTCCTAGTTGATCTCCCATCCAAGTACTGGCCAGGGCCAAACATGATCAGCATCAGATGGACTACCTAGTTTGAACTGCTGGTGGTATGACTGATAGACGTTTACCAAGCAGAAACGTTATTGAGCCCCCCAGGTAAAGGTACAAAATCGCTCTTCTAGGTGATGCCGTGGACCGAAATGGAAGCACCCTCGCCAACAGCGCCCGCAGGTTGGAGGTGGTCCGGAACTGCATCACCTACATCTTCGAGAACAAAATGCTGGAAGCCAAGAAGGTGAGCGGTCATCGTGGGATTGCACATGCCTGGGAAATTCCTGGGCGATACCTGGCCAAGTTTGAATTGGAATTGTCAGGAAAAACCCAAAAACACTTCAGGATGCATCAAGCGAGTATAAATGCTGTGTACGTGCCAGCCTCGAAGTCTTGTGAAATAAGCTTTGCAGGTGTTCTGCAGCTAAGTGAAACAGATCATGGCACTTGTGGTTCTGGCCGGTATACTTTGTGAAACTGGAAAGGATTACTTTTAGTATGACTGTACCCCTGATGCAATGTCAATCGCAAGTGACTGCATATTGGAAAACTCTGGACTGTATTTTCAGTTAAGCAACAGAGTCGTTAATCTCACGTATGACTGCAATCACCCGCAGCTCCTTCCGGCGGTTCTGCGGGCTCTGAAGGGCCGGACAGCCCGTCTGTGCCTGATCCAGGAGCTCCACCTACATGTGCAGCAGAACCGGGCCGTACTGGACGACCAGCAGTTCGACTACATCGTGCGCATGATGAACTGCACGCTGCAGGTGGGGCTTAGCACTCAGGGGGTCCTCCCAAGATTCCTCCATGATGTTTCTCCTGGAACACCAGCTGTGTAGTTGTGGTACAGCTGTGTGAATAAACTGACCTAGAGTTCCACTGTGAGGCCTGGGTGTTGCTTTTTAATTATTGGCCAAATGCTGTATGACTCTAATTGATGGGGTTTTCTGCAGGTTAAATAGGAATGAGTAATGCTCTTAAGGGAATCTCTCAGCTGGCCTTTGGCATTACTGTGAATCACTTCAGTACTGCATTTGTCTGTCTGCCCAGGATTGCTCAGTCATGGACGAACATGGAATTGCTGCAGGACTCCTGCCTCTGGTCACGGCGTTCTGCAGAGTAGGTGCACACTCGTGGCTTACTTTAGAAGGAGGCAACATCCCATCCTTCATTAAACGGACCTGAGCACTGTCTCTGTCTCTAACAGAAACTGGGAGCAGGCGTCACCCAGTTTGCGTACAGCTGTGTGCAGGACCACATGGTTTGGGCCACCATGCAGTTCTGGGAGGCCATGTTCTACAGCGACGTCCAGAACCACATCCGAGCCCTCTATATGGACGTCGGGGACTCTGTAAGACCACAACCGTGTTCAGGGTCCGATGGGTAGCGAGCCATCGGACCTACACTTCACCATGCACAGCTTAACAGTATTAAGGCTCTCCTCGTTCAGTGACCGTTTGCATATATGACGGCAATAAAACATATTTCTGACCAATGTGCATATTTATAATGAAATTTTGTACACCTGGTAACAAGGTATGCCGGAGTGAGATTAGCGGTAGCATAGCTGTGCAAGAACTTGATCTGAATGAGATGGCAGCAACCAGTGATCTTTGTTCTGTGACACAATCAAATTTCCACTTGGTAATCATTTCAGCTAATCATCTCGTTCATTTAACAAGGAGTGTTTATTGTAATCAAATACTTCTGTAATTTGCTTACCGCTCTGTAGATAAAATAAAAAAATCTGATTATATGGATTATTTCACTGGAATCAGCATGAGTGTTTTCTGAGCTTGCTGCCTTCCCTTGTGTCCCAGGATCCATCATCGGTGGCACAGGACAGCCGCTCTGCGCTGGAGATCGCCTCGGAGCAGCGGCGGCTGTGGTCCATGCTCTCCAAGGACAAGCAGCAGGAGCTGGTGCAGAAGGAGGAGAGTACCGTGTTCAGCCAGGCCATCCACTACGCCAACCGCATGAGCTACTTGCTACTGCCGCTGGACACCAGCAAGAATCGACTGCTGCGCAGCTCAGGCCTGGGCGACGTGGAGAGCGTCAGCAACAGCTACGTCACCAACAGGTATGGCCGGGTGCAGAGGCCACAGTCTGTTTGGGGAGTTTGCGAGGCTTCCTCTCCCCGGGGCACGACTGATTTTCTCGATCCGCAGCATCGCGGGGAGCATGGCTGAAAGCTACGACACAGAGAGCGGCTTCGAAGACTCGGAGAACTCCGATGTGGCCAGCTCGGTGGTGCGCTTCATCACTCGCTTTGTCGACAAAGTGTGCAATGAGAGCGGGGTGACCAATGATCACCTGAAGGCCCTTCACACCATGATTCCAGGTAGGCCAGGTCGAGTGCGCCAGAGGGTGGCGCTGGAGAGCTCACGTATAGGTGACACAGTAGTCAGAATGATCTGAGCATGGTGCCAACCACGTACATCACTGATGTATTTTCTCCATCGTTCATCCGTCTTCATTCCGAGTTAATTTTAGACGTTTGAACTTCATTCTTCAGGAGTACATGTATGAGTCACTGTGAGTAGCTGTGTGCATCGCCGAGATAACGCACTGTCCTTCCCCTCTTTGTAGATATTGTTCAGATGCACATCGAAACTTTGGATGCTGTCCACAGGGAAAGTAAGAGACTGCCCCCCATACAAAAGGTAACCAATTCATATTTTTACATAAGACTGGACAGAGGCACGTAGAACACAAGGTCCCCCTCCCCCCCATCTGCTCAGAGTCAAGTAGGTAGTCAGGTATGTCTACATGGCTGCATGGTGTGACTGACTGAGCAGTGCATGCAGGTTGTTGACCTTGAAATCTTGGCTATCGTTTGTTCTTTCAGAGTTCCCTTACTCTGAGGGGTTCTCTATTCACTGTTGGACAGTGCTGATAGTGGGGCTCTCAAAAAAAAATAAAAAAAAAATAAACAAATTTAAAAATTCCAGCAGAGCTAGAATATCTGTTCAGTAAACTATTTGGGATTATTTGTTTTATTGACTTAAGTCTGTTTCAGATTAAGCAGTGGCATTACAAGAAAGACTAGACTTGGAAGGGATATGTTGGTTTCTGGTTTGACACGGAGTGCCTCAGTTTCACTTTGAAAAATGTTATTACCTTGTTAAAAGATTTTGATAACGCAGACATACCTTCCGAAGATGATAGAGAGAATAGTTTTCATCTGCCTCAGAGCTAGACAGGTTATTGTGGGGACTTCCCATTTTCATAAACAAGCACCGTTGAGACTGGTACAATCCAGTTCTGGATCAGCATCGGATGGAGACGGCTGTGTCACTGGGCTCGACAGTCTTGCATGCTTGAGGAATTTCAGTTTAGAGCAGTTCAGAGTTCAACCCTAGACACAGCTGGAAAGGCCGTTAAAGGCATTCCTGCAGTATTAGGCTCCAGCACCTCCCAACACGTGCATTAGCCAGAACTCATTGTGTGACATCTGCAGTGAATTTCTGTGAACATCCTCCCAACAGTGAACTTCCAGTTTCGATTTCCCTTTATTGTGTGATGTGGAATTAAATTTCTGCCTCATCCTCTAATGTGTCTGTGCATTTCTAAGTCTTGTTTGTTAGCACTGAAATGGTGAGCATGCTACCTGGAGGAACCATATTGTTCCGACATTTTTCCCACTAACCAGATATATTTTTGGTAGTTTAAAATTTAGACCAGAATAAGGCTTTTCAGCTTTGAAAATATTTCAATACTCAACTTTCAGTGCAATACACATTAAGAAGCTGCATTTTATTCTTTGCTTGCTTTCCTGTGTACATTTACTTATTCACATTCTAAGATAGGATTAATTATTCACTGACAGTGATTCTTGTTTGCTCTGAATTCAGTTTACTTTTTGCAGCAATAACAAAAATGTCCCAAAAATTCTTGACGTATCTGTTTTCTAGTCTTTGTGTGCTTCTGTCGGGTAACGGCCGCTGTTCCTTCATCAGCCCAAGCTCCTGAGGCCCGGCCTTCTGCCAGGCGAAGAGCTGATGATGGAAGGCATGAGGGTTCACCTGATCCCAGATGGGAGGGAGGAGGCCACAGGCCTCATGGGGGGGCCACCCCTGCTGCCCGCTGAAGGAGCAGTCTTCCTTACCACCTACAGACTCATTTTTAAGGGAACCCCCAACGACCCCCTCGGTGAGTCTCGTGTAAAGGCAGTTTGAACCTTGCTCTTCCTCCAGGAGACGTGTAAAATACGGGAGTCACCGGGTCCTCTGTGCCTCTGTCTGCAGTCGGGGAGCAGGTGGTGACACGGTCCTTCCCCATCGCCTCCCTCACCAAGGAGAAGAAAATCTCTGTCAATATACCCATGGACCAGTTCATCCAGGAGGGTCTGCAGCTCCGCTCCTGCACCTTCCAGGTAGCTTGAAGTTGCTCTGCTTAAGTAATTTTGGACAATGCTAACTGTATTTTAAGAACCATTACACTCAAACATTTGGTAATGCTTAAACCTAGCTTAGTTTAAAAGTTTGCTAATTTAACGAAGCTGTTAATCGATCGGATGAAGCCCATTCATACTTAAGGTCCCCAGAAATTTTATTTGGCCTAGAATTTCAATGTGTGGCTGGTATAGTGACACTTTCTGCCAGTTATTGTAGTTACGTCCCTTCATCCACTTGTCCTTCCGCCATGCTCCCGTTCAAGGAAATCCTCACTCTCCAGCCTTTCATCATCCCAACAGATCATGGCGTTAGTGTCTAATAAATAAATCAGATCCATGTAATGTGTTTCCATTTCAAGGAGCCATTTAGGCGCCTTGCTGGTCTTCATATAATGCATGTGTAGCAACTTAGAACATTTTTCTGCTGCTTGCTCCACCCCATTCGCAGCTGCTGAAGATCGCATTCGACGAAGAGGTTGCCTCGGACCTGGCGGAGGTCTTCCGGAAGCACCTGCACAAGCTCCGGTACCCCCAACATGTCAACGGCACCTTCGCCTTCACCGTGGGCCAGTCGGGCAAGATGGTGGTGGAGCACAAGCACAAGGACAAGAATCAGTCTTTGAAGTAAGATGGAGAGGTTGCATGTGGAGCCGTGGCGATGACTCCGGCCCACACCTGTGCCGACAGAGCTCCATCTGAGTCTGCCAGGCACACTGGCTGTTCTCATATACTGCTCTGTAACACATGCTCTCCTGAATCTTTCAGAGGTGGTGTGTGGAATGGCTGGTTTAAACATCTCCCCAATCTTTAGTTAATGTCTTATTTAATTTTAATGTGTGTCCTGGCAACAGGAAATGCATACTGCATAATTTTCGTGCATAATTTAACCCATCTTTGAAGCACCGTGTTAATAGTTAACAGTGCTGTTGAAATTCAGTGTACTTCCGTCACATGCCGTTTGCTTGTCTACAAAGAAAAAGTTTTTCTCCTTTTACCAAATCAGGTGGCCCGAATTAGCGCGGCTGATCGTCAGCCACCATACTGTAATAATCGGCGTGATGCGCATCTTGTGTGTGTTTATGCCTCAGCTCTTGGCAGACGAGCGAGCCGCTCCACGGCATCAAGTCCGGCGTTTACACGCTGGCCCGTTTGAGCTCCTCCACTACGTAAGGCCGCTACAGGCACTCCGCATACATTCCCTCTCTCCTTACTCCCTTCCCGGGCTGCCACGGAAAGAACACTAGTACTGGCGCTGAATTATTCATGGCAGAAAAATGTCACGGCTCATCTATCTATTTTTTTCCCGTTCGCCAGTGTGGCACAGCCATTTAAATGCAGAAAAAAGAAAAACCCTCTGCATAAATTACCCGTAGAACTTCACAGGAAGTGCAGACGTGTAACTTTATACATTTATAAAGATTACTGGGATATTCGGAAACAGAAGCACTGTGGATTGATGTCCGGACATCTTTTCTGGAAAGGCTGACCTAAGCTATACCATTTAGGGCCATTTGATAAGTGCTCCCATTTCTGATGTGAAAATAATTACTGCTGACTGAACGTAACTCAATGCGTTTCTAAGCAGACAAGCTGACACAATCCTTAGCTTAGCTTTTCCCCCCACTTTTGTTTCTTGAACAGTTCATAATTATGAACAAAAAGCTTAGCTCTCCTGGGATCAGTCGAGCCGCAGTCCTGGCCCTCGATCCATGTCAGTACTAGTGGTCTAGCCCAGGCCTGGTGATCGCTTCGGTGTCTGGAGCCTCTCCAGTGACCTGATACCACTGCATGACCTGACACACCTCCATCTGTCTCACCACCAAAGCGCTGCTCTTTCGGGCACTGTACACACTGGAGGCTCAGTCGGTGTGTCCACCCTGAGCTAGTGGCATGTGCAGTCAGTGCACCCGTGGGCTGTGAGCAGATGGGCCTGACCCACACGGTGTTTTGTCAGCTCTTGGGTGTGGGTGTGAAACCTGGTCGTCTTTTACTTCTCTCGGATGGCCCAGCGTTTCCTGTTTTACCTCAACCTTGTTTCCTCCCTGACCTTCTCTCGCTCGAGGCTGCGTACTGAAGCGCAGACTGTGTCACTTCCCTTGCACGGCCTGTCGAGACAGCTGTCTGGAGAGCTACTGCCCCCTGCCGCTTGGAGGACTTTGTTCTCTCCTCTCCAAACATTGCTCTTTCCGGTACTGCCTGGAGCCTCAGTGGAATTCTCCTATCCCGCAGAACACTCTCTAAGAGCCTGGTAAAGAGCGCCAAGAAGACCATTGGCCGGCAATACATGACGCGAAAGAAGTATCAGGCCCCAACGTGGGAAACCCGGGGCAGCGTCCAGCCACAGCTGGATGAGGACGAGATCTCCGGTATGTCTCCTGTTGTAAACATCCTGTTTCTTCTCGTTATGACCTTTCATTACCCAGTGTCTTCATTCCTGCAGGAGCGTCAATGAGCTTGGCAGACATCACCAGCCTCAGGCAAAAGCCCCAATTATATCTGAACGAGCCCTCAATGATTTCATTGGCTCAGACGTTGTAAAAACCGTTCTCGCATTTTCAGAATTCCATACATCAAACAGCCCTAGTACAGGACTGCATCTTCCAAAACCTTTGTAGGGCTATGTAGGGGTGTGCGATTTGACAATACTAGATCATGAATGATTAAAAATTCTCCACGACCTGCCTTTATGGAGTGATCGTTATGATCGTGCTACAGTGCACTGTTTGTCCGTTGCAGTTCTGTGGCTCATACACACATTTAAAGTAGTTTCGCCAGTCAAATCCTTTTGGACACACCAATAAACAGTAGGTAGTGCTTCGGATTTCTTCCTCTCACTTTTTTAAGCCAAAAAGTGCGACATAAAGCATATTTCCTATTTAGCCACAGAGCAGCATGGATGACATGGTCCATGGATTTGGTCCCTAAAAAGAATTCCATGTCAGTAATATGGAAATAGTTTAGGTCGACACTGGGCAAACGGTTATTTGCAACATTTGCAAAGACAAGATTCACACGTCGGAACAATGATCATATTTCGGTTATTTTAGGAGGGTGTCGGGGTGGAACCAGAGTGAGTGGATCCTCGGACCATTGCCCCTGATGTCTTAAGATTCTAGCAATGCCCCTGACATCCATCCATCCATTTTCCAATCTGCTTATCCTTACTGGGTCGCGGGGGGGTCCGGAGCCTATCCCAGAAGCAATGGGCACGAGGAAGGGAACAACCCAGGATGGGGGACCAGCTCATCGCAGGGCACACACACACACACCATACACTCACTCATGCAACACCTACGGGCAATTTAGTAAATCCAATTGGCCTCAGCATGTTTTTGGACTGTGGGGGGAAACCGGAGTACCCAGAGGAAACCCCACGACGACATGGGGAGAACATGCAAACTCCGCACACATGTGACCCAGTTGGTGACTCCAACCCGGGTCCCAGAGGTGTGAGGCAACAGTGCTAACCACTGCACCACCATGCCGCCCCCAAGAAAAGTTCAATGTCTCTTAATTTTCCTTGTGTTATGGCTTCATCTGGTGTTCTGGGTACTGGTAGTTTCAACCCTTCTTTGAGTGAGTTTTAAGCAGTTTGTCTCCCCACTGTTATTCAGTGTCGGAGGAGATGGAGCAGACCTCACTCACCTTGTCGTCCACCATCAAGTCGTCGGACCGGCAGACTATGAGTGGCGTGGTGGAGCGGGCCTGCTGTCGGGACTACCAGCGCCTGGGCTTAGGCACGCTCAGCAACAGCCTGACACGCTCCAAGAACGAGCCCTTCCGCATTTCTACCGTCAACCGCATGTACACCGTGTGCCGGAGGTGAGTCCGGTCACTCAAGAGGCTGCCATCCTTCAGAATCGTCATCTAGCTAGGCTTATTTATGTTCCGGTTCTTTCTGATGTCGCTAAAGTACTTCATTACATCAAGGTTGATGTCACCGCTTCAGAGATTTATTTGTGAGATGTCAGACGATCTTTGTGTTTGAATGAGCGCCTCTCTTGGTTCAGCTACCCCGGGCTGCTCATCGTACCTCAGAGCATCCAGGACCCGAGCCTGCAGCGGATATCACGATGCTACCGACAGTGCCGCTTCCCAGTGGTCTGCTGGAGGAGCTCCCGCACCAAGGCCGTCCTGCTGCGCTCCGCCGGCCTCCATGCTAAGGGTGTGGTGGGCTTCTTCAAGTCCCCCAACACCCCCAGTGCAGGTGAGACCTTGTCTACGGCTCGAGACGCGTTCTCATGTCCGCTGCCAGGGGAACATGCATCAAGGTTTGCATGTAGCCAACATGCTGTGGTTTGGGGCCAAATGAGAAGATCCAAGGGTGTAGAAGTGCTCCCCTAAAGACACATGGTACTCCCACAGTATTTGTAGTGAAATCTGCACATTTACGAAGCTTACTGACTTGAATGGGGCTTTCTCTGAAGTACTCTCAAGTGGTTGAGGTTTTGCAATTGTATCAAAAACCTGAGTATTTCCTGATGCATACATAGATTTTTTTTCCTAAACATGAACTGTTACGTTCCCATCGTGCGGTATTTGGGCCTCCCACGACGACGATTCTCAGTACTGTTATTCTCCATGAAGGCCCCTCCCAAACGGACTCCACCAGTCTGGAACAGGAGAAATACCTGCAGGCCATCGTCAGCTCCATGCCGTCTTACTCGGACGCCAGCGGCAGGAACACGCTCAGCGGCTTCACCTCAGCCCACATGAGCGGCTCCGGTCAGCACCAGCGTCACTCCCATCCCAGTGGGTTCTGCCTGCACCAATCTGTCTGAGGCATTTGGGTCACTTTCTGAAAACAGCAATCAGTAAAACGAAACTGCATCTCATGAAATAACCCTTAGAGACCCGCAGAGCATGACCTTCACATGGCCAGCCAGATTCTTTTCCTGGGTTCGATATCAGACGCTAATGGGTGTTTGCCCCTCTGTCTGCTTACTGATTCCAGACTCGTCAGACAAAGTGAGGCAGCCCAAGATTGGCGCCCTGATGAGGCAGGTGATGGGGAGCAGGGAGGACACGCCTGGGACCTTCAGCAGAGGAGGTGAGGGCTCCCGTCTTGCTGTGTATCTTTAGGAGCACCTGTATATTCCCAAATTGGTCTCCATGTGGGAGAGGAAGCAGTCACGTGTATATGTTTGCATTGCTAGGTAAACTTCGACCAGGTCAATTTTAATTTTTTTTGGAGAAGCCAAACATGAATTCACATGCTGTTCTATGAATCAATCCCACTAAATGTTCTTATTACCTCACTACAACTATTTTGTAAATGAGACAAATATCATCATGTTTGTAAATGGGCCACTACTCATACTAATCCTGTTTGATGACAGAGCTTTATGTAAATGTATAATATTTGTGTTTCATTATTAAATATGTAGCTGGAACTACACACTAGTAAGTTGGAGCATGGAGGATGGGGTTATGTTTTATTACCCCTCAAAGTGAGTGTTGAGGGTGGAGAGGCCAGCTTCTGTTACAGCCAGTAGGGTGGCGACAGTGTGTTTCCTGTGAGCAGCTGCACTGTTAGTAATGGGAGTCTCTATCCTGTTTAACATCAGCGCTAGGTCAGAGAGGGAGGGTAGTGTCCCTCTCTCACCCGAGAGCTTCAGGGAAGACCCGAAACTCTCCCAGAGGTATTGTGGACCAAGCAGGCCACCGTGGCATGGAGTGAAATCTAACCAATCGGCTCTCTAACAGCAGTGTTGGCCCACCTTAGCTGGTGCCACAGTACTGTGAATCGTTGTTTGCCACTTTCAGGACTAACTTTGTGTTGTCCATGTTTGCCTAGCGCTCACTTTGAGTAGCTTTAAATGTTGTGCTGAAATAGCAGCCAGCAGCTGCCAACATCAGATCTCTTTCCCTGTTTCTGATTTTGTCTTTCTCAGAATGAGTTCTCTCAGGCTGGTAATTGTGTTTTTTTAAGCAGCCTTTTTCTTGTGGTGAAGTTTTTGGTTTCTCAGCAGTGTCGGGGGACAGCAGTCATTTTCAATTTCAAGCGTCGAATCCTTGACTGAGTCTTCTGTGCCTGTCCTGTGAGGTTTAAATGAGGCAGTCGTGAAGAGTGAATGACACAGAGAAATGCATGGTAACAGGAAAGTGAAAGTGAAAGTCCCAACTCAAGAAAGCAAGAAAGCTGTGGAACTGATGATGTTGACTTTCCCCTTTACTTGTTACTAGGCAATGTGTCCTTCCGACAGTCTGCTGATAAGCGGCTGATTGTATGCTGCATTCATGTAGCCTCAAGGACAGTCTCAGATAATACAGAGCTCTGTCAGCTGTTTAAACACAGAGAATGAGAGACACATTGGGTGAACTTCCTTCTTGAAAAGCATCAGAAGGACCTTGTCCACTATCCTGCCTGAGAACCACCAAAAACTGCTTTGGGTGCTGCTCGTCTGTGCCAAGAGTGTGGGTATAGACTGGCATTGTGTGGTCTTTGACTCCTGTATGTATGCCCCCCCAGGCAAGTGGGGCAGCATTCGGAACAGCAACCGCCTGAGTACCTTCAACCCCGATGTGGGGAACAGGCTGTCCAGCAAGGAATCCCCCCAGGCCAATGGAAGCCCAGCCGACACTCACTTCCTGCGACAGCAAAGAGCCTATCTCTACATCATCGGGGACAAGTCTCAGCTGAAGGTCAGCCAGCCTGCGTATGTCAAAACTGAACTGCTGTGTCCACAACTGAGGAAACATACACTATGTGAAATTCTCAAGGAGACTGAGGTCTGAGCAGGTCTTGGAAAGCTGTCTGATTCTACCTACAGGGCACCAAGCAGGACTCCTTCCAGCAGTGGGAGGTAGTTCCCATCGAGGTGTTCGACGTGCGGCAGGTGAAGACCAGCTTCAGGAAGCTGATGAAGGCCTGCGTGCCCAGCTCCACCTCTACCGATCCCAACATGACCTTCTACCGGTGTCTAGAAGAGTCTGAATGGATGTGTCTGGTAATGCTTACTCTCGGTTGATTTCTTTTGTGACTTTTTTTGTGGTGCTTCCGTTGCTGTCCCTATATGCGTATGGTTTGTGAATATGAGTGGGTTATGACATATTTCACTTGTGCTCCCCCCTTCCCAGCTTCACAAGGTCCTGCAGGTGTCTGTGCTAGTAGTAGAACTCTTGGACTTGGGCTCCTCAGTAATGGTTAGCTTGGAGGACGGCTGGGACATTACCACTCAGGTAACCCAAAACCGCCGAAAGGGCACACTTGTGAACCTCAGTCCATCCTTCACATAAGACATGCTACTGTTTAACAGTTTAATACCGAATTTGCACATGGGATGCAGTTCAGCCAGACATCATTGCCCTTTATCATGGGCCTTTTTCTGGATATTTACTTCTTGAGGGACCCCAAAGCTCTACTTGGATGGGTTTGGTAGTATTTGGTGCTTATCCCCTAACCTCCTGCACACTTCTTCCTATGCCATTTATTTGGTAGTAGGTTGGTTGTGGCGGTTCCCCTGCCTTCGCTTGGCTTCTGTAGGGGGCGCCGATGTGCTCAGCTCTCAGATGCCCTTTTCACCCTCTCCAGGTGGTCTCGCTGGTGCAGCTCCTGTCGGACCCGTACTACCGCACCTTCGACGGCTTCAGGTTGCTGGTGGAGAAGGAGTGGCTGTCATTTGGCCACCGCTTCAGCCACCGCGGCGCCCAGACGCTGGCCAGCCAAAGCAGCGGCTTCACGCCCGTCTTCCTGCAGTTCCTGGATTGCGTGCATCAGGTGTTGGGGGGGGGGGGTGGTCTTCCACAAGAGCGCGATGAGCCACTATCCTATTACCTGCAGTTACCTCCCTTTTCTCTCTCTTCTCTTAGAAGTAGAATTTTCTATTCAATTGCATATACATGTTATTCTTTATTTCCAATTAAATTCCTTTCTATGTTGGAAAAAGTAATATTAATCTGCATGTAAACTGAACTCATAAAATTTCATAGTTGTGTTCACATGCATGTTACTTCACAGAATTAGGCAAGTGAATTGAAAGTTTATAACTGACATTTGTCTATTAGTCTATATTGCCTACTGTGCCTTTGTTGCATATTCAATAAATAATTTGAACGTTATATATGCCCACCCCCCCTCAGATTCACCTGCAGTTCCCTATGGAGTTTGAGTTCAGTCAATACTACCTGAAGTTTCTGGCTTACCATTATGTTTCCAACCGCTTCCGAACTTTCCTGCTGGACTCCGACTACGAGAGGATCGAACTGGGTGAGGCGATTGAGTGTTAACGTCATTTGACTTGCAAAGGGGTTTATTTGCCTAAAATTCCTTGGGGATTTATTTAAAAGCTGCGCTTTGAAGCATAACAGCTAAGCATATGGTAAGTTGTCTTTTTATTTGAGCTGAGTAGAAAGTACACTCTTAGGGGAAAGGACAGTTTGAACTTGATTAGTATATTGTGGTAGGGAGGAGTGCTGTATCATCTGTGCTGGAGTGCTGTGGTGAAGCAAACGTCACGGTCTAACAGTGACCTGCTCGCCCTGCAGGTGTGATGTATGAAGAAAAGGGCGAGAGGAAGCACCCGCAGGTTTCCAAGTCAGTGTGGGATTACATTGAGCGACTCAACAAAAAGACACCAATTTTTTTCAACTACATGTATGCCCCCGAAGACGGCGAGGTGAGTCTCCTTACACCAGTTCAGCAACTTTCAACCCCGGAAACCTGTCAGCCCTGTGTATTTCAGCTGCCCCCTGGTGGTAAAGTGGTGTTATTGTCAATGTCTTTCACCATCACCCTCCCTCCTTCCTCCCATATCCAGGTGCTGAAGCCCTACAGCTACATCTCCAACCTGAAGGTGTGGAGCTTTTACACAGAGGAGACCCTGTCAGAGGGCCCCTCCTATGACTGGGAGTTGGTACAGGGGAAGCCAGAACCTGCTGAGGAAGGCGAGAAGACGGACAGCGCCGCACCCCGGTCCCAGCGCAAGGTGGTCTGGCCCTGCTATGACAACCACATGAAGGTGGTCCCAGATGCCATAACCAAACTCTTCCAGGTCAGAACCCACCTGCTGACTGTCTCTCCCTGCCCCATGCCACCCTGCTCGAGTCAGGATTACAGGTGTCCTTAAGTGTCCTTAACCCTCTGGAGTCAGAGATCCCACCTGTGGAAACAAACAGAAATCTCAGCAAAATATTTAAAAAAAAAACTCTGCAAGTTTTTGTCATAGAAACATTTTAAAAAACACCCCCAGAAAGCTTGAAAGGTCTAATTTTCAAATATACATTGGAAGAAACTAAATATGTTTTTAGAGCTTTGTAAGGAGAATAAAAAGACCTGGAGTGTGAGTCTGGAAGCAGCGTCGATCGCCCACCCATTTGCAAATATCGCTATTCATGTGATAACGATACGATAATCCTTGCAGATGTTACCGGGTCAAGAAAACACGTGAAAAGGGTGATAAAGACGAGCACATGTCTGGGGGGTGTTTACACTGGCTGAGGAGCTGCAATCTTTTATTTTGTTATGTGAGAGTGAGTTGTCACTGAGGAAATGTCATAAAAACACATGGGACCGCGGTGTGGCGCCTTACAGTATTTTCACCTTATGATAGGTTTATTGGAACATAACTCCATCGTGACCTGCAGAGAGGCCGTTTATAGTTTTCCTTGAGTTTTTCCATAGGCTTTCAGTCTGAAAAGTAGATAACCTACAGTAACAGCCGGAGCTGAAATTGTCATTAGTAGTGGTCATTGCAAGCTGAACATACCTGTGTTATGCTCAGTTGCTAAACATCAGTGGCAGTTTTGGCCAGTGCTGTCAGCTTTGATTGCGTGTCTCCACCAGGAGCTGCAAAGCCTAGAGGCGCAGTTGGGCCTGGTGTCAGACAAGTGGAAGGACACCTGGGACAAGATCAAGACGACCCAGCGGACAGAGACAAAGGGCAATGGCAGGGTGAGATTCCTCTGCTGGACAACCAGGATCTTTCCCAGAGTTTACATGATATGCATGACATCGAACTCGTAGCCTGTAGATGACGGGCTTTGCAGATAACTTTCAAGTTGCAGTCTGCAAGCTTATCTGTGTGTCTCCACCCAGGCCTCATTCTCCAGCTCCCTGCTGATGTCATCCAACCTCAGCCACCAGCGACGTTCCCAGGGCCTTTATCTGCAGGAGGCTGCCGTGGGCTCCTCCATCAACCTGGGGCTGGACGGGCAGAGTGGTGTCGCCACCTCTCCTGCGGGAGCAGTGGCAGGCCGGCCCAGCACCAGTACACTCTACAGTCAGTTCCAGAGCACTGAGAGCGAGAACCGGTGAGCACCTCCCATGCTCTGCATGAGTTTAATGCTCTTCTTTGACATTCTGCCTGCCTTGTGTGGCTTATGCAAAGCTCATTAGTTACAGTGTGTGTGTGTCTCTGCTGTATTCCCAGGTCCTTTGAGGGCATCCTTTTCAAGAAGGGTGCTTTGCTGAAACCATGGAGACCTCGCTGGTTTGTGCTGGACAAGACAAAGCACCAGGTATATTGTGACTCATTTGAGAAGTAGATAAAGGTGGTGATGGTTGTGACTGTACTATTACTCAGCGATCACACCCCCAGAGAGCTCTCATTCCTCCTGATCCCCTACAGTTGCGATACTACGACAATCGTCAAGACAAGGAATGCAAGGGCGTCATCGACCTGGCCGAGGTGGAGTCTGTGACCCCGGGCACCCCCGCGATGGGCGCACCCAAAAACATGGAGGAAAAGTCCTTCTTTGATGTGAGAGTCATGCAGGGCCTTGAATATGCCTATCCATACAGCTCAGTATATTGTTTGAATTGGCTTAGCACATTAAATGAGTAAAATCAGTTTTCGTTGTTATATGTGAATTAAAAATGAACTAGTAACCCGCTAGCCTGATGTTTCGAGTTGTCCTTTACTTTGTGTATCATCGGTTGACATGTTACTGATTTATTATTATTTTTTTTCTCTTCACAGCTCAAGACAACAAGAAGGGTTTATAACTTCTGTGCCCAGGATGCCCAGCATGCGCAGCTGTGGATGGACAGTGTGCAGAGCTGCCTGTCAGATGCTTAGGAACCTCTCTTTTGGGAGGGTTGGGGAAGCCCCGGACGGACCAAATAGACAGCCAATCATGGGATCCTTCAGCTGCCAGAGATGGGGTGGGGGGGTGTGGTCTGGACACATGGAGTATTGGTTTCTCTCTTCCCTCCTATGAAAGTCCACGGAAGGTAACGGTCTCGCTGTCCCCCGGTAGCCCTGCTGGTTACTGCCACCCTGTACCACTATGACTGACCACTGTTTACCCAGAACCACTGCAACGGGGGACAGAAGTGCAGCATTGGAAGCTGACGCCTGGTGGCCAGGTTGGGAACACGGAGACCACTCCGGTGCACTGTCAGAAAACAAGCCCCTCCCCCGCACTCAGCTCCTTGCTCCTCACACTCCTTCAGTGCTGGTTTGGGATGATCGGGCCCAACGTACTGTACATCTGTTGCACTTTAACCCCTGGCGGGGGGGGGGGGGGGTCGACAGAAAGCCCCTCCCCTCTGCCTCTGTCCTCCGGATCTGCTGCAAGGCAACCTCCCCCCATCTC
This sequence comes from Isichthys henryi, assembly GCA_026776945.1. NCBI lineage: Eukaryota > Metazoa > Chordata > Actinopteri > Osteoglossiformes > Mormyridae > Isichthys > Isichthys henryi. Next base: position 11,612,881 of record JAODJX010000001.1, on the reverse strand, counting down.
CCCCCAGCCATCCAGGGCCGGACATCCTGTAAGCGATTCATGAAGGATTCAAAGTGAGCCTTCTGTTTGACTAATGAAAATATCAGTCTCTTCATGCAGGCAGTCAGTATACTGTGAATATGAGTTTCCTTCATAATCCATCAAGTTAATGTCAGTACAAAGTTACCCAAGATCATAATCAAGCCCATTGACAGCTTTTAAATATCCATTTGATTGTTTACAAAGCAGCTATTATCTACACCTATAGTTTTTTTTTCTTTCTTTATACATAAGTGTTTTAAAATAAAAGAAACTGATATTAATGTGTAAAACTAAAAGGGATGTTTCAGGATACAGAGGGACATATAATCTTGCATTTATTAATTTATGCATAGAAATACAAATTATTATGAGTAAGAAAGAGAGGGAGAAGTTTGGGGAAACCCAGATTTACTAGTTTCCTAGTTTGTTTACACTGCACGACGGTGGGAGCCCCCAGCTGGTTGTCTTGTCAACTCTTATGGAACCTGAACAGCACCATCTGCTGGTCAAGGGCAAACTATCAAGTCTTGCATTGCTGAAATGAAGCCTTTTCAGTAAAGGGAAATTGTCTGATAGATATTGAGAGGCACAGGAATAGTCTGGTAAAGTACCTGGACCACAATGTAGATAGACATTTTCCATGGAAATGGATCAACAGTGGCTGTTTGTTGCGTTTGACCAAAACTGATCAGATGCTGTATATTCCATATTTGACCTGCAGGTGGCACTGATCACATGGGATATGCGTTCATTTTTCTCATAATAGAAAACAGCAGTTCAGTTAAGGCATTTGGGAAAAATGTCTCCTGTCAGTCTCGTGGCAACAGTGGCTTTTTGTGGTGCACTGTATGAGTTCTTTGGTGTCTTTAAAGGTTGTAAGGATTGCTGAGAGGAAGTGAAAGAATGATTTGGGCCTTGTGGTGGGGCTGACCCCTCCTGGCTTGGCGTACTCCAGACAGTTTTTTTTTTAAACTCCATTTTAGTCCTCCATCCACAGTTGTAAGTTGCCAGGGTGTGTGTTTCTCACCGTCGTGCTTTTATTTTCAACCAGTGTTTTAGGTGGAACCAGTTACCTTTTCTCTGTTAAGCCTGTATATAGTCTAGCCTTTATTGTCTGGCAGAGGATCCCTTATCTGTACAGGTGCAAAACCTTCCAGTCTTCCTTTAAGCATCTGGTCACTAGTCTTATGGACTTTGTTCCCCTTAATGCCTCATAATAGGGTCTCACTCCAGAACGTGTGTATATGTGTCAGTTGGAGCGGGATGTTCGGCCTTTGGTAGGAGTGACATCATGTAGCTCTGCTCTTTCTCAAGCTTTTTTTCACTCCTCAAGTCTGTCCCCAAGGTGAAGCCTGGCACCTGGGAAAACATGCATGTTTTCAAACCTGAAAGGCGGACAGTGTGGTTTGGTTCATGTGTTTGTCATCTCGTTATCATACCAACACATCGGCAAGCTTCTGGTTTATCTGTAAAAGGGCGTGCTGTTTCCCTTCTTACCCTGCAGTACATCCCATAACATCGCTGTTTCCCTTCTTACCCTGCAGTACATCCCATAACATCGCTGTTTCCCTTCTTACCCTGCAGTACATCCCATAACATCGCTGTTTCATGATACTTTTTTTTTTTTTTTTTAGCTCATAGGAGTTTTATTTACACAAAAATATTCTGGGGGCATAAAGAAAAAGATATTGGTCCAAAGACGTAACCAATGAAATTATAGAAAAGGTGTGTCCAAGCACGTAGAGGTGGTGGGACCAAGACTGACTGGTTGGTCCCACCTCTAGTGGCTTGGACCCACCTTTTCTATAATAGTAAAGTAAAACTCCAACGCGCTGTTTTATTTTTATTAAAAGACTACACGAGGGTGCAGTCGTAATGCAGTTTAACTTTCCCTAGAGGGGCATAAAGTAGTTTTAATATGCTTGAGTAGTTTTTCTAAAGTCCAACGTAGGATCTGTATAGAAAGCATTCTGTCAAACAAAAGCTGGCCATTCGCCTCATCTGCCCCATCCTCTGTAAGGAAGAGCATCTCCTTTCGGCTGACAGATTGTTCAGTTAACTTGCAGGAAATGAGCAGAGCCATGCCGTGCTGCATTTGCGGAGAGGGTGAACGCTGCTGCTGCTATGGCAGATTATGGATATTAGCTTTTACAGTCTTCATGCCGCCCGTGCACACAACCACTATAGTGACGGACGCGGTGTCTCGTCGAGCTTCCCTATGAAATGTTGATGTTCATTCTAATAATTGTCACTTGTACATACAAATTTTTATGTAACGTATGATAGTAATTTATTTAACTTTGTCTTGTGTAAAAACAAAAAATATCGAGTTTGCCCTTTTAAACCGCTTTATTTTTTAAATTAGGAATCCACTATGTGCCATGGTTTACTTCTCTATTAACACAGCTACTTTTTATTTTCATTGTGTTTTTTCCCTTCTGAAAATTTACTGTCAAATTCTATTCAAAAGTAAACAATTTTGGAAAAAACCCCTCCCTCCTTTATTGGCGTTGTGGTCCTCAGTAGCCACTTAATGCTGGGTTCGGTGATGCAGCGTCGATGTGGATGCTGCTGATGAACTCTGCTGCATGTGGGTAACCAGATGGCTGACAGCCCTGCAGCATCATTCTCAAGTCACTGTAGTCTTGTAGTCTGCCTCTGTGTAAATATTCTCAGTACATTCTACAAAGCTTTTTTTTTTTTTTTTTTTTTTTTTGAACGAAGTATTTCTGGAATCTTAAACATTCCGTCAGATTGTCTTTTTTTTTTTTTTTTTATTAAACAAGTACCCTGGATTTGTGAGCTTCTGACTTATCTTTTTGTTCTCCTTGATTTCCTTCTTTGGAAATTTGACAATGTCCGCAGTAAAACTGACCAACGTGCATATCGGAGAGGGGCACTTAATTTAGACGTGATGGTTTTAGTGAATAGCTTTTACGGCCTCCCTGGAATTATACAGGGCTTTTAAGATGTTAGTGTCCCTTATACAAACATTTTGTAGGGTTTTCTGAAAGGTTGAGATGACTTTTGAAGGGCCTTTAGGAGGAAAATAGTTTCCAGCTTAAAAAGTTACATAAGCTGTGCTTGACAAAGAAACGTTTTATTCACTGGTAGGTTACTCAGAGTATGGCCTCAGGATGCGCAGTGTAACCAAGTCTCTCCATTCCTTACATCCTGTAATATTCTCTGCAGGAAAATGGCACTCTAATGTTCAAAACACGATCTTCTGGCGTCTCCAATGGGCCCCCCTGAGCGATTGATCATCTTCAGTGAGACATTTTCTCAACTTCATGCTGCCAACACCAATCATATCCAATTTAAACTTGTATTCTATTTTAATGCACATGCGTGTAATTAAGTAATATGCAGACCAAGAAGATGGTATCTTTGACGGTTCAGTCCAGCTGACATGGCAGATAAGCTCCTTGGCAATGTCTCATCATCCATCCAACAACACTGATCTGAGTAAGGAATCATGGTGCCATTTTTTTAATGCAGCAGAATTGACCCAGGGTCGTTACAAGTCTTAACAATTGTACAGGCAAATTTTCACACCTTAGAAGCTGTAAGAAAATTTGACTTGGATGTTAATGCTCCAGATTGAAACCTGTCTAAACATGTTAATTTCCCAGACGTTTATCCAGAGTAGTGTCTAAAATACAGGGATATCAAGTTAAGGCAGCTAGAGCTAGGTTATGTTCCTGGTATAAATCATGTTTTCCGTTTCCTGCCACCAGGATGGGCTATTTCACAGCAAATCAATCATTGTAAGTTAAGTCTTGGTTTCAATGCAAATTAGCAGGATGTCGCAGGTATAAAAGAGGTCTGATGCACAGCACTTTGGTATGTGAACTTTCAGAGGGTCCACAGAGGACAAAAAGTGCCCAAAACTTCAGGTTCGCCAGTTTAAAAAAAAAAAAAAAGTCACGAACTATATTAGACACATATTTTGGTATCAGTCAAAATTTCTACATCTATTTACCGCTAGTTAGCCTGGGAGAAAGCGGCCAGTTTGGTAGCATTTCCTTTATGTGTTTGAACAGTTTAGTCAGCCTTTGACAATTTACACTGTCTTGTTGTCCGTGTTTAATCATAAAAATGAATGTTCTGTGATTCGACTTTCTTTGTATTCCAATAATAGTGTGTAATTAAGTTTCCATGGTCATATTTACGACGACTATTCAGTAAAGTTTAAAAAAGGCTTGAATTTAAGTTATCAAAATGATCAATTAATTGAATCGTGGTAGAAATGAGAGATTCTCGACGCACAGAATCTTTCTCTCGGTAATCATAAATCACAATTTGCAGCGCTATTGCATTCCTCTATGACTAACGGCATTCTAAACTTCTAATATTGTTTTTGTTGTGAGGTTTGTTTTATCATGATATACTCACCAATTAGCCATAACATTATAACCACCTGCCTAATATTGTGTTGGTTCCCCTCATGTCACCAAAACAGCTCTGACCCATTGAGTCATGGACTCCACAAGACCTCTGAAGGTGTCCTGTGGTATCTGGCACCAAGACATTAGCAGCAGATCCCTTAAGTCCTGTAAGATGTGAGGTGGGACCCCCATGGATCAGACTTGTTTGTTCAGTACATCCCACAGATGCTCAGTCGGATTGAGATCTGGAGAATTGAGAGCCCAAGTCAACAACTTGAACTTTTTTTATGTTCCTCAAACCATTCTTGAACAATTTTTGCAGTGTGGCAAAGTGCATTATCCTGCTGAAAGAGGACCAGGGAATGCCTTTGCCATGAAGGGGTGCATTAATGTTTAGTTAGGTGATGTGGGTCAAAGTAACATAACATAACCCAGAGCATCACATCGAGCATCACAAGCTGCGATGCCCTGCGTGATCTAACACCCTTGTAGCCAGCATTAACTTCTTCAGTGCTCCTCTGTGGGATCTCACCAAATGGGCTTAACCTTCACTCCCCACGTGCGTCAGTCAGCCTTGGACACCCATGACCCCGTCGCCAGTTCACCAGTTGGCCTTGGACCACTTTTGGTAGGTACTGGTCTCCGCCTACAAAAAATACCCCACAGGAGATACTCTGATCCTGTTGTCTACCCTTCACAATTTAGTCCTTGTCAACGTTATTCAGATCCTTACACTTGCCCACTCTTCATACTCCCAACTTCCAACATACCAACTTCAAGAACTGAGTGTTCACCTGCCTAATATATAATATACATTGTAACTAGATCATCAGTGTTGTTCATTTCACCTGTCAGTGGCATTTAATGTTGAGGCTGATCAGTGTAAACTCTTTAAACTCTTTAAGTATGTAACTGGCCTGGTATGAATCATTGTGATAGTTTGTTTTGCGTGTGTAGCAGTGCTCAAGCCATGACCCCCGGCAAGCTTGACAGAAAACCTGTGGTATCCCTTAAACACTGTAGCTCTGGGGCTTCTGAGCGATCATGCGTCAGTCGATCCTTGGGGATTTTCATATATACGCTCTTTTACTCTCGCCCTTCTATCAACATCCATTACACTAGATTGTGTTGAGTAGGAAAAGATTGCACTGCACTCGCTTTTCGTTGGGCATTATGCCCGTACCCAAGACGAAAGCTGGCAGTAAATCGAAGTGTCTGGCTGCTGTTTTCGTGTTCTATTTCTGGAATACGTCCTCCAATAAATATCAGCACTCAGGTCTCCATGCCTATGTTTGGGAATGAGTTTTGGTTCCTGTTTTCATTTTTTCTTAAATGGGCAGGAAAACGTTTTCTCAGCTTCACTGAAACACGCTCGAATTGAACTGAATATAAGCAATGAGAAACAATTAAATTTTGTAAAGAGCTTTTGGTTTGTTGATGAGATTTATTCTGGTTAATCTACTGCGAAGGGGGATTTCATTTACTGGTAGGCAGTGCACTGACCCGAGGTGACCAACTGTTATTGGAAGTGATGTTGGGAAGGCAGTTTATGAAGCGAACTTGACCGCGAAGGATAACATTTATTAAACTGCAGTTTCTCCAGATGCTCCTCAGGCCACAGTCCTGATGTTTTGTCAGATGGATGTGTGGGAGTGAGATGAAGGTGGTTTTTGTACATATGAGGAAGACCTATCACCCTAAGACAGTGTTTCCCAATCCGGTCCTCGGGGACCCGCAGATGGTTTGCATTTTAGATCCCTACCGGGAGCCGGGTGGGAGTGTAAATATGAACCATCTGCGGGTCCCCGATGACTGGACTGGGAAACACTGCCCTAAGGGGTTAACTTTTGTAGAAAAGGCCAAACACCGCCAAAGAGTAATGCGTCGTTTACAGTGAGACTCAGAATTTAGCCATTAAATGAATGTTTTTATTGATTCCAAAAATAAATCCACCCATTTATAGCTGTGCTGACTCTCCACAGGTGATTTTACTGGGGTGAAATTGCACCCCCTACTGGTTGGATTAAAATGCTATTTGAACACACAATATTAAGTCCATCCATTCATCAATTCATTTCTGTACCCGCTTGCCCTATGCAATAAAATCAAGTTTTATTTTTAAATGTGCATTTAAATTTCTTTTCCCACAAATGTCCAGTATCTGGATTAATGACTGGTTGGGCTCTCTCACCTTCAACCCTAAGGCAAAGCGATTGTGATCCTGGAGTGCTGGTAACCAGCAGGTTTCTATCCTACCTCATGTTACTGTCTGCCGGAGATCAGGCAGAATGGCATATTTGCTGGATACCGGCGCTCCAGGATCAGCGCCGCCTACCCCGGACCTTCAGTCACCTTCAGTGACTCTCCCACCGCAGAACCTACAATGACATGCCAGCCTAAAAAAATATTCACTGCCCAGTGGTTTGTTCCTAAACCCACGTCATTATTCCAGCTGTATTTAATATACAGTATGTCAGGTTTAATGCACTTTCTGCAGTAAGAGAATGACAAGTTTAGGCCTATTCTTGGCATGGGTGGGTCTTAGTCCGTATTTTTTAATTACCCCTTGCAGATTTATTCATTCCAAAGGGTCCTCTTCGCCAAAACGGCATAAACCTTTTTGGAAAAGTCATGTGAAAACACTGCCCAAAAACAGCAATGCACGTTCTCGGTTTAGATCAGAACAGGAAGTCTTATGGGATGAGGTACAGCAATGTTGCTGTTACGATTTTATACCGGCAGTAACGGCGCCCGGCTAGCTAAGCTGTACCAGTGCTGGACTGCAGCTGGTTTATGTATAAATTCATTCTCACTCCATGAATCGTGGCCCAGCCACCTAAAATTCAATTGCTCCCTGTGAAAATATTTTTTTTGTCTCCTTTTAAAGGTCTTGGTCATGCTGCTGTTTCAATAAACTAAAGACAAATTAGTATCTAAGAGGGACTGATAACTGAGGTCTGGCCCATAGCTGTGCAGTAAACACCTTATAAACTGCCATGATGTCACGCGGCCCAGTTTGAAACTTTCCAGTATATTTTAAAGGCCGTGCCCAAACAGAGCTGTCACATTGGCCTATTCCAGGGATACGGCAGCCTGGTAAAGGTGCTGACCTCGCTTTCAAGGCTACCATATCCAACAGTCGTCCTGACTTTTAAATTGATTGACTTTTTCCAAAGTGGTTCCTGGCATACTTTCAATCTCTGTAGGCCGGATAGTTTCACATCAACTAAATCTGAACTAAATATATTAATGCCAGGCACAATCTGTGGGACAGGAGCTAAGTATCATCTTCACCAGCCTCATACTGATGTTGAACAAATAACATTGAGCTCTAATTTCCTTTAATACTGTATTTAGTCAAGGTCAGTCGTGACCTCATGTAGCAGGCAGTAAACGCCATAGCTCGCCCAAGTCTGTGTGACCTTTTCAACTCTCACCTTTCGATTTCAGCTTTTCATTGCGCGTCACTGTATAGCATAAATTGGCCTCCTTTGGATGATGTAAGAAAACGTAGAACCATGGAAAGTTTTAAAAACCGTCCCTTTTATACAAATTAACTTCAGAAAGAAAGTACAGACGTTGTCCTCGATGATGTCATGGTGAGGAACCAAACGAAGACTTTAGCATCTGACACAGACTGAACCGCGAAGTCCTGAAAAATACAAAAGTCTTTCAAAAAGGAGCAATGTGGTCTGTGTCATTTAGCTCAGCCTCTTGCCTTTAAGCGTCTTCCTCCCTCTCCGAGGACCAAGCAGAATGCCATTGTCCTGCTCCATCGTCTCGCTCCGGACCTCCTCTCCAAAGTCATCCTGGCCTGACATTTGGTCTTCGGGACACTTCCCGTTATAGGTCCTGACGTAGTCCCGTACAGTCCAGCCAGCAAATTCGGACGGGGCTTGGCAAACCAGGCCGGAGTGGTAAACGCCGGGGTGCAGCCTTAGCCAGTAGAGTAAGTAGTGGATGTTATAGTCACACACCCACGGATTGCCGCCCAGCACCAGCCGGCGGATGAAGTAGAGATCCTCCAGGACACCATACTGTATGTGGTGAAGGCTGTTGTTTGACAGGTCCAGCTCCCGCAGGTACAGAAGGCCGTTGAAAGCAGCTTATAGAAGAGAGAAGGAGATGTCACTGGATTTAGGGGCAGGGTGAAAAAGTGACCCCAGGACAACTGGAGAGTGTTTTACTAGATTTCAGGCAAGGCCTTTCTATAAGTAATGTGTGTTTGAACTGCTCGAAGGTCATTTTGTATTGCAATAGATGTCATGCTTCACCAGTTTTAATCAATAACTTATTTGCGTTAATCTATGCATCATTTAATAGAATGCCTTGAAGTATTTAAGTCATACTATAAACATACTGTTCAAAAAAGACGTACAAAGTTTCCAGAATCACTGTCAGAGATTTCTAAAGGGTTTATACCCTGATGCTAAATACGGAAACATGCCGAAATGAACATATCGTGCACGACTATCTCCCTGAGTGCAAATCTACTGTCAAATTATGATTTTCCTCCTAAAGTAAATACAGCATTTAAAATGGGGGGAAATTCATGATGTCGACTTTAAATGTAAAACCTGAAGCGAACATGCAGGAAAGATTGTGCTGCTTCCCTAAAGCTTCCCTCCCTAAAGGTTTTAGCTGCCTATTACAGAAACTGGAGAAAAAAAAAATCAAAATAATGGAACCACAAAACACGGACAAATTGCTTTTGTGTTTTCTTAATGTCTTGTATTCTGTACTTCAGAGCCAGAATATGTATCAACAGAGTCAAAAATATTCAAAGTCCCTCATCAAAGCTTCAGCTAAATAGGTATGTGTGTGACTTGATGGTTATACTGAAACCTCCCAATCTCTCATCACTATAGCACTGTGCATATCTGGCACATTGCCTTGTTACAAAATTACAGGTTTGACAGCGGCGGGCGGGCCCCCCCCCCCCCCCCCGGCGGGGGCAGAGGGAAGG
>JAODJX010000001.1:11570182-11585739 GCA_026776945.1 Isichthys henryi | reverse complement strand
CCAGCTGTGTCTTGTTCTTGTGATTGATCCTGTTGTATTTCAGTCCTGGTCTTACCTGTTTCCCTTGTCCGTCATTGATCCTTGCCAGCCAGCCCGCACGATCGCCGCTTGCTACCGCCCGATCGTGACACCTACAGCATTTTACATCCTGGCACACAAGTGTTTAAAATCATCACTTCGATAGTAATGATATGTCGATAGTAGTGATATGTTGTTCTTGAGTAATTCATTACTATACTTAAGTATTATTTTGGAATATTAACAATATTAGCATCTTTCGCTTTCTACTCAACAATTATAGAGAAATTGTGTGTTTTACTGTATTACATTTCTATTGATAACAATCATTATTAGATGTGCCGCATAGTAATTGTCAATGAGAGGGGTGGTCTCATACATTTAATCTTTTCAGCATAATAACTCAAGAAGTATTTTTTTCAAATCTTTTTTAAACCTTATGTATAACAAAGTGTCTGATGAATAGCAAATACAGGGAATTGATATAGATTTAGCGCCCTCTAGTGGACAGATGCAGCAGTATTTCCACTTTTATCTTAGGAAAATTAATAGTTTTACAGGAACAGGCAACATAATATACAAAAGACCAGTGATGTGCACAGACATTTCGATGGACGGTACTTTTTTTCGTGTCAAGGTGTTGGTTGGGGGGTCACTTATAACAACACTATGGGGGCACTTTCATTCATTTTCAAGCGAAAGGGGCAAGTGCTCAGACACCCCCTGCTCCCCCACCAGAGAAACTTTTTTGTGGTCTGTACTGGTTTTATAACTGTCTTTTTTTCTGGATTTTCATGCCCTCAGTGCCCCAAACAATATTTTTCACCCTGTCATGATGCTTTGATTTCATGCAATTAAAAAGGTGGGGATTAAAAAGGTTGGCAAGTGCAGTGGCTAGTGCTGTCGCCTCACACCTCTGGGACATGAGTTCAAATCTCTGCCAGGATTCCATGTGTTTGGGATTTGTAATTTCTCCCCATGTTGTTGTGATGTTTCCTTTGGGTACTCTGGTCCCCCCCCCTACAGTTCAGAATACATGCTGAGGCTGAGTGGAGATACGAAATTGCTCATAGGTCTGTGTGTGAGTGAATAGTGTGTGAGTGTGTCCTGTGATAGGTTCGCGCCCTATCCTGGGTTGTTCCCTGCCTGGTCTCCGTAGCCTCCGGGATAGGCTCCGGACCCTCAGCAACCTTGAATAGGACAAGTGGTTTCAGAGGATGGATGGATGGATGGATGTTTGGATGGATGGATGGATGGATGGATGGGAATATATACCCATATCCTCATTTACATTTACAGCATTTAGCAGACACACTTAGCCAGAGCGACTTACATAAGGGCTTAGAAGTGTCACCAGTGAATGCATTCTCATACTGGTTCAACAGAACCTGACTAAGAATATTATCACTCTAAAAAACTCTTTTGGCAAGTAATACATTTTTTAATAAGAGCATAATCCTGGAAGTGCTAATCCAAGTACTTCCGAAAGAGGTAGGGTTTTAGTGGTGGTCTGAAGGCACCCAATGACTCAACTGTTCAGGTGTCTAGGGGGAGTTTATTCCACCACATAGGTGCCAAAACAGAGAAGAGCTTAGGTGCATGTCATCGTTGCGCCTTGAGAGATGGTGGGACCAGCCGAGCGATGCTGGAGGAATGATGAGAGTGTGGTGCAGTACGGAGTGAGAAGTTCTTTTAGGTAGGAGGGGGCTGGTCCAGTTTTGGCTTTGTATGCAAGCATCCGTGTTTTGAACCCAATGCGGGCAGCTACAGGAAGCCAGTGGAGGGAATGTAGCAATGGTGTAATATGGGAGAACTTGGGAAGGCTGAAAATGAGTCGGGAAACTACAGGAAGCCAGTGGAGGGAATGTAACAATGGTGTAGTATGGGAGAACTTGGGAAGGCTGAAAATGAGCCGGGCAGCTACAGGAAGCCAGTGGAGGGAATGTACCAATGGTGTAGTATGGGAGAACTTGGGAAGGCTGAAAATGAGCTGGGCAGCTACAGGAAGCCAGTGGAGGGAATGTAGCAATGGTGTAGTATGGGAGAACTTGGGAAGACTGAAAATGAGTGACGCAACTACAGGAAGCCAGTGGAGGGAATGTAGCAATGGTGTAGTATGGGAGAATTTGGGAAGGCTGAAAATGAGCCGGGCAGACCTGCTAGGAGTGAGTTACAGTGTTCTAGTCTCGAGATGACAAGCGATCGAACAAGTACCTGAGTGGCCTGTGTGGAAAGAAATGGATGAACCCAGAGCCTTTGATGCAATGTTTGAGTTACAGAAACATTCTGTGTCATTCTGCTGTCAGTTGTGCCAATTTGTTCAAATAAATGAAAGCATATGTATGATAAACTGAAATATTACATCTAAATATTAAATCAGATTGCAATAGTCTTGTTTATGAAAAATTTCTGGAAAGATTTCAAGAAATTATAAACATATGATATTCTGCCATTTTATGTCATTTACCATTTTCATTATCGTTTTTATTAATTTGTGTCCTAAACTTGGCTTTTCTTGGGAAATTAGGGTTAGGGAAAATTAGACTGTTTCAAAAATAATTGTCCAAGCATTTGCTGATACATGGTTCAAGATAAAAGTAAAATGCAAATGAATTACTGTACCTGCCGGTCTGTAAATGTCCCTTTACAAGCCAAAACAGGCGCTAATTTTTGTTGCTAGTGTTGTTATTGTTGTTTATTGTGAGTAAGAGTCAAACAGTGTCACAGTATGTGATGAAAACTGTTTTGTGTTGGAAAAGAATTTTTAATCCTGGCCTGAGTGTGATTCAGGTCGGAATATACAGAAACACCACTAGATGGCCTTACTGCAGCAGCTGCATGGCTGAGCTCAGATTAGTTGCCAAGCGCTGGCCTGCTCGGCATGTCTGTGCTCATTGAACACTTGCGTTTCTGCTGCTGGTCCATGGTAGTCCCTGGCTAGCAATATCTCTGTCTAGGTGAACTATCTGCTAATTGAAACGGGCATTCTACTCCTTTTCATAAAGAACAGCTGCTTGTCTTAAAGTGGCAGAGATATCAGAAACCTTGAATCGGCTTACAGCAGACTCAAATCGGCCAGTCGCCCGGAATTAAGGCACTGCCAAGATAGGGCTCCCAGTGTTGTCTGTTGCCCAAGAGACAGGCTTTCCAGCTGAAATATGGGACAATAAATGATGTGTCAATTTTGTTTGGCAATAAGCATCTTCATGAAAGCACTATCAGGACAAGGCATGTAAAAAAGAACTTTATTAGCTTTCCTTAGCATTTTTCAACAACATAGTTTATTCCTTCCGTCCATCAAAAGTTCATTCTGTATAGGAATACTGTTAACTGTAATAGACAAATCTTTGAAATACAAAACTGAACTTCAGAAGGATATAACACAGCTCTATCTTTGAGAGGAATCAGTCTCTGTTTCGTCCAGCCGTCCTTTTTGTCCTTTATTTATATGTCCCAGTATTTTACATTCCATTGCTGAATCGTCCGACTTCTCTTTCTCTGATTTATATAAAAAAATGAACATTTGAAATACATCCTGCAGTTGTCTGTCATTCTAACTGAAATGACTTCTACGCTACCATCCTGAAATGCGTAATACGTCCCAACAGTTTCTCATTCCATCATGCTAGTGTAAAGGAACCTTTTACCACTAAGCGCTTTATGCAAACAGCCTCCAAGCAAGTCTTTTTACACAGGCTCATTTATAGGTATGCGTACAGTTTGTTTGCTGTGTGGTTTATATCTCCAAGCTCTGCCGAGCTGTTTTTCTTTGAATACGTCACTCTACTGCTGTGATGCCTGTGTTTTTGTGATTGGTCACAGGTCCAGGCTCATTATGCTGTGCGAAGGTGAGCTCTAAAACGGAACCAGTCATTGAATAAACAAATACGAACAGTGGATTTAAATAAGATCACATACAGGGCTCCTGCACAGGAACTGGTACATATACATTGTGATTAAGGTTAGCTGTGTAACAGGATTCAGTGTCACAGGCTGCACTAAGTGCCGAGAAATGTTGGAAATGTACTTTAGCAGTGGAAATTCAAGAATGTAGGCAATATGTATCTTGTTTTTACCAAATATGGAAAATATTAACATCTATATGTCAGTCACCTATAACTGATGCATGAAATGTGTGACCTCACCCCTTCTACCTCCCAGCAAAATATCGGTGAACCCTACACCTTCTTTCCAGACATTTGATGAATGATCACAACTTATGGAGAATAGTTCTTGGGTCTGATCATCATTTTGACAGACCTAAAAGCCTGCCGATAGCCCGTGAGATAGGGCTGTGTGGTGACATTTTTCCAGGTGCTCCAGAAGATTCCGTTGCGGACGCCCTTATATTTTTTCTTGTAGTATTTACCGTTGAGATTGGCAGACATGCACGCATCAAACCACCAGCCCGAGCTGTAGTAGGCACCACAGTTGCCCGAACTGTACATGTCGTTATCCCGGTCCGGGGTGGTGAAGAACTTGTGGTCGTGGTTGTAGTTCTTGCCGTAGTGCATAGCATCGCCGGCTGTTCCTGAGTAGCCGCCGATGGACAGCCGGTAGTTGAGGTATTCATTGGCCACATAGAAATGGTCGTATTTGGCGTATTCCCGCACCGCGTTGAGGTCCTCCAGCTCGATACGCAGCACCATGTCCTTGGACTTGGTCAGCAGGTGGATGTTGTCGTTGCCTAGCCAGAATTCGCCACGCAGGTCCCCAAAGCCTTGCTTATATTCCTCCCAGGATCGGTTAAAGCGCACGGTGCCATCCAGCCGACGCTGCACCATGGTCCAGCCACCTCCGTAGGACTCCATGTCGCAGTAGACGTCGAACATCCCTCGCCGCAGGTCAGGCATCACTTGGTACACATCGCTCTTCGTCTTGTGGCCACTGAAGTCAGAGCAGTCACGCGGTGCTACCATCACTGCCAAGAGAGAGAAGGGAGATTCAATTCAATTCTTTTATTGTCATGTGTACAAGCACCAGTAATGTGTACAATGAAATGCTTGCTTGCATGTGCTCCTGCAGACAGTGAACATAGACAACAGGACGACAAGTGTATGTAATGATGAAGTGAACATAAATAAGTAAATAAATAAGAGCAGAATCCCAGGAATAAATTTACTGATTGTTCATGAGTCTGATTGCAGTTGGGTAGAAACTGTTGCTGAACCTGGAGGTCCGCGTCCCAATGGACTTTAGTCGCTTCCCAGATGGGAGGAGGGTGAAAAGTGTCGGCGCAGGGTGGCTGGGGTCCCGCCTGATACAGTTCACTTTCCTGTGACAGCGTGTAGTGTGGATGTCATGGATCGCAGGGAGCTGTGTGCCTGTGATCTTCTGTGCTGAGTTCACCACGTACTGCAGAGCTCTGTTGTCCTGAACTGAGCAGCTGCTGTACCAGGATGTATTGCATCCTGTCAGGATGGATTCCACAGTACACCTGTAGAATCTGCACAGGGTTGTGGGGGACATCCGGACTTATCCTCAGTTATCATGACTTTCAGATTGAGCTTCGGGACAGGCGAGGTCAGGCTGCGTTCGTCTTGCAAGCAGTTCCTTCAAGTATTTACAGGAAGAAAACTGTTTTGCTCGGTCGGCATTTAATTTGATGATTTGTTTTTGTATTGTGAAAACAGCGCACTTCAGATGAGTCACAACATCAAATGTGGTGATCTGGGGGGGTGGGGGGTAGTTAGCTATGCCGGGTTTTATCAAGTGCATCTGGAGCGACGTGGGGGTCTATTTGGATGTTTTACCAGCTAAGGCATCCAGAGAGAGCCTTTCCTAAAACTGACGGGTTCTTGGCAGGAGTGCATGATTAAGAGGAGAGACCTTAAAAGCGGTGTGGCTTCTCCCCGGCAGCAGAGGGCAGCCAGGACAGCTGCCCCCCTCCCACAGCGATGGGATGGTGTGACAGGAAGACTGGTGACAGACTGATTGCTGTCTTAACCTAGTAGGTATCTTCAGTTGTGAAAAACAAGCACATCATAATAGTGCACAAGGACTCCACTTTAAATGTCTACAGTATGTTTTCATTCTTAAATGCTGTAGATGTTTCAGCAGAAACTGATCTTTTATGTGCATAGTAATCGCAGAAAGCCAAGTAAAGTATTTGTAGAAAGTAAAGGCTTTCAAAAGACTGGTCTTGGATTAAACTGAACAGCTTCACTAGTCATGTTGTTTATTATTTCCCTGAGTTGACTGACTTTGTAAATGCTGTTTTTTAAGTATGGTTATGTTTTTTTTTTATTATGTTAACTGTGGACTGTGCGGCGTCCCACGATAAAAGCAAAGATTACATCCTACGGAACCCAGGGATGCGTGCAGAGGTCCCTGTCTCTGCTTAAGAAGAAGCAGGAGTTGCACAGATGCAGCATGCAGTTCGGTATATCAAAAGCTTGTGTGGTATGCAGCAGTGTGCGGGTCATGTTTCCAGTTAGTTACAAAGCATTTCAGGATCCCTGTCCGAAAGAATCGTACGGCTGTAGTCTTTAGAAAAGTCCCTGAACCAAACTTATGTTAAAAGAATGTATAGCTGTCTGATACAAAACTGCCAGATGCATTAAAAATTGTGACTTACTGTAAAGAACTTTGTGTTTGTACTTACTTGGCTGTGGTCCCTGCACTGGACAGGGGCTGGGGCACTTGTTGTTGAGCTGGGTGACTAGCCTGCTGATATTTTCCGCATTTACGTTGACCTGGTCCTCCACGTTCTTCATGTAGACCTGGTTCTGGCCATCCAGGCTGTTCCTCAGGGTGTCAATCTGAGCGTGGGCATCCTTCAGGCTGATGGACATTTCTGTCATCTCGGTCTGCATCTCCTGCAGCCTGGTGGCATCCTGAGGATCCTTGATTTTCAAGAACTGGGATGGGTTGGAGCCGGGGGCGGGAGTGACCCCACCATCCCTCTGGTCGGCTTGTGGATGACACTCCAAGCAGGCGGCTCGCAGCTGGTCCACCTCAGCCCGTAGGCTCTGAAGGTCCTTCAATGTCTTCTCAAGCAAGCTGAACTGCTTGGGAAGCTGGATAGCAAGGGGAGGCAGGCTGACCTGAAAGGGGCAGGTGTCCCCATCTTCACAAGCACCCGCTGGTTGGAGCTTCAGTGAACAGGTGGCAGATCTGCTCTCCTCCTCCTCTCCTCCCAGTGTGGAAGCCAAGACTTCAGGCTGGGCAGCCAGAAGCAGCAGAAGCGACGTCAAATATGCCTGGATGACCATGTTTCTGACATTGGGGAGTTAACCGTAGAGCCCGTGACAATGAGGGGATCCAAAGAAATGAGAGCGCTACAAGGAGCACCACCACTTCTGTGCCCGTCAGAGCCTCTCTCTGCCTCAAGCTGCACTTCTCTAATAAGTTGCAGCGAGAGGAAATGGGTGGAACGGGGATTGAGCAACTCTCCCCTATCAATGGCCCAAAAAAGAAAGCAGGGTGGGTTTTGCACTGCCTGTCGTCACGCTGCTCAGCCTACATTCCCGAATACAGTGACGCATGCAGTGCAGTTCCTCAGAAAGCTGGGGTTGTTTTCATGCTCAGTGCCACGGGCTGTGATCCACAAGGTTACATCAGAGAGTTTCACCTGATCGAGGGGCACTCTACTGCTCACATGCGCTTCGGAGACGTGCTGAATGGTCCCAGGTCCCCGAACCACCACGAACCGCAGCCTGTTTTCCGTTAAACTGATGCACTGTTGACGTGTGATACTCAGAGGATGGGTATTTGCTCTCATTACTGTCACATGCTGCTAGAGACATGCAGTGTGAGCCAATATTAAGCAAATTTTATCACTCTCATTCCATTCATTCTGAAGTATTTCAGGAAATATCAAGTTAAGTCATCTTGTAAAAAAATACTTTCCAGACCTCGGGATACTGCAAAGCGAGGCCAGAACGGAGATTCTTTAAAGTTAACTGACTTGGAAAATGAAACAACACTTAAACCTGCGTTTCATTTCCAGTGAAGGGCGGAGGAAGGAGAAAATAGAAGGAGAAATGAAACAAGAGAGGAGTAGATGTTGTTTCTCCTGTTTTCCTTGCAGCTTTTGCAGGAAACAGCTTTACTGTACGTCTTCATATCAGACTGGAGACACAAGCAGGATCTTGCTCCCTGAAATTGCCCCACCCCCAACAGAGCAGCACCCTCCCCAAGTCTTAAAACCCAAAATCCAAAATCCTCTCTCCCACTTGACAGAATCTATCCACTGTACTTCTAGTGGGGGGTCCAAGGTAACATTTTCCTATAGGGTCCAGAATTTCCAGCTACGTCCCCATCCATCCATCCATCTTCTGACTGCGTTTCCTAAACAGGGTCATGGAGTAAAAGAAATTAACCATTGTTAGAAGTTGATGAAAAGAAGCTTTTTCTGATTATTAGTTTTATTTTATCATTTTAAATATTTCATTTTATTGTATTTTTTTCTTATGTTTTCTTATTGGCGTCACATCATCAGGGATTACCTGTGTGAACGATTAATAAACAAACTGTTTCCGTGGAATCCTAGACTTTCCGTGGAAGCGTTTCAGGGGACCGAAAATTTTTGTCTCTCTTTCGTTGGGAATGAAGCTTGTTGCTATGTTTGTCAGCTTCACGCCTTGTCTGTGTATTTCAGAAATGTTCCGACTATAACAGCCTCTTCTGTCTGTAACGTCCCGCCAGCAGGTGAAGCCCCCTCCTGAGGAAGCACTGCTTCACCACGAGGCTGGGGAGGCCTGTACACAGACCTTGCAACAGGAAGCAGCTGGACTTTATAGGCGGCTTACGGAGAACTTAGTAGCTCTTCTCTTCATGCAAAAATGAAGCATTTTTGCTGTGATCTGGGTATCACATTTTCTGATGCAACATCAAACTGTCCATTGAAAACTGTTGTTTTGCATCATTATTTTCCAGTGGTCACTCAGCGTGCTTAATTAAAATTACTAAATTAAAATTACAATGGATTTTTTATAAAGTAACATTGACTGTATACATTGCCTTTCATAACAGATCCTCCTCAAGGTGTTTACATGGGTGTAATGATGTCGTTACAGCATCATTAAGACAGAATAATCCAAAAACAGGGAAAAGATTCCATGCTTCTATCCTTTGTTACTGCTATTGTGAGATAGAAAAGGCAAGGGTGCTCTTGGGGCGGGGCCAAGTCAGGTGACAAGCCCCTCCACTGACCTGCAGTCAGTTACAAATTAAAAGCAATAATTTGTATTTCTTGAGGGAGAAGCTAATTGACGCTACGTTGCTAAAGTTCTATTTCCCAGCTTTCCTCTGTTAGAACTTGTCTTTGGTGTTTGTTCCCATAGTCCAGGTTTAAAAGTCCCCATTCCATCCCCCGATTCCTGTGTTGCATGGATCTGCTTACTGTCCGAAAGGACGCAAAGCCAACAGCCACAAATCGCAGAATAATACTGAAGAGCTAAAGCTGGGTGCTGAGTTGAGGGGTTGTTGCTGGGATAAGTAACACGGAAGACAATCTTTAAAAGGAAATGCAAACACAAACCATGTTTCTAGATTGAGAACGTAGAACCTGGTTTGTCGTCCATTTGCTGACAGAGGGTTTATCACCGGGGTTGAAGTTTAGCGGGTCCGTTATCTGGCTGTGTTTAGAACATAAATCGCTTGTTGCTAGAGATGTGTCTTTGCAATATAAGTGAACATGAGCGACATTTTTAGATGTACAAGTTTTTATTTTTATTACATAATTATAATTTATATTATGAATAATAATAATCATCCTTTATTTGCACAAGTACAGGTACATTTGAGTTCTTCCCTTTGCCTACCCCACCTTGCTCTCCATAGCTTGGGGTCACAACGTTGGGTCAGCCAATGTGAAACAACCCTGGAGCTGGGAGTTAAGGGCCTTGCGTAAGAGCCTGCGGACATGCGGTCGTTCTGCCGAGGCCAGGGCAGTGAGCCACTCATCACCCCCTAAAATTGGTCGTGAACCCCGACAAGATTCAAATACGCATCCTTCTGGTCTGTCAGATGCGCTACCATTGCACCCCAAGGTCCTCAGTTTAGAGGAATATAGTACTGAGGTTTGGGTCAAACCACACCGCACAGCAGCCGAGGCTAATATCTATTCTCAGGGCTGGGGGGCTCTGTTGTGGTCCCTTTGCTCAGATCAACACCATATGTTGATTACTCACACTGGGGTGGCAACGCATCTGCTTACTCCAACTCTTATTCCATGCAAGTATCTGTCTTGTCCATTCGTTGATGTAATTTTCCACGAGCAACACTACAGCAATACAGACTGCGACACTGATGTACGGGGCTCTCGCAATCCTACTTCTCCCTAGTGTTTATGGGAGGGGACCGTGTTGAGTCAGCGCCAAGCCACTGCTGTTGGGCCTGGTTTGTTTACTGTTTCTGGAGCTTGTAGAGTCTCCCACGTGCTGCATACTGCAGACAGTGAGATCGTTACCCTACAAACAAGGGCTTTGGCTGTGAAAAGGCCAAGGGTTAAGGATACTAGAGGTCATGGCAAGATTTTGGCACTCAGGAAGGTTAAGGTATTGAAGGAGTATTTAAGTTGCTGGTAGATTCACACTCTCATCTGGGAAGACCCAAGTTCAATGACTGACACATATAATTATTTAATACATATTTCTAATCATATTTTGTCTTCAAAAAACCTAATGCTAGTCGAACAAATGGGAGTGCCTTACAAAAGCAGTCACACCCTGTAACCATTTCGAAGTGATTTTAGATTTCAAATGATGCAGGCATGTTTGTCCAGTTACTATCTTTATTGCCAAGTGGCATACACTAACAGAAAACTGAATAGAAAATCACTCCTCTCCCCATCTAATCACTACTTCTCCCACAGCCCCCAAATTCTACAATCTCTAGATCCCCCTACATGCTCTTCACACCTCTCCAAAAATCTTAATTAAATGCCCAGCTGTTACGCCCAGCTCGTCCGATCCTCGTGTGTGCCACACCCTCTCATCATCCACATGTGCTTCCCCGATTGTGCCCAGCTGTTTCCTGTTATTTTCGGCTTGTCTTTTGTATATCAGTCCACGTCTTGCCCTGTCTGATGTCGGTCATTGTGGTTATGTGCGTTACTATATCCCCCGTCAGTCCTATTAAACCCTTGTTTGCCCGTATTCCACCTACTTGCCTCGTCCTTCACCGCTTCCAGTCTGCCCGTCCTCCTTGGAACCTATCACCAGCTTTCTGGGACGTGTCTCAATGTAATCAGGTTTAACATATCTGGGTCTGTGGTCATGATTTCATGTGCAACCGCTAACTGCCATTAAGCTGTGCTGCTTCAGTTTTGGTGTGATTTGTCTCAAAATGAAATTATTTCTTATACAAAGTTCCTGCCCATTTTTAAAAACAACAAATACTGCTAATAAGATGCGTCTGTGGCAACCCTTCTCTTTGTTACCACCGCATGTGCTGCCTATCATGCAATTTGTCTCAAAATTTGACCAATTCCAGGTCTGATAAAAATGTGTTGTCTTGAATTATCATGCTAATGAGATAAATGTCTGTCATGGCTGCAGCGGTAGCAGCAAGTCAATCTGGGGAACATAATTTATTGTCGGCAAATAAGTAAAACAGAGGTTGGAAACTGAAACATGCTGCGCGTTGGTAACTGGCAACTCAAGGTACATGTGTGAAATAAGTTTTTTACAAGTACCATTTGAGCTACACAGGAGTACTTTTTCATATATACCATTTTGCTCTCCTATCACATAGGTGACAGTATTCTTGAGGTCAGACTACAGGGTCAGCCATTTATTTTGTACCCCGGAGCAATTTCTGCGGATGAGGATCTTGTTCGAGGGCTCAAGAGTGACTTGCTTGTAGACAAACATTGGGCAATACGACTATGTGACCACTCAGCCTCAGGATCCCATTACTCTGCCATCCCCAGGATTCAAACGGGCGATCGTCCAACCTTGGGCACAAGTTCCCAACCCATAAAACCACACAGCTACCAAGGGGCTCCCACTTTGGCAGAGATATGAAATTTGGTAGCATGCAGTGGTATGAAGGCGCATCAAGCAAGTACAGTATATGAGGAGCTCTGCATAATGCTAGCCTGTATGGCTGGGTGCTCATGATGAAAAGAACCATTGCAAAGCTTACTTGGATTTTTATAGACAGGACCAATCTAAAATTGGGGAACTACTATTATAGACTAATGTGACCAACTTTCTACTTTGTGATCTCAGTGCAACATACCCACATCCCAATGGAGCAGTATCTCTTCAGTGAATCGAGGTGGTGAAGGCATCATTCTGTAGAGATGCTCATTATGCGGAGGATGGCGCAAAGTCAGGGATGCATAGTGCAACGCACAGCGTGTGGCTCAGAGATTTTGGGCTCACTGTGATCAGAAGGTCACCAATTTGAATGCTGTGGTTAGTTCACTGATGCTGTAGTTGGGTGAAGCAGCAAGACCCTTGACCCCAATTGCTCCAGGGCTGCTGGACACTTTCCAAGCCTGTGCTGTGACCCCCAATTACCCAACACACAAGTTTCAAGTCTTATGCCTCATTTCCACCAACACAGTTCCAAGCTTTTTCAGAATCCAGAACTGGTGCTGTGCATTTCCACTACAAAAAAAACTGGCCATAACCAAGATAGTTCTGCCTAATATTCTGCCTAGTACTGGCAGTGAAACAACTTGCCAGCTTATTAACAGTATAACATTACATCGGTTTTTTATTCTGTGGAAAATGAAAGAATGATCTGCTGGCCAGATTTACTTAATTATAAACTTGGCATGAGTCGAACAAAATATTGTTGCACTTGAGTGACAAAGAGATGTTGAGATGTATAGCAATGATACATTTTTAGCAGGCTCTTTTATTGCACGATATTTCACTTCCCCCGCCATGGCATTTCTGTTCTGTTCTCTTTTGAAACCGGTGGAAACATGGGAAAGTTCTCAAAAGGCACCAAGCGAGAACCAGCCCAGAACCAGGACCAGAAAAGGTTCCTGTTCTGTGTTAGTGGAAATGAGGTATATATTATTGTGACGTGTTCTGTGGAACACAGTGAAATCCTTGTGCGACAATTGCAGGACAGGGGACAGATGCATCAGGCAATGGGACAAACTGCAGTGCATTTGTATATGTGTCTGTATGTCTGTTAGAGTGCAAGATGGGACAGGCGAAAAGACAATTTGCCATGGGGATACAGTAAGTATATGAGAAATTGATTCATCCATACAGTATGTGTATAGTATCTAATTCCCATGGCAGCAGTTGCAGATGATGAAATTTAAGTAGCCTCCAAACGTTATACCCATCATGCACTGCAGTAGTTAACAAATTCCACAAGCATGCTTTTTTCGTTAAATACACGCTTCAACAACATAGTTTGACTGCAAATTGTGACAAACTTACATTTCAAAATTGTTTAAAGTATTGTACCAAGTATTTTTTGTGTTATGCCTCCCACCATAATGAGCTTGTATACATAAAAATTAGAGATATAAAAGTAGTACATAAAAAATTTCTGCTGTATATATGACATCAGTGTCTTAATTCTCAAAAATATTTTGCATATATGGGAGGTTTGCAGTCAGAAACAGGCCCTTGATGTTTGGGGGTAGCAGCCCACAGGCCGGCTGACAGGGGATTTGCTGTTTTGGGCCAGGGGATCTCCCGTCCCGGTAACAAACATAAGTATTTCTTAAACGCAGCCAATCACTCCGGGGCAGAGCCAGACATTCCGGACCCTCAACAAAACGTCACCTTGGGTTACCTGAACCCTTATTGTGTTCTTGCAATCACCTTTGTGTGACTGAGACAGCCAGTACTACATCTCCTGTGAGCTAGAATTGCATAATTTCAAAACCAAAGCACATCTCGGAATCTGCCTTCCTAACTGATTGTCATAACACAAGCCACTTTGACCCTGTATGTACAATGGATGCTGTCTCTAATTAATGGACTAGCCGCTTGTAGACAAACACTGGGTAGCGTGACCATGTGACCGCTCAGCCTCAGGACCCATACTGAGCCTCAGACATGCTGGGCTCTGGCATTATGTAGTCGGTGACTTACAGATGAGCATGTTGTTCCGTCAGCATTGCGGGATCAGTCTCTGCTTTTCTGAAACTCCACGTCTCTCACACAATAAAGGAAGCATGCTGAGGATAAGGACACCGCCAGAAAACAGCTTCCTCTCATGTCGTATCAAAGCTGTGCCATTGGAAATAATACATTCAGATATATCTATCCATCCATCTTCCACCCTGGTCTGAGTTTTAGAGTGACCTGGAGCTTTAGGGAGCATAAAGCACAAGGCGGGGGAGCATTCTGGGGAAAAGGACCCCTCCAGAAAATAACTTTGTCTCTTGAGGTGTCACAGCCGTACCATTGGAAATAATCAACCAATCCATCCATCCATCCATCCATCCGTCCGTCCGTCTTCCACCCACTAATAGCCTGATCTGAGTCTTAGGGGAAGTTGGAGCGCACCCTAAAAAGCTGAGGAACCCCCTGGATGACAAGCCAGTCCTTTATGTGGCAGATACCAGCCACACTTGGCAATTTAGATGCGCTAATTAGTCTAACTGCATGTATTTGGACTGGGGATGAGACCGAAGTACCTAGAAGAACCCTGAACAGCATACATGCAGAGAGCAGAGACAGGATTGCAAGCCACAACTCTGCAGAAGTGAGGTTACAGTGGAACCCACTTCACCACTTTTCTGACCTGTTCAAAATAATGGATTCCCTAAATCCCACTCAATAACCCTAAATAAAAAGATCATTCCAGGCATCAATGCCCCACCTATGAACATGCACTTATACGATGTCTATCCACCAATCCCTTAGTTTCCAATTACCGTATACTGCTGTATCTTTTCAATTTCTGATGTAAATTGCAGAAGTTTATGTCTGATTTGAGAGCTAGAAAAACAGAAGGAACAATGAGGAAATGGCGATTGATATCAGAAAGCAGAATCGATCATGGTGACAACATTCAGAATCTTAGAGGGAACTGAGCATTTTCCAGCAAAACGCGGTGATTTAAAGGAAACCACTGCAGCCGTCAGCCAGCTCAGGCTTATCTACCGTGCATACAATCTGCTAAATATGAGGCTGCGGACGGCAGTGTTTCCATATCAGACATAGAATGTTTGTGTAACAGGTGTTTGCATAACCACACCTGCAATTCAGATTTAACCAATAGGGATTTAGGTAATTAATTGACCAGAACCAATAACAACACAGAGGTGACATCAACACTGAAATGGACTCAAGCGGACACAACAATCTTTACTACACTTGAAATAATGTGACGATATCCCTCTCCACCTTAAAAGAAAATTCTGGTGCCAGTTTTCCTCACAGAGGAGCAAAATGTTTGGAAATGCTTGGTCAGATACCTTCCTGGAGCAATTTCATGTCCAGATGGGGAAACTTTTGGAAGCATCAGGTTCTTGCTGTAAACTGGGAGAATCTTTGGATTTTTTGAATTGGTGCCAGTGGGAATATGATGCGGGGGCGGCATGGTGGTGCAGTGGTTAGCACTGTCGCCTCACACCTCTGGGACCCGGGTTCGAATCCCCGCCT
>JAODJX010000001.1:11559913-11570082 GCA_026776945.1 Isichthys henryi | reverse complement strand
GCTGGCCCCCCATCCTGGGTTGTTCCCTGCCTCGTGCCCATTGCTTCTGGGATAGGCTCCGGACCCCCCGCGACCCATTAAGGATAAGCGGTTTGGAAGATGGATGGATGGATGGATGGGAATATGACACCAAATTCCCGTAAGCTGTCAGCATTTCAGGAATGGGGGAACACTGGCCCCAAAAGCTGTTTACACTGAGATGTAGTGGATTTTTTTGTTCCAGTTTATAGATATGTACATGTGTTTGATGAACAAAGAGATTTCCAGAAACATCTGGTAAAATTACAGCAAGGCTTTTGAATATAATGGGAACATTCTGTATAACGCCTGTGTTAACAAAGACATTATGCGCCCATAGTAGCAGACTGGGAAGTCAATTCTCAAATTCAGGACTAATGTGTTTATGAAGTATACAGATCCATAAATTAGAACGTTGATTGCTGAGTTCTAATTAAGCTAGATTAGCCTCACATGGTGTTTGCTTTGTAACTGAGCTGCGTGAATTCATACACAAATTCGAGTGTGTAGCTGGAACTATAACACTATCCCGGGATCAAGGTGGTTCCTTGTGTTCCAGGTTCATACCTCAGGTAAGTCTTATGGAGATCAGGGGCCACAGGGTTACGGTGGTGGTGTTGATAACGGCGGAGCCGCTCGGTAAGCCCCAGTAAATGTATGTCCCCTTCTGAGCGCGCTCCATTCCTTGACGTTAGTTCACCTCCTCTAGCTCTCGGGGCATTTAAAGAATCTGAGAAGGCAGACAGCCAGGCAGTGCGTCGGGTCCAAGGCTTGTTGAGCTGAATGCGATATCCATTATCCTCAAGGGCTGGGCTCGCAAATTCATTTCAGATGTAACTGGAAATCAACTCCCCCCCCCCCCCCACATACACACCTTGGGCCACTGCCAGACATCTGCCTTAGTGTGTTATTCTGCATTTGTGAGACTGAAAATTCTTCTGTGACTCTTTAATCCAGCCCTTTGCTCTTAACCGTGTGAATGTACAAGGTGAGTACGTGCACGTTTGTGTGTGTGTGTGTGTCTCAGTGCTTGGAAAACTACACCTCAGCCAAATAGCACAGTGTTTGCACCGACAAAGCCAGTGCCTCCATGATTGGGTTTTACTCATAGCATGAATCCTGTCTGCTTCCCTGGTGCTGATAAATAAAAGTACAACATTATCCAGAGGCGGGTATTTCAGGTCCAGAAAGTAAAAATCCAAACCAGGATTCTGTTTCAACCACCCAGTTGAATACTCTGTGACTGTGACTCTTTATGATCAACTGGTTGGTTGAAACAGAATCCTGGTTTGGATTTTTACTTTCTGGACCTGAAATGTCCGCCTCTGACAATATCCATCAATTTTCTATACCTGCTCTTCCTATTCAGGCCTGCAGGGGGTCTGGAGCATATGGATACAAGGCAGAGAATAACCCAGAATGAGGTGCTGACCCAAGACAGGGCACACACACCATTCACGTCCATAGGCAATTCAGTAACTCCAATTCACCTTAGCATGTTTTTGGACTGTGGGGGGGATGCAGAGTAACCAGGGAAAACCCCTTGATGGTTCAGGGAGAACATGTAAACTCCACATGTAGCTGGGGCAGAGACTCGAACCTTGGTCCCAGAGGCATAAGGCACGTCACTCCAGCAAGGTGATATCGGCAGACAGAAACAAAATGCTAACCTGGGTGATCTAGGTGACCTGAGAGACTACTTTGGACACCACAGCAATGGAATCTTGATGATGTGTAGCCAAGTTGACTCCTCCTGGCTCCAGAATTTGACCAATTATGGAGCTCCAGGTAGGCTGGGGTGTGGTTTTAGTAAAAACTACAGTCAAACTACAACCAAAGTCTTGACCCTAGAGATCCTAATACACAATGACCACCACTCACCCTCAAAAGAAAGTAGTTTCCCTTGTCACTGTTCAGTTCTGAAAAAGCAGTTTTGGGGCCACTCCTGTTATGTGGGGATCCCTTGTGACTAGAGCAATGTCATCAAAACAAGGCTGTGAGCTCTTTTTTATGGAAGTCAGCAACCTCTGTGCCTGTAGACTGGCGTCAGATGGAAGCATGTTGGCAGAAGGCAAAACTCACAATGAAATGGATCCAATGTTCCAGCATCTTGGTTTCTCTTGGTTTGCTTTAGGACAACAAATCAGCTTCGCCCAGAACTCACAACACCCCTGTCAAGGGGCCCTGCCAATATCTGAAGTAGCTTCCATGGAATAACAGCAGTTGGATCAGATACTTTGTAGGGCTTCCATTGAACTTGAGACAATGGGAAAGGAACACTTCACAGGAATACATTAACTCCAAAATGACACCAATCCTGCCGATGTAAGAAATTTGAATAGTTAAATTTCACCAAATCAGCTAATTCTGAGCCCTGCTTCACTGACCTCCCCCTTGGTTTGAATATGTGGCATTCTATAAGCTTATGCTCTTCAGTGAGGAAATACCATATTACACACAACTGTATGTCACGTGTCTTTGGCTGTCCATCCAGAACATTCCTTTAGTCTGTGGTAATAGTTATGTAAGACAGGGAAAGGGCATAGATTTCCTTGGTAGGAGCAAACTCAGGTGATACGCCTCTATCACATCCGCGGTACACAAAGCCTCCTGCCTTCTCGCCACACGTTCCGCTTGGCGTCCTGGCAGACCGGCCCTTTCTCAACCTTCACTGAGCTCAACATCTGTCTTGTTTTCCCAGCCTACTGCCCCTTTACTTTCCTTTCAGTTTCATTTTACATCCAGGAGGAGGGCCCCTCCAGGGAAGCAGCCACTGCCTGGACCTCTCTCACTAGAGACTGTTCCCCTTTTTCAGTAGGAACTTATTCCATACAGGGCCTGGCAAGGTGATGGGGGTGCCACACATGCATGAGGGTGCATATCAGCGGTAAGCAAGCCTGATCCTGGAGTGTCCTGCAGGTTTTCTATCCTACCTGTTGAGTTACTATGTGCCTGAAATCAGATGTAGTTCATCGGAGACGAGGTAGGATGGAAAACCTGCTGGACACTGGCACACCAAGATCAGGGTTACTTAGCCCTGTTGTATAGCATCATCCTTTTAATGAGATCTTAACAGGTTTTAGGAGCAAAGATTGGCAGGGATTCACTTATGCCCTGCAGGGATGACTGGTGAAGGATTCCTGGCAACAGGAAAGATATACACACTGATCCGTGTGGGCTATGGTGAAAGGGGCTGGAGCCTGAGTGTGGTATTGTTCACCAGACCATCTGGACATTACCGGGCTATTTGCACTTTCCCCTTGAGCAGTCATGGCTTGCATTTTGTGTGCCGAGATGTTTTTCAGGCAAAGAAGTAACACACCTGCAATCAATTACCCATGTTGACTTTCCAGGCATGTGACCACATATTCAGCCCTGTGTCCCAACAGCCCAGACATCATTAGCCTTCCCAGTGTGTCTTGTTTTCCAGTTTCTTCCTTTGATCCCCGTGTCACATGTTAAGTGTCCCAAATGAAGCAAATGTTTGATGTCACAAAGTGGATTTGAAAGTGTCACATCCTCAAAGGCACTGCAAGTTGTTGCCGAAAAGCCAGGACCTGAAACTGTCAGAATTTACTCATATCCTGGTAGAACTGCAAGCCTACATTAAAAGACACGATTTGCTGATATCTCACTCACAACTGCTGACAGGGATTTCCTAAATAAAGCAAGATTCAATTCTTAGGAACCTAAAGATTCAAAATGCCTGTATGGAAATATTTCTAAATGGTGAAATAGGGATCATCAAACATGTATGTGGCAAGACTCATCTATGTCCATTGCAAGAATGCTTTTATTGAGAAAAAAAACGATACAGTCTCCATTTTTAAAATGTGGTAAAAAAAATAATAAAAATTAAGTGTGATAAAAATTGCATTTTGACCAAAATGTCCATTAGAATTCATCATGGTGTAGGATCACTTATGAATAATGATACTAGCTTGCCTACCATCAAGAAGCCAACTAGATACACGTGCAGTGAGGCTAAGCTTTCAATGAAGGACCAGGAAGAAGTACAAGATAGTATGGAGAAATAGAGATACATGAGAATGACGCTCACACCGGAACCACAATATATAAATATCTGCCAAGAGAAAATCTACCAGTGATCAGGGTTAGTCAAATATACCAAAACACAAAGATTATCCAGTAGAGCTAATCAAACCACTTCAGTGGAAACAAGTCAATGTTAGATAGTGTGCTAGTGAAGGTCAGAGGTTGGGAACGGGGCTATTAGTTGTTACATTTATTTACTGAGCAGACACTTTTGGCCAAAGCAACATAAAAGTGAGAATCGGAATGAAGGGACAACATTCCTGGAACAAGTGGGGTTAAAGGCCTGATGATACGATCACTCTGCCGGGCACGGAATTTAACATCAAGACTTTCTGGGCATGGCCTCAGATCACGATCACCGTGAATTAAGGTAGGATGACAGCTCCTGAGATGTCTGTCCCAGTCAGTTGCCACGTGGATTTTCCTGTGTACTAAGGTTTCCTTTCGCTGGCTGAATACATGCAGGTTTAGTGAACTTTTGAGGCTAAATTTCCTGTGTGTGTGTGGTGTTATTTCCAGAGTACACATTGGCTCGTGTTTCCTGGGAAAGGCTGCACGTTCATCGTGACCTTCCTTTGCCTAAAGGGAAAATGAACTAATGATGTAAGAAGTCTCATCCTGATATACTGGAAAATGTTGTCCAAATGAAAGATCTATGGAGCGGCTTTCCTGAACATCCTCTGGCTGTACAGCAGACTTTACAAACTGAACTCAAAACTGAACATGTGGTAGAGGAAAGATACCTTCTCAGACTTACATGCATGTGTGGGCACACCTTCTGACACATCAAAAGGACAAATGGTAACACTTTACTTAAAGCTGTCATCTGCAATGCATTATAAATACCTTAATAATGCATTATAACGGTCAGTATAAGAATTCATAAAACATTGCGCAAACTTCTGTTTACAGTCATAAGGTATTATACATGATATAGTTGGTTATAATGTTTCATAAGCTCCAGTGAAGCTCTCATTTATAATGCACTATAGATACCTTCATAATGCATTATAATGGTCAGTATGAGAATTAATAATGCTTTGTACTGCATTTTGAAGGTATCTATAGAGCATTATAGACGAGAGCATCATAAAGAGTTTATAATGCATAATAAACATGGTTATAATATATTATGCCTTTTTGTGAATATTTATAGCCGTTTTTATAATGCTTTACGAATGCATTGTAATGTGTTACAAATGTTTTTTAAAAAAATTATAGACATGGCACGCATAGAAAGTGTTACCAAAAAATCTTTCTTTCTGGAGGGGTCCTTTTCCTCAGAATGCCTCCCCACCTTGTGCTTTATGACCCCTAAAGCTCCAGGTCACTCTAAAACTCAGACCAGGGTGGAAGATGGATGGATAGATATATCTGAATGTATTATTTCCAATGGCACAGCCTTGATACGACATGAGAGGAAGCTGTTTTCTGGCAGTGTCCTTCTCCTCAGCATGCTTCCTTTATTGTGTGAGAGACGTGAAGTTTCAGAAAAGCAGAGACTGATCCCGCATTGCTAACAGCATGCTCATCGGTAAGTCACCGACTACATAATGCCAGAGCCCAGCATGTCTGAGGCTCAGTATGGGGTCCTGAGGCTGAGCGGTCACATGGTCACGCTGCCCAGTGTTTGTCTACAAGCGGCTAGTTTATAGTGATCAGTTAGGAAGGCCGATTCTGAGATGCTTTGGTTTTAAAAACGTGATAAAGCCTGTGAGGATTTATTTGTTAATAATGGTGGGAAAGCTGCTGACCAAATGACAAGCTGCCATTTTTAATCCAAAGACAACAAGCCGGACGATATCTGCAAAGCTGGCAGTTTAAATGGAATCCTGTGACAGTAGCTTTTCAATTCAGGATAAATCGCAGAAAAGTAACATGTACATGGTTTAGTAGAGGTGATCTATTGTCCTGGGGAACTTATGCACATTTATAAAATATGCAAGTGAAAGTTCATTTAAGAAGCAGATTGTGCAAAAATGATGAATAATTCAACCTGGATGAGGGATCTTTTTTGGTATTTTATAGAATATGAAAAAACTGTACCACATTTTTAGAACTACAGTAATATGTTTATCAACTTCTTTTGACACATTTAAAATCCACCTGTATTGGTCTGATTATTGATCATAACCATTTTTGGACAAGATTGATCCTCATATTTCGTTTAAATAAAAGTCTGGGTCACTCCTTGTCGATAGATGATCTTCTCAGTTATATAAGAGAGGTGATTTGGTATCTTTAAGAAATGTTTACTTTTCACCTACAGTGGAGTTTCCCAGGCTGAAGCAGGAAATCTCTTTGTGGTAAACAAAGCCTTTAGCAATACTTATATACACTGTGTATAAAATATATATAATAATAATCTTATGTTTCTCACAGTATATCACAGTCGCTTCAGATTGTGCAGCAACCGTCCAACACACCCATGTATTTGTTAATTCAACCACTAGCATAGCATATTTGGTTAATTAATACCTCATCACATTATTTAACTAATTAGGTTAATTTAATGAAGTGAGCTGGTGGTGAAAATTAACAAATAAATTGAATGACTACGGTACCCCTGAGGAGTGGCTTGGGAACCGAAGCAGTCTTCTTTGGAAGGAATTATTCTTATTTTTCATTGTTTTCCTGTTTATTTGATTATAACATAATGTTACAATGTGTTTTTTCTAAGCAAATATACAGTAACTACACAGATAAGCACATTTAAACATTTTCAAAGTCAAATGTCTGGACACACCTGTTTTCAAAGCAATTTTCTGTGTTATTCACCTTACAGTAAAAGACCTTATGAGCTACAATGATCCCCAGCTATATCGTGGATTTTTCCCCGATGAGTCACAGAGATGTGTGAATATATATATATATATATACATACATACACATTACACATTATTATTACTATTATGTTACTCATATCCTTGCCTTCACATATCATACGTGTTTTTACAAAGTGTGTTTTAATAAATTAACATGTGTTTAAAGCATGTGGGAGTGGTACTTTAAGGCTTAAACTATAAAAAAAAATGTTCATTTATATGGTCTTTCTATATCGCGGATTTTCACCTATCGCTGATGGGTCTGGAACGTAACTTCCGCCATAGGCGGGGGATCACTGTAATACATATCAATATTTTGCTACGACCAAGAAAAGTGTTCAGTATCTCAAATTTGTTCTAAAATTTTAGACTCTTCAAAACAGCTCCCTTTTTGCTTCAGTGACAGCATTGCAGACTCAGCCAGCTCCCAGATGTAGCCACCTGGAAAGCGTCTCCAACAGTCCTGAAGGAGTCTCCACAAGTTCTGGGCTGAAGTTGGCTGCCTTGCTCTGACTCTTCAATCCAACTCTTCCTAGACCAGCTTTCTCTCGCTTTCTACATGCACACACACACACACACACACACACACACACACACACACACACACACACACGCACATGTAGGGTATCCCTGTCCTTATGGGGCCCGCTCATTCACTTCTATGAGAAAAATGCTAACGCTAACTATGACAACCTTAACCCCCACCCTGCCCTAACCATAACCACAAGTAACCAAGCAAAATGCAAAAAAAAATGCTTTTGCATTTTTAACTTTTTTCATTGCAGTCACCGATTTATTGCAGTCACCAGGAAACCGGTCCCCATAAGGGAAAAAAAACAGATATTTATCATACTATGGGGACATTGTGTCCCCATAAGGATAGGTATACCCGCTCGCACAGACAGACACACAGACACGCACACACATATATATACACACACACATATATACATATGTGTGTGTGTATGTGTGTGCATGCGTGTCTGTGAGTGAGTGATGCTTGTAGAGAGCACAGTTTTTCACTTCCAATGTCATACACATGCAGATGTGCCCACACATGCATGTATGTCATGCTCACACACACATACAGTAAGTTAATAAACAGGCCCAGACCCCAAACCCCACCTCTCCCTCTGTCCGGTTCTGCTCTCATTTTACAAAAACAGGACATTGTACCACAGAGGGAACTTCCTTTTTTTAACCTTGTGAAAATGACATTCACCATGGCAACTAGTTTTATTTGTACTTTATGTTATGCACTTTATGTAAAATCCCAAACAGATCACAGCTAAAGATTCGAGCTAACAAGCCAAAACCGGTTTCGACTGGCAATACCATTTAGTCACATCCACTCAAGAGGAACTGTCTCTCCACGCAGTTTCTAGAACAGGGACCTGAGCGAAAACATCCAACAACATAAAGCTCCCCAATCGTGGCTGACAGGATAGGTGTGGCGCGAGTGTAGCGAGAGTTCTTTGAGCTTTGGAAAGAAAAATGTCTCATTCAGTTTATAAAACGTCACATTGGTAATGTATGAATAGGACAACCCAGCTCCCTCTACTGGTGAACTTGCTCTTGGGAGCATGGGATCCACCAAATCGTTTAGAGATATTGTCTGGAAAGAACCACTCCCAAAGAAGGCAAAACACCCATTAATCACAATGTTTGGTTCTTGGGAGACTTTGGGCTTTGAGGTTGCATGGCTGAGGAGAATAGAAGTGTGTAACCCATCTCGCTATCCTATGCAACCCTGTGCAATTTTCCATCTTCTAGAACATTCTGGGCCATTAGCAGTTGCTCTCTGTCCTTTAATAATCCAAGAACGCAATCTCTTGTTTACACTGGCTTGGTCCTTTCTGTCTTCATATATGCCAAGTAACTATTGTTATGATGGTATTTCCCTTAGATACAGTACAGCTCTGTTCTTATGTTGTCAATCTCTTCTCATCTTTCCGTGGTCTTATTTGGGAGACCTGCTCTACTGCCAAAAATTCTTATCTCTGTCATCAGCTTTGTAGGTCGTATCTACCCCTTAGTGTCTGGACTGAAATAAGAAAGCACGTAGTGAGATCTAACGTCCTTCTGGACAACACTGGGAACAAGTATCCAGCAAACATCCATTTTTCTATTCAAACCTCTTTCCACGTTCCTTTATTGTTCCTTCAGAGTTTCTTTCAGGTGTTTTGTTTTTGAGGCAGAGCTCTTAGACAGCAAGTGAAGAGAGGACCACATGGCTATAGAAGGAAGGTAAGGCAGAGAAATTAGAAGACCGACATGAGTAATTGTTGTCTGTGTCCAGCGGGTGGCTGTCTTCAACCGGATCAGTAAAATGCTTGCAGTGTTTGCAGAATCTGTGATCAAACTAGATTAGCTGGGTGGTGTACGTTGTGCAGTATAAGTTGTCATATTTAGAGGCATTTGTGTGTCAACCCCCCCCCCCCCCACCCAGCTAATACAGGTCAACGACCATGACTTTTTTTTCTTTTGTTTACGCTGAACAGTGTGCTGTGGGCTCAGCAGTCTGTTTTCCAGACAATGTACAAATGCAAGCCAGCAAAAAGCATTTTAATACATTTTCCAATCCCGGGGGCACTGCTCAGTTTGTAAAATAAACAGGACAAAATGAGAAACAAACTAGTTTTGTAACCTAGGAGCCTCACGTTTGACCCTGCAGCTCCCCCTGTGCTCAGCTGCCGTGTTGAGCGAGTTGCAGGCGTCTGGCCTTACACCTTTTGGACCAGTCCATTGCATTTTGTTGTCCGTCTTCCCAGGATGCCTGCAGACTTTGTGTGCTTCCAATCCAGACTTCAAACAAACAAACAGACATTTGACAGCAAAGTGAAAAGGTATTTGCTCTTTAAAAGCAGACGGCGCCTGATTCTTTAGTCTGTTTTCGGTTAATATTCTTTCGCTTGCTCAAAGAGAGCTGCAGTTGTGGTGGGTTAAGCGGTGGGCTGTATACTGTTTGTGTGGTAGCTCAGTGCTCAGCTCTTTCATGCCAGCCTCAGCTCTCTTGTGCCTCTGACTGAGATCTTAATCGCCCGTCGTGTGTAACTGCGGCCCTCTGACTGAGATCTAAATCGCCCGCCGTGTGTAACTGCGGCCCTCTGACTGAGATCTTAATCGCCCGTCGCGTGTAACTGCGGCCCTCTGACTGAAATCTTAATCGCCCGTCGCGTGTAACTGCGGCCCTCTGACTGACTTCTTAAACGCCCGACGCGTGGAACTGCGGCGCTCTGGCTGAAATCTTAATCGCCCGGCGGGTGTGGG
>JAODJX010000001.1:11547641-11557671 GCA_026776945.1 Isichthys henryi | reverse complement strand
CCGCCCGCCGCGGGTCACTCCCGCCCTCCGCCAGAGATCTAAATCGCCCGCCGGGTGTAACTGCGGCCCTCTGACTGATATCTAAATCGCCCGCCGCGTGTAACTGCAGCCCTCTGACTGAAATCTTAATCGCCCGTCGCGTGTAACTGCGGCCCTCTGACTGAGATTTAAATCGCCCGCCGTGTGTAACTGCGGCCCTCTGACTAGGCTCTAAATGAATAAACCATTATGGCAGATGCATGGTTAAAAAACATTAGTTACTTTGCATTAATAATTAAATTAATTAACATATTATATTAATAACTTTTGCTCTTCTCTGTCGGATAAAAATACAAAATCGACATTGAAGCTGTCGGAAATATAATATTTCCACCAGGTACCAAACAACAGTGTCCCTGTTCATTGTTTGCTAATAAGGAAAATAAAAGCAAGGTTCTTCTCGTCCTCTGAGGCCTCATTAAAGTCAGCTGTGGATTCCAGTGCAGGGGTTGCGATCCCACCTCTGCTCCTTCTGCATGTCCTCCCCCCTGTGGGCCCAAAGAATACAGTTTGGCTTGTTGATATATCTGAATTATCCATTGATTGTGAGAGAGTAAGAGAGAGAGTTTTTGTAATTATTACATTGTGGGGGGCAGATTTCCCCATGTGATATAACCCTGTAATTCTTTATCTTGTGGGACATTTCTTCGGTCCCCACAAGAAAAACCTCAGTTTTACAGAAATCTGTGACTGCAATAAAAAAAAATGCCCAAAGTCCTGTGCTTTGTTTGATTATTTACGGTTAAAGTTAGGGCTGGGTAGGGTTAGGGTTGTCCTGGTCAGGATTAGGGTTTTGCCCATAGAGATGAATGGAGAGTCCCTATAAAGATACGAATACATGGACTCTTTCTGTGTGTGTGTGTGTGTGTGTGTATGTGCCTTTGGACCCTACGGTGTCTGGCATGCCATCCAGGGTGTACCTCTCTGTGCCCTATGTCGGCTTGGATATGCTCCAGACCCCCGAAGACCCCGGTCAGGAGAGCTGTATGGATGGAACAGCCATAGAGCTCTTTACCTCTGCATTATGTAAATCTTTGAGTTGCATTATATTATTAGTGCCAGTAGATGGCGAACGTGATGTTTCCACGATAATATGTGCAGTTACCCAAAAAATGTTACCATGCTAGTTTTAACTAAGGTCAGCTTATCAGGTCACCCCCATTATCTTATGCTGGTTTCCAGTTACCTACAGGACTGGTTTTAAAGCGCTTCTTCCTGTTTATGATATCAAAATGCATCTCTGACACGCTTGCAGACCATAAATCAGATTGTCTTCTTATATCAGTAGTGATGTGTCAGCTACAGGTAGGTAGAGTTAAATCCACAGGCAGATTTCAGTTACTATGTTCCCTGAAACTTTAATTCCCTGGAAATATTGGATGTAGCTAAATGCTGCCAATTTTAAGTCTAAATTCATTTGTTTTCCTTTAATCTGTAGCTTTATACATTTAGCACTGATTTCTCTTTTTTAAATATTCTGTTATTTTTATTTTTTTCTATTATTTGTGCTATTTTAAAATGTTTTTAGAGTTTCTCTTTTAATTGGCTTTTATTATAATGCTAAAATAGTGAATTTAAATGGAATTTTATTATATCATGTAGATGTAAAGCACTCCGAATTACCTGCATATATGAAGCGTGTCGCACAGATAACCTCGCCTTTGTGTCCTGGGCTTTTAGGCGCTCTTCTGCAGAGTGATCAATTAGCTACCATTTCCCTTGCTTTGTTTTCTGAAGGTTAACGATCAGACCTTTTCCTCTTTCCTTGTAAACCGAAATAATGAGTTGAAGAATACGACTCTGCCTTTATGCGTCTCAGTCACATGACTGTGCTGAGGAGGGTGAGCGCTGATTGGATGGTATTTTGGAGGCGAGTTCTTGTCTTATCAGCTGAACGTGCCGCCTCTGGCGTGTGGGTTGCTGCTCAGCCCCAGCCATGAGTCTAACACACAGCCAACAGGAAGCACAAGGGGACAATGCTGTGCATTTGTGGTGAATGAAAGAGAGAGGACACCTACCTTAGTGATCAGGGCTCTCCAGTCACATCTAGCTGCCGTCTTGGGTTTCTCTTTCTTGACAACATGCCGTCTCCATGGTGCCTGTGACAGGAGCACAGTGACTTATGGCTGTACTTATGTCAGGTCCTCCTCTGGCCTGGGGGGAACAGGCAGGGGTGCAACCCAGAGAGACACTATCGGAAAAGTGATTTTGGAAACGTGGGGTTATCTCTTGCGTATGCAAATCTCTGTCGTGTCAGCACCATAAAACATGGAATTTGGTGTTTGCCAACGTGTGTCAGCGAGCCTTCACTCAGATAAGCTAAGACCCTTTGGGGGCCGGTCGTAAGTGAGTGGGTGAGAGCCATATTCATGCTCGCATAAAGCATTTTCCCAGAATGCCCCGGGAGTGACACCATGTACAGAGTGTTTCATAACCTAGCCTCTTTAGGGAAGGAGGGGAGGGGGGGTGGTGGAGGGGTAGGCTGTTGGGGCTTGTCAGCAAACATTCCTCAACTCAGCTGCTGAGCTGAGCCTCGTCTGTGTGACTCCCAGGAAAATCGCTGTATCCAAAACCACGCTTTTGCACGTACATGTGCTCATTTGTGCATTCGTGCATACCACCCACTGTCACACGCAAACAAACACTCTCACTGCATCAGCAATGATATTAATCCAAAAAATAGTGCTGGGTAACAAATTATCTGCTTTGGATAGAAATCCTTTTTTTTAAGCTTATACGACAGGAACATTTCACTTGAATTGAATTCTCCATGATTAAGAAGTCGGTGATAAGATAGATATGTAAAAAAAGATGTGTAACAGTTCTTCTATTCTCTGCTACCGCAGTAAAGTAGAGAGGCCATTTTCTGTCCCGCTCTCCCTGTGCGAGAGACAAACAGTCTCTTGTGTGCTTCTAATTATATTATCATTAGCATGTCAAATACGCGATTTCATGACTGTTTACACTGAGCTGCCCAAGTGGCTCATCGCTAGTGAACTGTATTTATTGACTCAGAGGTGTCCCTGGTTGTTCTTACATTTTGTGATTTTGAAGCATCCATTGGGCAGTTTTGTAGTGGTAGAGGAGTTTCCATCAGTCCAGGCATCACTTTAGATAGTCAGATGTAATCAAGCATCCTAGCAAGGTCTGCTGTGACATGCATGTGCATTTATTACATTTGTTTAGGAGACATGCAACTGAAAATGCAAGGTCAGACAATCACTGCCCCAGCTGGGGTTTAAGGGCCTTGCTCAGTGGTTGAATGGCGATATCACTCCAATAACCCAGGGATTTGAACCTGCAACCTTCTATTCACAGCCACAAGATCCTAACCCAACGAGCTGCACACCGAGTCCATTTTGTGTGTCTGCTACTGTATGCGCGCAAGTGCTCGACCAAAAATGTGAATCTAAAGATGGACAGGAGAGCATGTGCAAGGAGTGTTAATGTGTTTTTGAAACAATCCCCCCTCCAAGCACTTTCTTTTCACACTAGTATCAATTCTGAAGTCTGAAAGATCTGTACCTCCTCGCCTGAAAAATTCAGCCTTGACACCCAAGCAGATTTCCCGGCGGCCAGACACCTTCACACTCTTTACTTTAGACACCTGTGGGCCCTTGAGCTCCGGAATGTGCATGTGCCTCAGTGACTAAGACAGAATACTTACGACGACAGAGTGCTCCAGTGAATGTATGACTGACCGGCTGGAGAGAATGGAGATGATGGTTGTTTTTCGGTAAACACTATGTGCAGTTAGAGAAGCTCTTAATTCACGATGATTGTCCGTTTGCATCGTGTAGCACTGAAGCGTCACAGCTCCAGGGCTGGGGGATCGAATCCTCCCCTTGTTGAGTGTGTGGATTAGGTTTATATTTCTTGGTGGGGGGCATATGTCCCCCACAATGTGATTAAAAAAACATTTTTTTTGACGTTGTGAGGACCATTTTTCTGTGAATGCAATCAAAAAAAGTACAAATGCCAAAAGTATCATATTTTGTTTGGTTACTTATGGTTAAGCTTAGGGCTGGGTAGGAGTTACGGTCGTGATGTTGGGATTGGAGTTTTCCCCATAGAAATGAATGGAGTCCCCACAAAGATACAATTACAAGCCGGTGTATGTGTGGGGGGGGACAATAAGCATGTACAGAGGTATTTCCACAATGGAAATCCCAAGGCGTGGCAAATGCACACATGCGGGATATATAAAGTGCTACAGTGGTGGTCCCCTCTGTGTCCCAGCCAGGCTTTCCCAGGGCCCACTTACCACCCTGGGCACCGGGACAGTTTACCTCTACTGGTAGCTATCAGCGTGCTCCCCGCAGACCACCCTCGCAAACACTGTCAGGACCCGACCAGTACCTCCAAGGCTGGCCGGATTCTGCCTGCCTGCTGTCATGAAAATGCCGCAGCATATGAATGGGTGTGTGGGAAAGAAAGGGGGAAGATGAAAGACTGGCCGTCCTTTTATTTATAAAGTGCTCGTAGGCGGGTGTAAGGGTGAATTGTAGAGGATGTGCTTTTGGGGAAGAAGGGTGAGACTCCAGAAACAGGGCTGGCAGAGTAAATAATGCCTAATTAAAATGATGCTGAATTTAGCCTCGGAAGAATGGAATTTCCTACTGGCAACTAAATAAATAATAAATAAGAAAACAAAAAAATGCTTATTATGAGCTTAAATCAGGCTACATATGTTTCTTAGAAGATAATGTTTTAAAGGGGGGCCGTGCATAACTGTATTACAATTAATGTTTTTCCACAGCAGGAGATTCTCCAAAGCAGTTAAATAAAAGTACCTTCCGCACTAGAAACAACAGTGGTGCTGTGACTGAGACTGAAACCTGTGACGTTCTGGTTGGGTAATCCTAAGGGGTGATCCCATGATCCTCTACGCAAGTCCGTTTCCCTTTTTCGCTGTGCCATCGCCAACATGTCATGCTTTTAACGACACCCCCCTGGCCTGTTTATTGATAACTGGAGGCAACACCCAGCCTAGATTGAATCAGGTAAACAAAACTACCCCACGCCAGGCTGAAATCGCAAGATGGTAGATAACTGGGAGCTGGAAGGGTGCCGCTGCATCACCCGTAGGCAATATGGGTGTGTCTTAGTCACATGGTCACATTCCTTCACATGTTTAATATACCCACGTGTTGGAGTTAAGGCCTGCCTTGATAATACCTACATAACTGATGTTTTCATTGGTTCGTCATTTCTGCTAAATTGTCAGTGTTTTTGAAAGAAATAACTTCCTGACCTCTAAGCAACCCAGGGTTATTGTCTGAATTTTTTTAATCCTATTTAACGCTACAGATAGGATTATGCACAGATATTTAATAAGGCTACAATACTCCCTATCTCTATAATGGCTTTAAAATACTTATAATATGGCTCTTTATTGCTTGAGTATCTGAAAGAGTTACATTGCAGTGAATGTAGTCTTGATATGAGCGTAGGGTTAGAATCCAGGATACTGTTCTGAGCATCACATTACATGGGAGGGGAGCGGCAATGTTCTGCCCCCCATATTCACGCAAAACTTACACCTATGGCAGCACTTCTAATGAAACACCAGTTTCAGTTTTGTTCAAGTTCACACCTGACCTCATACAGCAAAAATGTGTCTCTGTGAGGGGAGGGGGGGAGTCACACTGTTTCACAGAAGAGTGAATGGTGCGTAAAGTGCGTAGGGTCCATGAGACGTGAAAAAATGCCAAAAGAAACTGTTCCACTTCTGCCTGGTGACAGAGAGGACAGATCGGAGAAGGGCAGCTGTACAATAATGGGCAGTCACAAGATAAGAATGAAGTCCCTGGGGGAGGCTGAACGGGCTGGACTGAAAGGCTTAGCACGCAGACTTGGGGAGTCTGGGGGGTTGGGGAGGTAAATTGACCCAGGACAAGGGAGGGATCCTCGTTTCCACTGAGTTTGTGAAAAATTAGAAGTGGAAGCAAAGATGTGAGCAGGGAGGAAGTGTGTGTGTGTGTGTGTGTGTGTGTGTGTGTGTGTGTGTGTGTGTATGTGGGTATGTGTGATGCAGTCCACTTTTGCTGACCTAACTGCATTACTCCACCAAGGGCCCAGGTGACTCACATAGAGAGATAACAGACTGGTACACTTGGGAGTTTGAAATCCAAACAAACCGCTAAAATTTGCAATGTACTGCTTGCATGTTATCTTAGCGCCTTACAAGCTACCAGATTCAAACACTATATGTCACCATTTGTTCTTATAATCGGAGAAACATGGATCTGTTTTATATTCAGAACAATGCAAAATAATGTATATTGACATTCGCCTTCTGTGATTTTTTCAACAGTAAGTATGTTGCCTTTGTGGTACGTGAATTTATAAATTGCCGTCGTATTTTCACTAAAGAAAGTTGAATAAGCCAATTAAGGCACATGAGTACTGATCAATTTATAAAATATATCTATAAATCTCAGAGTGAAGCACTCTTTACACAATTGCATGGACGATGCTTGTGAATATTAATGAATGAATTAAAACCATAAAACGTTTTGGGCTAAAATATAATTTAAATATTAAATATTAAATTTAAACATTTCGTTTCATATATATGTGTGTGTGTGAATTGTTTGCATTTTTATTATTCAATAGTGAATCATAAGCATGACGGGGCTGAACTGTACAACGCCGGTTTAGTAATTAACCATCAAGAAGAGGATTCACATCCGCTTTATAAAGAAGGACGGGAGTGTCAAACGACAAAGCATGTTAGCCAATGACGTCGCAGGACAGTAAACCTGTAATCCAATCGCCTGGCGCGTCTGAATGCGAGGCGTGGCCATGTTTCGCAGCGGCTTTTGGGCGGTCCGAGCACTTCGCCGTCTGACTTTATTGAGAATGTGGAAGCTGGGAGGCAGGGAGGAATGGCCGCATGATTAATGCATTTATTCCCCCCCCCCATTTAATCATATACAGGAATTAGGAAGATAACACGAAGCCTACTTGGACTTCTTTCTCTATCCGTGGAAATATGAATGTAGGGCGACAATCACATGGAAGCGATTCTCAGTGGATTGAAAAATAACTTTATTTATTTATCGTGTTTACGCCGCCGTGGCTCCACGACTTCTTGTTAATTAAGCTGCCGATTGCGCGTGGGAAGGTGACTGGATCGAGAGGATGGATCAGGTGACTATCCTGAAGAAATTCATTCAGGGGGTTCATGCCATGCAAGCCGGGGACCAGAGGGGAGAGGACAACTTCGGCAGTGACTTCATGGTAAGGGCGCACTGCTTTGCACCCGAAACAGCCGACTTTGCACTAAGCGATTACCCGAGGGGGCTCGTCAGGGCTGTACATTGCCGACAAATAGGCGCTGCTGGCTAATAAAGGAGATATTAGGTTGCCTGGGGAGTCCAATTGACAGCTTTGTTTGTACCGAGGGGTGGTTCTTTGCGGCGTTCCCCGGCGGCATGGCTTGCGTGTTCCCTCGGGTCTCCCCAGTCTGGTCAGGCTGCGAGCGGCCTAACAATGCAACCTCCCCCAGATCACTGATCGCACCATCTTCTCCCTGTCAAATACGGCGCATGCCCTCTAATTCCACCCCGGCATCTACACCCCGCGGCCCAGACAGTCGGGGACTGGGGGATGACGGCCAGCCGCGTTTTGTTTTGAAGTGCATGTTGCTGGGTGAGGTGGTAAATCCGCGCAGGCTGCTCTCCTTCGTGCAGCCGTGTTTTCCCCTGGTGCTCCCTGGGCACACCGTGTCCTAAAGCCACCCTTTAGACCCCGATCGCAAGCTGCAGCCTCCCAAACTCTTCCCCACTGGGGGATTCGGCGACGGCCCGCTGAAAGCTGCCCGCTGATTACCCACCGACAGAGCAGCTGCCGTGAAAATGAGTTTTGACACGTACGTCTGATGCCTGATAACTCTGACAGCTGTCTGTTCGCGGCGGTGGGGTGGAGGTGGGCTGCTGGAGCTACAGTTTGCCTGGTTTATTAGGCTGTAATGAAGGATCTGAGTGAAGCAAGGTACGACTGCACATTGATGCATTTTTACCATCGGGGCATTTAATTTATATTTCTAACTGAATGCATATGGCTAAATATGCACCAGGATTGTTCTTTGCTTTCTGTTATTCAATAAAATAATTCGATACTTAAG
The DNA here is from genome assembly GCA_026776945.1 of Isichthys henryi. Classification (NCBI taxonomy): domain Eukaryota; kingdom Metazoa; phylum Chordata; class Actinopteri; order Osteoglossiformes; family Mormyridae; genus Isichthys; species Isichthys henryi. The sequence continues at coordinate 11,549,501 of JAODJX010000001.1, read as the reverse complement.
TTATCACTTGAACCCTTTTTTGTGGGTTGTCTGACAGTTTATAGACCGCTTTTAACAGCCCCTTTCTGCTCGGATGGGAGGACGGTATGACATCTTTTTCATATGTATAATAAGCGCCCACTGAACACATTTGTATTACGCAGTTATTTCCCCTTTCCCGTGTGGGTTTTGTTTATTCAAGAGTCTTTGATCCGATATAAAAGGGGACAGTGTTAGTTTATCTTCCCGCTGTAATAGGTTTCTTTGGGGGGGTAGCCGTCCCAGCCGGGGTGGGGGGTAGCGGAGGGGCTCCTTGCCCCGCCGCCTTCACCCGGATAACTGGTGCAGGCTTGTACCCTGTTGCTCCATCTTGCTCCATCTTGCGCGGCTGAAACTGCTCTGCTTAGCCCACAGAGTTGCGACACGGCGTTTTCATAACGCCGTACCTGTAATGCAGTGCTGGGCCAGAGCTTTGTCCCATCCAGGGAGCACTAACCCCCCCCCCGCCAAGGCCTACAACCACAGACACACAAGATGTCTGCAGTCAATCTTTCAGTTTGTCACCTCATGCGGGAGCTTGCCCATGCAAAAATTAAATTAAACCCAGTACTTCCATGGAATCGGGGGGCATGTGTGCTTATGTATGCCACCTGAAAAGGATGCAGGAAGATAAGCGGTGTAAGCAGCTGTCACAAGTCAGAGCACCGAAAAGGCATACAGACGTCATGCGGACGGCGCTCAGTGCCATCTGTCGGCACTGGAGAAGTTCAGTTCATCCAGGCTGTCAGTTTTTTGTAAAATACTTAATTTTTAGTGTTTTATTTAGATTATGAGTTTAACTTATTACCCGTTTTTATAGATCGTCCGACTTCCTTCATCTTACAGGCTACTTAAGCAATTTCTGGTACTAAGGAAAGTTTCTAAATCTTTGCAATATTTGCTGTTCAATATCTAGGGCGCCTTACCACACAACGGTGTGCGCGTGTTTTAACAGCTGCTGAGTGTGTCTGGGCTCTGCCAGGCCCCTTTTGTTCACTGCACCTGTCCTCAGCCGTATGGTTAGGGGCCGATTCCTGTCCACCCTTTGGTCCTCTGTGCTGGGGAGCAGAGGTCTGGGCACAGGTGTCCAGCTGTGCTGTGTGGCAGAACCCTGGATTGTGTGTGTGTGTGTGTGTGTATGTGTGTGAGTGAGAGAGAGAGAGAGAGTGAGAGAGAGAGTGTGGAGGCTCACTCGAAGCCACTGATTATTTGCGGATGGAAAAAAAGGCTGCGTTTTAGAAGAAATTCACAAGTGATTGCAACTGCAAGACCATGAGAATTCTTGCATCAAAAACCACTAAGATCTCTTTTGGGGTCAGTCTGTTACTGCTTGATGAAGTAACATGGTGAGTAAGACTGGACTGGGCAGTGGTGAGCTGTGGTAATTCACACTGGTTGACAGTCCACTTAAAGTATGCAGCCCAGTGTGGCTGTGTGACCTCCCAAGGGGCGTGTGTGTGTGTGTGTGTGTGTGTGTATATGTATGTGTGTATATGCGTGTGTGTGTGTGTGTGTATGTATGTATGTGTGTATATGCGTGTGTATGTATGTATGTGTGTATATGTGTGTGTGTGTGTGTGTGTGTGTATGTGTGTGTGTGTGTGTATATGTGTGTGTGTGTGTGTGTGTGTATATGTGTGTGTGTGTGTGTGTGTATATGTATGTGTGTGTGTGTGTGTGTTTTTTTGTGTGTTTGTTTGTGTGTGTGTGTGTGTGTTTTTGTGTGTGTGTGTGTGTATGTGTGTGTGTGTGTGTGTGTGTGTCTGTGTGTGTGTGTGTGTGTATGTGTGTGTGTGTGTGTATGTGTGTGTGTGTGTGTGTATGTGTGTGTGTATGTGTGTG
>JAODJX010000001.1:11511730-11528819 GCA_026776945.1 Isichthys henryi | reverse complement strand
CCCCCCCCCCCCCCCCCCCCCCCCCCCCCCCCCCCCCCCCCCCCCCCCCCCCCCCCCCCCCCCCCCCCCGCGCGCCCTGCTGTGAGGCACCGCCTTGCGTGTCAGCACTGGTCTGCTCTCTCTCACTAATTCCGCTGCACCTCTTCCTCCTTACTCAAGTGCAGACGCTGTAGTAATTCACAGTGAGGATCCTCTTAGCATATTCGGCTGCTTGGTTTTCATGCTGGGCTTCACTTGGGGCTACCCCTTGTGTGTATTGGCTGCCGGTTACTGGTAATTTGTTACTGCCTTGTCAGTAATGCCTGCTCTTGTCCGATTCAGATTGCGATGCAAGTGCTGACTTCCCTTGCCCCAGACCAAGAATCCCCTTGAATCCATCTGTGTGGCTGCAGGTTTGTTCTGTGCGTAGTACTCTCCTTTGTCACTAGGGGGAGCCAGAAATGCCTTCGCAGACGGTGGCCTGGATTGGTTTTTCCCGCATGTACCTCTTTGGCCGACATTACCTGTGGCAGGACTCCCCCCGGATGTGAAACACAGCTGAAGACAGGGTAGAACAAATATAGCCTCTGCATGAAGCTCGGCTTCTGGTTTGTTTTTTGTAAACCACCAGCAGATGCGATCGTTTGCTTTCGTCTTTTGAAACACAGCAGGGGTTTGATGTCTGGCTTACGATCGATCTCGTTTTGCCTGTGTTGTTCAGCTTTGTACTCCAAGAGATGTTCTCCTTTTTGAATTATTTCTTACTGACTGACACTTGAGCGTTTGATTGTGTGGGGGGGGGAAGCACAGTATAATTGCATGAGAAGAGTGGTGCATCTGGATTAGAATGCGTTGCAATGTGAGGGACCTGCTAGCAGTGAAGCATGTGTCAAGTCGTCAGTTCTTAGCGTCCACCGTCAGCTGTTCCCGCAGCCCCTCGTCAGGGGAGCTACAATGGTGTGTGTCAGTAGTTATATCGCTATTGTTTCTGTTAGGATTGATCCGAAAGGCAGCAGACATGTCAAAACTTTGACTTACCATTGCGTGCCGGCGGGGGGCTGCTGTCTAGAACTCCACTCCCGACTTCTATGTGGGCTCTTTGTTTTGTCGTGGAAGGGCTCCGGCAGTTCTAATTAGCTCCATTACTTAATGCTTCCTTGAACTTCTTGCAGTTCACTTGTGGAGGACAGGAGGTAAGCTTGTGAAATACGAATGAACCTGTCCAGCTCTCAGCTCCCTAATCTGTGACTTCCTCCATTGCGTTCGTCTGTCTTGTGCCGTCAGCAGTGTTGACGTGGCCTTTCAGTGGCATGTAGGTCTTTAGATATCGCTTTGGTCATTCTCTCTCTGACGTTGTCCTGCCCCCACTCCGCCAGACTCACCCGGTACCTGTGGGTCAGGAATCTCAACAGACCAAAGCATGTTTACGGAAGGTCCAGGAACCGAAACGGAGTCTACTCAGGTGAGGACAATTGTCTGCTTCAGCCCTTCCGCGCCGATCAGAAACGCCTCATTTCCTCTTGGGTCCAGTCTGGTAATTGTCCTCTCCCTCGCTGCACTTTCACAGAGTAACGGGACAATCGGGCATGGAGAGAATGGTAGGTAGCCTCACCTGTATCTTTTTCTCTCGCTCTCAACACTCACCTCACCTTTGCAGCTCTGACTGTCATGCTAAGACTTAGCATCATGCTCCATTTAGGCATGTAAATTAAGTCATTAACATAGATGGGCCGGAATGCTAGCCTGTAACTTGTATTTGTGGCCAATCTGTGCAAATCACTGCCCATTCAACCCCAAAATCTGGCTGTGGATACAAATGATTCGTGTTATTTTAAGCATTTTAAACTAGCCGTCCTGCTGCTACCAAGCCCAGGAAGTTGGTACAGTCCTACAAACACATGGGACTTGTGTGTGTACACTTGCCCCTCCTTGTCTCTGCTCCAAAGCCATCTGTCAGCCCAGCAGTAGTACCTTCTTCCCCAATGCACGGTTTGAGTTCCTGGACCGTATGGCGCATATACTGATAAAGTATCTTAGGAAGATATTTTCTACTTTGTAGACTTTGTGTATGTACTAAAAATAACCAGTCAGAGCATTGCTGCTAGTTAATTTTTTATAACGCAATCAATCAATCCTGGTTCAAATACAAGGGCTTGTTTCCCATACGGAGCAATACATTTGCTCTTTATTGGCACAAGTATAAATAATATTTGTGGTGTATAACAGCTATATAAATAAGTTGATGCAGGTCTTCCTAGTGATTCTATTGGCTTCCTCTAAGTGCTCCAGCTTCCAATATCAAAGACATGCAGATTAAGTCAACTGCTAACTCTAAAATGCTCTTAATGCTCAGTTATCGTGCAAATGACCTGGACTTCCACACCACACCTCCTGGGGCTGGCTGTGGATCATTGTGATTTTAATAGGATAAGCCAGGGGTCTCCAACTCCAGTCCTGGAGGGCTACCATCCAGTAGGTTTCCAATCCTACCAGGCTTCTGATGAGCCACACCTGCTCTCGGGTAAATACCAGGAACAGGTGTGACTCATCAGAAGCCAAGTGGGACAGAAAACCTACTGGACGGTAGCCCTCCAGGACCAGAGTTGGAGACCCCTGGGATAAGCAGTTCTTGAAAATGGGTGATTGATTTTGGGGTCAGTGAGGCTACAAGAGCTTGAAGGAGCACACGCTTGGTTTGAGGCTGGACATGAAGATGGAAGCAGACAGTAGGCCAGGTGCATAGAAACCAGCGCTATCATTCCAAGGGATGTCAGCGCCAATAAATTCTCCAATTCTCTCCGCCCGGCCACCAGGCCAGCGACGAGGGTCAGGGAGCGAAGCTATCGCCACCAGTCAGGCGGACAGCATGGCGGAGGAAGAGGAACGAGCTGCACCAGAAATGGGTGAGTGAGCCACACTAGTTCTTTGCTTCTGGCTTGAGGTGTTCAGTGTAATCATCATAAAACACCCCCTTCAGTCTGCAAAATACTGGACTGTAGATGCGTGATTCACAACATTATATACCTCACCCACGGATCGCATTCTCTAGTCATTTAATTAGTTATTTTAAAGCCTTTTAATGTAATTATTTAAGAGACAGGGATCGACCCCTTCTGTTTCCAGGCTGTACCTCATCTCAGTGGAACTGAAGTGATGTTGGCTTACCTTCAGTGATCTTGAGTCCCTGAAGTGCAAGTTGGACCCGCCTGTGATAAACGATAACGCTAATTAACAAAGTGAGCCTCACAGTGCAGGCTCAAGAGGAATCTGTCCCTTCTGCGGCAATAAAATTAATGGGTCCAGCAGAGGCTCAGAGTGCAGTAAAAGAAATCATACATACAAAGTCCCATGGCCCTTTTAAACACATACTGGTTTTCTTTAACTGAAGCTCCTCTCCCTCCACCTCTATCCAAGACAAACCACAGTGAAAATCAGTACATTACCATGCCGATGGGTCTAAAAATAGTTTACACGATGCTTTTACCGTGCTAAAGTTAGCTATTGAATTCAGTCATCTCTAGAAGTTTGTGGACAGGGCATAAGATTGCTTGTTAAAATCTGTGAAGCTGTCCTACTGTACAAAAATAAAATCTAAGTAAAATGGTTATTCTTTATATGCTACGGTAAAGCGATGTAATGATGCATTCCTTTCCAAAATAGCCATATTAATGCTGTCTACACCAGCCTCTGTCTTATCACACTGACCCTGCACAATGTTTTGCAGGATTCGGCAGTTGCCGCCGCAAACCTAAGGGCCCCCGTGACCCCCCCACCGAATGGACATGATGATCACAGACCTTGTGCTGCCCCACCTAGCCTGCTTCCTCATCCCTGAGCTGGCCCCAGTTGTCCCTTTCCAACCCCAGCCCTTAAGTGCCACTCAACAAGGAGGGCAAGTCTGTACTATCCACTCAACCACTCTTTGTCCCGGAGACCCCAGTTTCCAGCAATGTTGGTCATGTCCCACAATGCAGTGGTACATATTTTTCTGTGCTCCAGCTGTTTTCCAAGGGTTCCTCATTCTGGTGCTAAATCTTTCTCTTGCTGGGACCATAAAACCTGCCTTATTCCTTTAGAGTTACACACCCTTTTTTACTTCCAGAAGAACACCATTCTATGCTTCTTGCAGAACTTTTTAGACAGTTGTGGGGAACAGTGTTCTACTGTGTTTTTTGCTAACTTCCTGATAGCTGTATATGCATTTTTATAAATGCAGTGGGCAGGCATTAAGTGTTTGACAAATTTACTGTCGATAAATATTCATAAAGAACAGTTTAGCAGTTTCCACATGGCCTGGAATCCTGTGATTTTTGTATTTTTTTTCCTTTGTAATAATTTGCCCATTTGTTCTTGAGAATATTTCAGGGTTATTTTTATTTTTAATAATATTCATTTGTCTGTAATTCTTACACAGCTATAAGCCCCTGAGGTGGCACGAGTTCAAAAACTGTAAAGATTTTCTTTTTTTCTTGACCATTTTTTTGTAAATTGTGTTCAAAAAGTTATTTTTGTACAAGGTTCTCTGTCCTGTGCCCTGGCAATTCTGCCGGTCTTGGGCTATGCACCGTGCCTTAGGAGACAGCGTGGAAGTGAGTGTGTGTGTGCTTGTGTCTGAGTGTGTGTGTGTGCCCTTGCTGGGCAAATGCCATTCCAATGGTGCCTCTGGGATCAACTACTCAACCACCTCACACACACACACAGACAGACACACACCTGTTTTTGTACCTTATAAGAATCGATAGACTTGTCCTTAAAAAATAAACTGACAGCCTTGCAGAAATAGTTTGGCCTTTTATTTTCATTATATAAACTGTCTCTCAAATCTTTGTTTATGCTTTTGATGTAACTTGTTCCAGTGGGGTATAGTGGAGAACCGTCAGAAATGAGCTTAGATTCTATTGCTGCTTGTCTAACAGCACAGATTGTTTATATGATCTTGCACACCTTTAGCGGCTGCTTTTATCTAGTTGTGAATAACAAACATCCGCTATAATTAAGTAACGCTAGGTAATTCAGCTTGATTTAAGGAGACACGGTAACAGTAGTTTTCAGAGCAGACTAATGAACTGGTGATCTCACGTGAATTGTAGTGTTTAAAGTGAGTTTCGGAGCTAACAGGATGTGGCACAGATTGCTGCTGTTTACTCTGTTCCATATTTGGATTTTGGAAGCCAGCCTGTGAGATTTTTGCGGTCATTACTGCATTGCCCGCATTAGCAGTGACGCTGCAACGAGACTGCTCACTTTCCTATTTCCTTACACTCTCTGCTGAATTACTGTCTTTATGTGGTAGGTTAAATAATAGTTGCCAGCTCCCCAGCAGTCTCAGGAGTCATTTTGCCTCCAGAGATCCCTCCCACCCTCCCTCAGGGTAACGTTATGACAGGAGCTGTTTCTGGACAGAGGGGCTCCGTTGGAGGTTGAAGCACCTGCACTCAGGTCTCCTAATATGATCACTCCACTGCCGCACTGGTGTGATGGTCTTGGTGAGACTACAGAGTAGTCTCACTTTCATAGTATGTTACCGAGCTGCGGGTCAGCACACTGACAAGGAAATGACAATAAGAAGTGAACCTACATATACTTGTTTCTCGGGTGGAGCCGGTGCCACATGAGTGTATCACCAAAAGCTTATCACACCCTGTATTTTGTCCTTTCCTGGCACAGTGATCCATCATGGAATTCCATGCAGGCCAGAAAGGGAAAAACTCCAAGGAATTTACTCATTGGATGTTTTCCCCCCCATTGGGCATCCTGATGCCTTGTGCCCATTGCTTCTGGGATAGGCTCTGGACCCCCCGCGACCCAGTAGGATAAGCGGTTTGGAAAATGGATGGATGGATATATATATAAATATGTGTATGTGTATATATATGCTGAATATATCATGCAATTCATTAAAAAATGTACTGAAAATGAAAACATTTATCTATCGTAATGTCGAGTTACCGTAGCATGGACTATCGAAAGTGTAAAGTAGTGGGTCTCAATCTGGTCCTGTTACAAGGAGCCTTAATTGTAATTAAAAATGACTGGGCTAGTGCGCGTAGATGCCGTTACATAAAGTTACTACTGACCAGGTTAATTTGTGGACCTGTCAACTATTTAAAAAATCCATTTGATCAGGATAGAATAAACAAGTTAATTATTAAAATGCATTGAACAATCAAATTAATACAACCACGATCATGACTGTATTATTATACTAAGAACAAAAAATCTGTTTAAACCCACCTACAAAAATTATGTTCATTTGGAACACAACCAAGAAACGTTCATCCTCTAATCTAAGCATCACCAACACAAAGGTTATTTCAGTAATATTCCACAGCATTAAATTTGACCGGTAAGTAAACATATATCAAATTACTATAATCAGTTATAAATTTGGATCACAGTTTGGAATATTTTATTCCAAGGCCTGCCTGAAAATACATTTTAATATGATTTTGCTAGGTCAAATGCTTTTCGTCGGAGTTTTTTTCCGCACTTTTTCCCGCCTTCTGTGACGCACTCCGGCTCCCCGCGCTTCTCGTACGCACGAGTTCGTGCTGTCAATCAGACCGAGGCCCCGCCTCTCAGGCTCGCCCGCCTGTCAGTATCGGCGAAGCTCCGCCTCCACTCTGCCCCATACACAAACAGCAGCAGTGAGCCGAGAGTAAATAGAGAGAACCCCAAGATGGCGGAGTCAGTGAGCTTCATTCACTTCGCAGTACCTGATAAAAACCTTCTCTCGAAGCCCAAGCAGCCCACAGGAACGACGGAGAACCGACCTCAGTCTTCCCGTGAACACCATCCTCCGCCACCCAAGAAAGTGCGAAACGATGAGAAGAGCTTGAAACCCAAGAAACTGAATGGCGAAGGGGTGGGAGTCGGTGGAGGTGAGAGGCAGCCCCAGAAGCAGAGTTATGGCAGCCCGACAACATGGAGCTTCAGTCCCATTAAGCCGAGCAGCACCACGGCACCAGTGCATCCGCCTCTACATAAAGTCTTCAAGCAAAGCGCATTCCTCGCATCACCGCCGAAAATCAAAAAGCCCAAGGAGAAACGAGAGAAGGAAAAAGAAAAGAAGAAACACGCGACACCCGCCGAAATGAACAACCTTGCCAGTACTGGGATGAAGGAGAACGGGGATATGAAGTTGGTGCAGAAAGGTACCCGGGAATCGTCTTGGCGGACAACCGTGTGCCAGCTACTGATGGCTTGTCAGCATGTTCGTTTTTCTAGAAAATGCGACACGAGCGTGGTCTCGCGGGCGGTGACATGGTAACTGACTAACATTAGAGTCCCGCAGTTACGGGCGCCGCTCTCTCGCGGAACAGGTCGGCGCGTGGGTCGCGGCGTCTCGAGCGCTCGGCGCCAGGCGGAGAGGGTCGCCGAGTCCGTCGATTATCGCGACCGGTTGCACAAGCTGTGAGGATTTAGGTGTCATTTGTACGGCTCGCCGGTCACCGTGTTTAGTTTCATTTTATTTTTGTTCACACGCACAGCGTTTTGTTTGCCTCGCATGCTTGTTAAATGGTGCGTGGCGGAATCCATGTTTGAACTGGCTTGTTAGCTCGCGAGCAAGTTCTGTCAGTGTGTGTTAAGGAATGCCATCGCTTATAATTAATTACTTTTTTTGATTGTTGTGGCTGTATTTGGGCTTTTAAATTGAAATATAGTAACATTTACAGGAGTCATAACAATTTTAGATTTTTCAGACTCGTAAAATGCAGTATATATATGCCACCAAATTCTGTGGACCTCGTCAATTTTCACGTTAGATTAATCTTTGATGACATTTAAGGCGCTTAATTTCACAGTCGTTGTTACTGTTGTACTGCTGTTTTACTTGCGCGTAACAGTTTATACTGTCATTCATGTAAATCATTACCTCGATTAATCACTGAAAGGTTTGGAAACAGGTGAGGAAAGTTGCTGGCACGGTATATGTATAAATATAATTTAAAGAAGTCACTTAACCCCTATTTAATGGATATGTTCAAATTGTTTACTACTATGTCATCATACAGTCGTCCGCCATTTAATGTCCTCTACCACGCCCCCAACATAAAATCAAAGAAATGGCAAGTGTTTGAATCTATGAATGGCATAAGACTGCAAATTTTACAGTCCACACACGAAAAAGCTTTTAAGCGTGAATTTAACAGGAGGGCCTTTTCATCTTATTTCTGACCAGTGAAACGGCGATGTAATCGTTATTCTGATACGTTGCCCCCTTCCCCCAATAAAAATGTGTAATAGCAGTGGGATCCCCTTGTTGCTCGATCTCTGCATGACATAGCCTTGGAGGGCTGTGTCTGTTTGCTGGTGGCAAACGCTGTGTTGTCATCTGTCAGTTTCAAATATGATAAAGCGTTGTCTTCGTCCTAAACCTATTTCAGGGAAATGATTCCAGATGCATTTGAAGTCTGTGCACCTTGATTTCCTATAGAGAGTAATTTATTAGAGTCCTAGAGAGGACCATAAAAGATTCTCTTGATGAATTTTGTTTAAATTAAAGACATTTCCTCTGCTATATAATGAGTTGCATTCATATTGCACTCATAGGTTAAATACAGTTGTAGCTAACATGAAAACAGCGAGCTGGACATTAATGGTTGTTAATGTGTTGTATTTCCTCTCCTTATACAGATCTGTTTCTGGACACGTTGTCTTGGGTGGTTTAGATGACTTGAATTCTATTCATAATTCATACATTTAACTGTCCCTGTTTTTCCTTTGTTGGAAAATATGCATTTACATGGAGATCTTAAAAAGCTTTAGAAGAACTGACACAGCAGTGCAGAATTGTAGCTCAGCATTATGCTGAATGAGAGTGGATGAGAGCAAGTGCTGCTGTCTTGAGGTACAGATGACACATGCTTGTTTCTTGAGTGTAATATTTATTAACTGGCTTGTTTTCTGTCGTGTGTGTCATCTGCCAGACACTGTAAATGTGATTTGCTTGCTTGAAGTCATTACATATTATGGTGCTTGTGAGCTTAGGCAAGACTTCTGAAAAGGCAGTTATCTAAAATCTGTAGTTGCGTGACGTTTGCCATCTTAAAGGTTTAAGGACTGTTGTACTGTTTAACTGATGATTCCTTGATAATCTTAATGTAGCTGATTCGTCCTGTAATGTAGCTGATTTCATGTGCTTTTTTTAATCGCAGATCACAGCAACAAAGACAAGAAAGAGCGGAGAAAGGACAAAGAAAGAGAAAAAGACAAAGAGAAAAAGAAACACAAAATTATGAATGAAATCAAGAGGGAGAATGGAGAGGTGAAGCTCATTCAGAAAGGTATGTGTGCATTATCGTTCATGCTAAGCTTTGGTTACAGTGAGTTTGTATGCTCAGTAGTGAAAGGGTTTGTTAAAGTTAAAAAGTTGTTGCTCAGTGAGCAAAAGGAAGGAATTATCTTATTCTTTATGGAGAAAAGGTGCAGACTAAAGCAGTTTTGTAGATTGTGTTAGCGGAATGAAATGAAAGCCAGAGAAAATCCAGTGAAGGTTGTAAAGAAGTATGCAAGCTTTTTAACCTGAATTCATATTCTGCCACAATAACAAGTATTCCCCCGATCAGTCTGTTATGACCTTAACATACTGCTGCAAATGAAAGATACAATGCCTATATGTGGGTGTATAGTGCTAGGCACAGCAAGAATAAAGTTTACATTTTTGTGTACGGCTTAGTGTTTTTCTTACCTTGTTTCCACCAACACTTACTTACTTACTTACAACACTTGACTGGTTCTTGCTTTGAGAACCTGCGTGCGTTTCCACTGGTTTTAAAAATGAACGGAACGGAAAGGAAATGTCATGTAGGCGGAAATGAGTTAAATAAAAGTTCTTTTTTTTTTTATCTGTTTCAGATTTTAAGTTTTTATAAGTTGCAGAACCAAAAAAATAGCCTTTCAGTCTCATAGTTTTCAGATCTCTTTTGTCACTCGAGTGGCACAATATTTTATTTATTGCTGTGGCATGTTCATAATTTATTAGATTGGGCCAATAGTTTTTTTTTTTTTTTCTACAGAGTAAAAATGATGTGACATTATTCCACTAGGCTGGCAAGCAGTTTCACTGCTGGTACCGGTGATATCAGACTAAACCATATCGGTTATGAATTGAATTTCCTGTATTCCCACCCTCTCCATAATTGTGACACAAAAGATCAATTTATCAGTTTATTGCATAAAGTAATATACATTAGAATGAATAAGAATATGTTCTCAGAATTATTGCCATATTTACACTTTGCACTTTCAAGTTAGGGATGTCCTACATCATCTGCAGTTTAATTGCTACAAGGGTATTGTCCATTGCTTATACTGGACCCCTTTTTGTATGCTCGGTCCATCATAAGCCAAGAATTTAATCTGCACGAGCTGATACATTTTGCTGAAGTTGTGAACGCACTTGTCAAAAAAATATTAAAAATCTGTGATCCACTGAGGAAATCTGGTATTTGTAGGAAGATTAATAGGCAAGTTCAGACACCCCAACAAAAGCTCTGATTTCTTTAAGTTTCATAGGATAAGGTTACATCTCTCTTAGTTAAGCTTTAACAAGAATGTGCAAACATCACTTCTAAGACATACATTTAATACATATCACCTCTTCATTAATTTGCAATTCAGCAGAATCTTAAAATTCAAGACAAATACTTGGATAAGGCAGGCAAATCTATAGAAAATTATGTTTGTGAAGTCCTACACCATCTTTGCATATTAAGTTGCAGAAAGTTCATGTATTTTACATGCGGGTGGTTAACATCCTGTGGCACTTGTCCTTTACTAAGCTAAAAGGAGCTTGCTGTTTGATTATGCAACTATCTTTTTAAGGTGGCCGTATACTCCATAAGAAATCAACATTATGATCCACTATATTACTATATGATCCAGTTGGAATACTGATCACCATTTCGGTGCACCACCTGTGTAGGGCACCTGAGGCAGACTCTTACTGTCCATGATTTGCTGGCCTAATATGATGCCGCGGGGTTGGTCGGCAGTCTAATTGTGCAGTTGCTGGTATGCTCTGTGCTGTATTGCTCTTTCAATACTGTTGATTTAATGTATATTAGCGTATTTCTATTTATATTAAGTGTCGTAGTCGTGTAATCTTTGCCATGGAATGCCTGTTTTGTTAGCATGTAACTGTGACTTGTAAAAATTGTTGGCTTCCCTCTTTGTGCCGCTGCTAATATTTAACCAGCAGTGACTGTTAATAAATCGAGCAACTTCCATTTTGAAAGAGCTGTCATCTCCTTTACTAAAAATAACTCGCACTCGCCATGATATATTTATTTTAGGGTCGTCACTATTGATTATATCAATTACTGTGTAATCTATCATTTTAATCTGATGATTCATTCAGTAATTATTTATATAAGTATTGCAAATGGCAAAAGGAACCAACCAGCCATTGCAGGGTGCACACGCAGTCACATACGATTAGTTTAGGCACTCCGATTTACTTAAGGTGCTTCTTTTTGGATAAGTGGAAAGGAACCAGAGGATTCAACGAAAAGCTATGCCCACACGGGTGAACATGCAAACTCGACACACGCAAACAGGCAGTGTGAGGATGAGTGCCCTGCCCCGTGCCACCCTCGGCCTGCAAAATGTACAATGTTAATATCGCCATGGCATTTAATGCACATACAATTGTCACATTGGATTGCAAGGGTTTGCTGGGTTGAAACCATCACTGAGTTACACTAAAACATATTTGCTAAGTCATAGAAAACAAAGCTTTGCAATTTCAATGATTTATTCCTTTATCAAATGATCTAGGATAAGTTTAAAAAAAAAAAAAAAAATCGGTCTAAATGTTTCTGCTGCTGTTTTTGTGTTAACTCTGCAGGCATTCTGAGAGACAGTCATAATCATTCTCATCCTTACTGTTGGACTCACTCGTAGACAGTGTGGCGCGTTTGTGAGAAAGTACTCAAAAATGAGTGAAAAGGAGAAACGTGAACAAGAACTGATTACAAAATGTCATTCATCTTCCACTGTATGGAAATATTTTGTATTCCATAGCGACAATATTGAGCAAAAACAAAGTGATTGGTCAGCACTCTGTTATATCTGTTAGCGCAGTTCACAGCAACACAACCAACTTATTTGAAAAACTTGTAGAGTAGAATAAGTTATATTTGGCTATGTAGATCATTTTCACCTCCTGAATTTGTCAAACTTTTTCAAACATCGTAAGGTTAACTTTTACCAGTATTATTCAGCCCTAAGTTTACGAAAAATAATCTTGTATGGTTGTTCTGTACCTTATGTAACATTATAATTAGGCTGTGATGAGGCTAATCTTAGTTTTAGCAGCAATTATTTTGACTTACAGGAATTGTAGAAAGTAAATTAAGCAAAACAGTTTGTCAAAGTGATGACAAAGACAGACTATGCTAGTCAAAGGCTAAATCGCACCTCGCATTATTGGATGAGTCCATCAAACCCAAATGTCTTCATTTAAGATTCATTGCATTGATGTTTAAGTTTTACTTTGCATTAATGACAGATTGCTACATTTTTGTTAATTTCTAATGCGAAGTGCTTTCGCGCCATTGAAGCTTTCACTTTTTATTTGGACCCTGCACTCTTATTTACGCCATGTTGCTGAGCAATCGAGAAGGAAGCTTTTAATAAATTATTTTTAATAATTGAATAATCGAGTTTGAGTAATTGTGACAGCTGTAGTTTATTTGCACTTTGTATGTGAGTCTGCCGAATGCCGTTGATAAATATGTGAAGTTCCAAGTAGAGTCATCTCACCAGTGTTAGTTACTGGACTGCTGAATAGCTTCAGAGTATTACTTGCAGCCTACACAATACATCTAGGACAATTTCCAAGCCTGAAACTGTTTAGAATGTCCTGCCAAAGTTTTAGGAGCAGATCTTGTCTCCGAATAAAGCATACGTTTACATATAAAAAGCTTTAACTACCCATCTTAGATATTGTGTAATTTTCTCCTTCTGCTGTGTTTAGTACGTGTACTTTTCTTTCTCTGGGCGTTCATTGCTCTATTTGCACCGTGGTCTTTGCTGAGCTTGAATTTATTTTCTCTGGTCCCAAGTTGACTAGCCAATAATCCAACATTTGAGTCTATGTTGAGGTAGGGGGGGGTTCAAGTTGTTGAGCTCATAATTCACAGCTTGCTGCCATTGGGATTAGTGTACAGTCGACACTGATTAGTCCTGGCGGGAGGTGATTGTAGTTCTGTTTACTACACTGCCACATCAGGCTGTGGATAAGTGTGGACCTTCCACTGCAGTGCTAATTTAGTGAGTTCAGGTGGAGTGTGTGGATCAGGTCAGCCGTTACTGCAAAGCAGCAGCAGGGCATGTCTTGCCTAATATACATTTGTCCAAGAGTCTCTTTGTGCACCTGTGCTTTGACAGGCTGATCTGAACCTGTCTGGCTTTGTTTCACCCCAGTGTTGATTTGCATAATGTGTGCTTCTTCACAGCACACAGCCTTTTTTAAGGCTAGCTGATAAAACCAGTGACTTGGATCAGTATTGTAATTATGTGTTTGAGTCCAGAAAGCCAGCTCTTAATCAGTTGACTTGATGTCAACTTTGTCTGAACTGTTCGAACCACATTTTGTAATGGGAAATAGGGGTGGGGCAGGGGGAGTCAGTTCTGTTCTTCAAGGTGCCGATTTTAATATCGCAGTGAGTTAAAAAATCGATTTCTAAGAATTTGGTGCTGCTATTATTTGACCAGTTGAATTTGGAACAGTGCTATCATGAATAAAAAAGTATGTTCTGAGACTTTGCTGTACCATCTCAGTTTAAAGCCACAGCTAACAGCGTGTGTGAAATGTAAACTCATATCAAATTGGCAAGTATTTATCAATTATTATATCGGTTCGGGTTATCATTGTCAATTCCCACCCCTAATGGATAGTATTTGATCTTGTTGAATGTTGGGATCTGCTGTAGTCCTAGTCTCACAATTTATTTATGTATTAGTTATTTTAAATTTTAAGTTATCTGTTGTGATGACTTGAGGTAATTAAGCAGGTATTGAAAAATTTTGTGAAGCTCCTCTGGTTCTGTTCCTCCTGGAAGTGTCCCTCAGGTGAAGCATTTCTCTTATTTAGCTGCCACCCGTCTGAAGTGCAGGCAAAATGGCAAGATTAGAGTAGGCCTTCCCCAGGCTATATCTGTGGTCACTGACAAGAGTGTCACCTGCAGCTTGGCTAGTTTGAGGGAATTAACAACTCAGCCTTCACCTCTGCTGTTTAGTGATTCGCACTTTATTTTGGAGGTAAGGGAGTGTTGACTGCTGATGAGGCTTTCTGGCTTTAGGTAGGGAGCAGCAAGTCTGTCTGCTGTGCTCATGCCTACAGCTCCTCTCCTTTGGCTTCAAAAGCGCATGCACTCTACAGCCCACCTAAAGCTGTGGGATAAAGGGCGCTTCTCCACCGCACCAGGTGCTGTACTTTGAGAAAGTACTAGGGCAGCTACTAATGACTATTTTTCTATAGATTTATCTGTCCACTATTTTATCAATTGGTTGATTTAATCTAATAAATTAATTTTCCTTCAGAAAATCTATTTGACTGTTTAATTTGTTAACCACTACAAACTGTCATTGCAGGGCTTTAGATAATTTAGATGGGGCTTTTCTGTACTATATGGACATTATTTTCACCCACAATTCAATAAATATTAGTAGTATGCCTAAACATATTAATGAGTCATGTATTGTGATGTCCAAAAGTTAGTAACCTGTATTAATTTGGCGTATCCTCATGCTTAATAAATTTGGATAGCGGAGCGCAACACATGCGACATCAGCGATAAGCACAGAAGTCGCATTGAAGTAAGGGACAGATCAGCAGCCACAATATCTTTTAAAGAGGAGATACTGTACTTAAACAAGGTAAAAAGATGATGGTGGTGTGAATACACTCCTCTAGTGATCCGGCCATCATCCAGTATAGCGACTGCTTGTTTCCTCTTCAGGTGCTCGTGCAAAGCGCTAGTGGCACCATGGGATGCCATCGCACTTTGCACAGTGTAAAACCAACTTTTTGTTTTGTGACAGTTTTGAAGTACTCCCATAATTACGCAGTGTTATTAAGGGAAAACACTTGTTACAATGATTTGAGGCATTTTAGAAATCAAAGTTTAAAAATTTCATTAAGGTAAAAAAAAAAAAATCGTGTGGATTTAAAATATTGTTGTCCGCATTTTCAGCGTTGAAGTTGTTGCCTACTCCGACTAATCGTGGCAGCCCTAGAAAGTACTAAAAGTACAGTGCTACAAGGTGTTGGTTTTCCACTGGCGTAAAAACTGGTCCCGGCGCTGAATGGCATTACAATGCGAGACGGGGCATTTTGTACCAAATTCAAAAAATGACTAGTATATTATATGGCCAGTCGATATTAATGCCAACATTGCATGTTATGTATATGCAGCTCTTACATCGCTATGAACCTAGATTAAGATCAGGCTTTGTCTTACTTTCAATTCTGTATATGGATATTATAGCGCTGGGGGTTAAAGTTTCCATAAATTTTACTCTGTCAACATGGCATGCTTTGAAATTTTCATTATTATTCCTTTTATAAGGTATCTGTTTAAAAATTAGTTTAAAGTTTATCTCCACTGCTTTTGCATGAGCGCTGCGTGTGTTCTGTGAGGCAATCATGATCATTTTCATCCTTGCTGTTTAAATCATTCCTAGACGGGCTTGTGAGAAATTTATTTATCCTTTTTTTGTTTGTTTTATAAATACCCCAATATTTATTACAACAAAATCACATCCCTATATTTTACAACAAAATCACATCGCGGGGACAGCATGCTATATGTGTGCTGTGTTGGTATATTAAACAAAATACTTATCATGCCAACCTGATCTTTTTGCTTTTTTTATTTGTTTATCATTGTTTTCCAACTGCTTTCAAGGCAGCATTTGTATTGTGTTTCAGAGGCAGGCTATTTGCATAACCAGTCTACAAAGAAAGTATTTTAACTCCCACCCCAAAGTACCAAAAGAAGTACCCTAGCTGGTTTGGTGCTTTTGGTACTGGAACTTTTGGTACTGGTACTCGACCGGAAGTGAAAAGGAAAGTACCATACAAAAAGTACCGTACTTGGTGCAGAGGGAACGTGCCCTAAGAGTGCACTTCCTTGCCAGCAATGACCCTGCTTTGTTGTGGTGATGGTTAATTACTCAGTCTGGATAGTTTCTATTTTATTGGGCTTACTGTTGTTATACTGCAGGATATGGCTGTGAGGCTGATGCAGAGGCAGCATGCTGCTAATTCCCTGTGTCACAGGAAGACACAATCCACGTGGCTATAAAAGAGAATTAGTCATCAAGGATGTAGTTTACCTTCTTTGAACAGGTCATTCTGCAATAGGTCTGCCACTAATGACAATTTTTCTGTAGATTTAATCTATCAACTGTTTTGTTGATTGATCGATTTAATATAAAATGATTAATTTTCTTCCTGAAAATCAACTTGACTGTTTGTATTTTCATTTTGACAACAAACTGTATGCCGTTCCAGGGCTTTAGATAATGTTTGCCAGCTTTTCGACATTATTTAAACATTATTTTCTCCCACAATTCTATAAGCAGATTAGCAGTATGCCTAAAAACATTGATGCGATGCGTATCGTGAAGCACCGAAGTTAGTAATCTATATAAATTTGGCACATAAATTTTTCATGCTTAATAAATTGAGTTAGTGTAGCACGCCATTTGCGACACAAGCGATAAGTACTGAAGCGATTAAAGCAGCCGCAACATCTCTTATAGGAGGAAATACTGTGATTTAAGCAAGGTAAAAAGATGGTGGTGTGGCGGTACTTTTTGCAGTCAAGTTTTCATTTTTATTTAAGTTATTTTCTTTTATTTAGTGTCCATTTTAGTTTATGATAACAGCACTGGTTCCAACAACCCCGGCGTGCACAAACTTTTACACCGGCACCATCAATCAACGTAGAATAAGCCAAGATTTTAGCCTAAACATTTTCACAATCGCATATTAAATGGAGATTCTAATATAGCAGGCATACAATTTTATGGATTTTAATAAGGAGTGTATTTAGCAGCTACAAGGACAAAAGATATTACGCTCTCCATACTAATA
>JAODJX010000001.1:11501464-11511582 GCA_026776945.1 Isichthys henryi | reverse complement strand
GATATTAAAGGAAAACATTTGTTATAATGGATTGAAGTGTTTTAGAAATCATAAAGGTAATTTTATTTAAATAAAAATAAAAAAAAAAAAACATGCGTGAATTTAAAATATTGATGTTGACGCATTTTCAGCGTTATTGACTACACCGACTAATCGCGGCAGTCCTGTTCTGCATAATGGCAAGATGGTGGAGATATAAGTAACTCCTCGAAGATTTTAAGCAGAATGTTGAAAAATAATTTTCCTGTGAATTATTAGCTTTTTGTCTGATTCTTTCCTTACAATCTGGATTTCTTTAGTTAGAGATTTTTTTCCCCCTAGAATATGAATAATGAAGTGTATGATGATGTATTTGGTTTTGTTTAGCCTAGTTGTAACTATGCAGTGTAACACTGACAGGAGAAATTGAACATTTTTCAATAACATCCATCTGTTTTACCTGTGGGGTTCCATAAATATAACATGAGCCTTTTGAAGGACATTATCTGAATCTGCTTGTTCTTAGGTTGGTTCCTGCTCCATGTTGCCTTCATATGGATCTGGTATGATGAACATTTCTGGTGCTTGTTATGTTTCTTTTAATGGTTTTAATGTGTTTCCTCTTCCTTTACAGAAGACAAAGAGAAACCAAAAATAAACTTGGAGGAGTTGCAGATTAAAAAAGTGAAGAAGAAAAAAAAAAAGAAACACAAAGAGGATGAAAAACGGAAGCGACCCAAGATGTATAGCCGGTCCTGTCAAACAGTGTGCTCCGGTGCTCTGCTGGACCTTCCAGGCCTGGCGGCTGAGCTCTGCAAAGATTTTAAAGCCACTCCACCTTTTCACCCAGCTGGTGTCATGTCGGCCAGGGATCAGAGGTGTTGGAAGCACACAGGGGTTCAGAAAGGCCCACCAGGGACTGATGGACTGGAGTTTGGTCGCCTGGTGCATGTGGAGCAACAGCCCAATGGTGGCGCACTGGTGGTCCATGCTTACAGCAGCGAGCTGGCACAACTCTCCCCAATGGAGATGCAGCGCTTTGCCCAGGAGTTTGTCACACTGGCGTTCAGTGAGGACAAGAATGGTGCAGCGCACTACGTCATGTCCATTGTGCATGGCGCTGCCTCTCATCTTCCGGACTTCTTGGAGTACTTCTCCCTCAAGTTCCCCAATTCGCCCGTCAAGATGGAAATCCTAGGGAAGAAAGATATTGAGACAACCACTATGTCCAACTTTCATGCTCAGGTGGGTTTTGTTCAATGTGTATACTTTTTTTTTACTGGCAAAAAAAAATCATAAGATCTTAGGGCTGGCCGATATATCGATAATCACCAGGGCTTCAGATCAAAGGCGAAGCATTTGGCCGGACGCCAGCTTTTCAATATATACGGGCATTTATTTACGCCCAATATTTGGTAAGCAGATTAGTAGTACAGCTACAATGTCAATGAGATGCGTTTTGTGATACCCAAAACTTTTTTTTAATTCAATTTGCTTAGCAGAGCATACCACATCATGCTGTTTTGGTACACTGTTTGGTATACTATGTTTGATATACCTTAGTGTGATTTTGCACTGAAGTGTCACTGAAGAAAGGAACAGCTCAGCAGCCACGATTTCTCTTAAAAGAAGAGATCTTGCGGATCAACAAGGTAAAAAGACGTCTGTGGTGTGGCGGTACTTTTTGCAGTTTAAAGTCTGACACGTTTCTTAAACTTTTGGGCGTCATAAAACGCCTCTGATATCTTAGTCGTACTATTAATCTGCTTGAAAAAATGTCCATATAATACCGAAAAGCTGGCGTCCAACCAAATGCTTCGCCTTTGATCTGAAGCCCTGGTGATTATCGCGCATGTGCCATATAATATCGATATGATATCGCCCAGCCCTGTAACATCTTCATTTTTGCGGTGTTCAAGAGTGCAGTCTTTGTCAGCCATTTCATTCCGTTTCATTTTTATCCATATTTTGATGGCTGCCTGGTGCTGAAAGAGACATGATCAAAGAGTATGCTGTATTAAAAATCTGCTACTGATGTACAGATGAAGTATCTATTTGAAATTGCTCCATACCAAGTGTGTTTGCTTGAGTTAGCCTTAATATTATATTCCAAGTATAACGTCCATCTCAAACACTGTAATTCCAGGATTTAATATTAAATATCTTAATTCCCCCACCCCACCGCCCTGAAAATTAAGTGATAATACAGTAGCAGTTTGCCCTGAATGGTTTACAACCTGACTGGTGTTATTCCTATTAAATGGTGTTTGATAAACATCTTGGGAAATTTGAATTGTAAATTTAAATTTGTTTTGGACATTTTCCTTGTATGCAGCGAAGTGAACTGTTAGGCCTAGCTGCAAGGTAGCATGGTGGCACAATGGTTATCATTGTTGCCTCACACTTCTGTAGCCAGGGTTCAAATGTCTGCCATGACTCTCCCTGTTCTCCGCCTGGTTTCCTCCAGGTAGTCTATTTTCTGCCCAAAAAAATGCTGAGGTGAATCGGAGTTACCAAAATTGCCCCATATGCGTGCGTGCGTGTGTGAGTGTGCCCTGTAGGGCTGCCGTGATTACTCAGTGATATTGATGCAGTTTTTTTTTTTTAAATCAAATTAACCTTAAGACACTTCATTATATCATTTTTTTTCCTTCAATATCACTACTTAATTATGGGAGTAGTTCAAATTATCACAAAACAGAAAGATGGTCTCTACACTATGCAAAGTTTCAATGGGATACCACAGCAGCACTAGTGCTATGCACGAGCTGCTGAGGAGAAAACACACGGGTGCTATTCTGAATGATGGACCACCAGAATAGGAAAACCACTTTTAAGTGTTACGTATTCATGTTAATTAAATTACAATTAGTATGGAGAGCCTTTTAGTTTCTTTTTTTCATGAAGTTGCTAAATACACACATTATTAAAGCCATAAAGTTGTCTGCTGTCTGGTACTATAGGAGTTCTGTTGAATGAGTGTTTGAGAAAATGTTTAAGCTGGAATCTGGGCTTATTCTTCATTGATTGCCAATGCCATTGTATGTGTGTGCGTGCATTGGGCTTGTTGAGACTTGGGTTATCACCATAAACAAAATAAAAAATAATTTGTGAACTGAAAAATGAACACAGTTTGATAAATAAAGTGTCAGACTTTACACTGCAAAAAATAATACCACCTAGTGTAACCACTACATATCCTCTTCTAAAAGATGTGGTTGCTGAGCTCTCTTTCTTCATCTCGATTTCAGTACTTATCACTTCCAGAGTATATCAAAACAGTGGCGCGTGGTGTGATCTGCTAACCGACTTTAATAAGCATAAGTATGCACAGAATTCATGCAGATAACTAAGCCCTGCAGTTATATACAGTTTGTTGTTGTCAAAATATAATTAACTTAAATGGTCAATTTTGATTTTCTGAAGAAAAATTAATCATCTACATTAATCGACTGAATGATAAAATAGTCAATAGATTAATCCATAGAAAAATAGTCGCTAGTGGTTGCCCTAGTACCCTGTGATGAGTCGGCGCCCCATCTTGGATTGGTTCCTATCTTGCCCGCATAATGTCTGGGATAGGCTCTGGACCCCTTGCAACCCTGAATCAGAATAAGTGGCTACAGTAAATGGATGAATAGATGTGAATGACTAGACCTGTTTCTGCCGTTGCACTGTAGTTACGTGTAGGGTATGACAAGAACTTGTTTTACGAGTAACCTGCTCACTGGTTCACTATCTGAAGCACTGTGATGTAGACATGTTCCAACCTGTGTAGTTGCCTGGATTATAGAGGAGTTATGATGGGCGGGATTTTCCCTGTGATGCTTATGGTTCAAGGCCATGTCTCTAGGTGTAGATTTTTGCCTATTAACACAGACAGATGTTTGTAGTCATCTGCATCATGTTACCTAATAATAGAAGCCTAACCTCTGTGGAATGCCCCAGCAGAGAGAATGCTTCAGTATCTTAATGGATTTTTCTCATCGGTAAAATATCTTGATTTGAATAATTAAGTTCTTCTGACATTTCAGATGTGATATCCCTATACTGTTACACAAAGAAACTGATAAATACCTAGCGTAACAGTGTTAACAAACAGCATGGTGGCCTGGCAAATACAAGGATTTTCAGATGCAAATACAATAGCAGTCTGCTGAATTTCATTAAGAACTGGAATACATTTTGCCTTGGAGGGAGAAAGGCAAGAAAAATATAGTTGTAATATAATATTCCATGAAGAATGCTTCTTTGGCATTATGTGAGGTGAGTAGGCTCTGACTTTAAAATCTAACGGGTAACTTGCTTTTTCTTTCTGTTGTGTTGTGCTCACAAGAGTTCTCGGTTTTGTTCATTATTTGTCACGAACTTCGATTTAAGAAGCTAAAATTTCAGTAACTGATATAAGACTTAATATGATTAAAAATGAAATGGTCTTTAGTAGTTTCAGTTTGAGTAGTCTACTGAAAGGAAGTACATTTATTTAGCAGATACTTTTGTCCAAAGCAATGTACAAGTGACACGAATAGCGCTTTACAAACATACGGCTGTCAAGGAGTCTGCTAGGCACAAGTGCAGCTAGACTGAGCTAGTAAATACCCTGGCAAAGGTGTAAGCACTACTGGAGCAAGAGCTACACAACACAACCAGAAAATGCAAGCATCTTATAAGAATAAGTTCAGTTAGCAGCAATATGCAACATTAAGAACATTCAGGAAACATGCCGGTGTATTAGGGTAGTAGAAGTATTCCTGGAACAGATAGGTCTTGGTGTTTTTTGAAGGTGGAGAGGGAATCTGATGATTGGATGTAGTTTGGCAGTTCCACCTTTCCATTATGTCTGTAGAATGTAGGACTGCAATTGTCACAGCATGATGAACTCAGGATATGCTGTATTGTGGTAGTAGTAGTAGTACTAGTACTAGTAGTAGTAGTAGTAGCAGTAGCAGCAGCAGCAGCATTAGTTGTAGCGGTAGCAGTAGTTGTAGTGAGCCTTGAAGGAGTGAAAACAATGGTTAATTTGGTTGAAAAAATGCTTTATCATCACCGAAACTTGAAACATTTTTTCATATGGAAGTATGTGAAAAAAGTGTCCCTTTTGAAAATAAATTAGAAAGCTGTACATCTCCCATATGAACTAAATAAATGAGGAGCACAGAGCAATCTTTATTTATTAACTAATAAATCACATCCCTATGAAGCTAAGTATACGTTATTACTCTAACAAAATGTCAATGAAACTCTTCTCAAGCTAAATATATGGTTATAATCCATAAAACATAACTAAATATACATTGATAATCTGTAATTAAACATGTTGGTTATACTATCAAGATTAAACATTAATATTTTTACATAATTACTAAGCCTTTTTTAAACATTCGTAAACGTGTTTTATTGATTTAAATATTTGCTGAACTTTTTTTTTTTTTTTTCTGATCTCACTGGTTTGAAGTGATATAAAAATGGCTGCAACAAATGCAAAATACATCAAGCTTCATATTTTCAGTTTAGAGGGAACCAATGTATACCAAAATACCATGCTGCTGGATAGCAGCAATTTAAGCTGATGAATATCAGATATGGGATATTTAGGTAATGGAGTTTGCACGCTCTCCCCGTGTTCATGTGGGTTTCTGCCGGGGGCTCCAGTTTCCTCCCACGGTCCAAAAGCGTGCAGGGCTGGTTGATTGGTGAGTCTAAATTGGCCTTGTGTGTGTGTGTGCGTGTGTGTGTGCACCCTGCGGTGTGTTGCCGACTGCCCAGTGTTGATTCCCAGCTGTGCCTCTTGTTCCTGGGATGGGCTTCGGTCCCCCCCGTGACCCCGATTGTGATTAAGTGGTTCTGGTGATGGATGGATTTTTAGATAATAATGCTGATCCAAAAACTAGAAATGGACGACCGGAATGAGTTCTGAAATCAAGCAAAGAGTGAATGCTTAAAATGAGAGTGGATTTTTTTTTCAGTCAACGGATTCATTAGCACCAGTTCTTGCTAAACTGCTCGTATAGCGATTTACTGTTTTGCTGTCACTATAGACAACATATGTATGCCATGAAATGCTCAAAAGTGCAAGGTAGAAATCGGGCCAATGGAACAAATCAAGTTATGATATGCTGGAAGAGATTTCGCATGGCAGCGCCAGTTAGCAAGTCTGACAGCATTTTATGAGTGAAGATGATGCACGTGTGCGGGTGAGATTCTCTGTTCGGTTGCATTATTTTCCAATTCCAATGATGTGCAAAAGTACATGGAATGATAACCATCAATTTTCATACCGTGACATACAGTGAAACCGGTATACTGTTGCAACCCTACTAGAGTGACATTTCTCGTGTGGTGAAATGAATTTCAAGCAATGTTAGTTTAGTGAATGAAGAGGGCAAGATGGGACAAAGGAACCTCTTAATGGAGATGGATGCCTGTACATTAATGACTCTGAAAGCCAGCACCAAGGACTTGAATTTCATGCAAGAGCCTGTAGGGAGCCAGTGAAGAGAGACAGGAAGGGGTGTGACATGAGAACATTTATGCTGATTGAACACCAGACCTGTTGCCGCATTTTGTATCATTTACAAGGTTTTGACATCACAAGCTGGTAAACCAGATAGTAGAGTTGCTGTAGTCTAGTTGCAAGTTAACAAATGTCTGGACTAGAAGCTGAGCTGTATACTCAGAAAAACAAAAATATTGTGCAGCCCTAGTATTGCTGGATGGCATTAGTGTAGTAGGGTAGGAGAAGCTGTGTGGTTGCATGATTGGACCTACAGGGACAATGTGAAGGGAGAAGAAGCGGGGAGCAAGGATAGATCCTTGGGGGACACCAGTTGTTACCTGATGTGATTTGAACACCATTGCACCCCAAAACATTTAGGATGCCTGGTGAGGATGAGTTAAACTAGCTCAGAGTGTTCCCTGTGATGCCAAACATATAAATATATTACAAGTAAATCTATAAGTTAAAACAAGTCAATAGCATAAACTCTTGAACTCAAACAAGAGCAAAATTAGTAAATCTTTGGTGGTGTATATTGCAATATTTTAATTCCCAGTCAATCACTCAGGCAAACTTAACAATTCCAGACTGTAAGAGTCATAAATTTGCAAGCGAGGATACGCAGGTGGTGAATGCTAAAAATGCCCCAGAATTT
This sequence comes from Isichthys henryi, assembly GCA_026776945.1. NCBI lineage: Eukaryota > Metazoa > Chordata > Actinopteri > Osteoglossiformes > Mormyridae > Isichthys > Isichthys henryi. The sequence goes on along the minus strand of JAODJX010000001.1, from coordinate 11,504,452 downwards.
TTCTCCCACTGACAACAGCATCACTAACATTTAGTTGCGACAGCAGCAACCCCTGTATCACAAGCTGTAGCGAGTGTGCAAAAGAGCCCAAGCTAGTGACTCCCAAATCATCTATTGCTTTTTTTCCATGTTACTTGCATCGTCTCGGCCAGTTGCATGCACTTTATCGAGTGGGATTTTCCACGAAATGCTACTCCCACCTTCATTTTTTTTCAAAGATTGCAAATCGCTGTTCTACTAGTTGGTGTAAAAAGCGTAAAATACTTCTGGATTATCACTCTCTTATCTGATGTTCTTACGCTCCTCATACTGCAAAGGGTATGTGCATGTCAGCAGGTGGAAATCACTGCACCCACACCCACTGAGTAGCAGACAAACTGAGTGGCAGTGTTAGCGTTCAGATTGAATGCCGCAGAAAACACATCTAAAATGGGAAGGAGCTGTAGTGCGACTGTGCAAATAGCTCCCATTTCGTGTTGAATCTATCTTTTTAGACACGGCTAAAAACTAAAGTAAGCATCGGATGTGAATCGTTCACATCTGGCTGATACCTGATCCACCAAGTAGGTTTGGATTGCTGCCGATACCGATCTGAATATCGGATCAGTGCCTTTCTAAAATTTATGGTCCTTTTTTGGTCCTATTTCTGTATAACGTGTATAATGTGTACTTTTTACACGTTTTCTCTGGGTGGGATGTTCACAGGGCCATTGGGGTAGGGTGGGATTGGGAGGAATGCTGCCATTTCCTTGGCAACCAGCTGTTTGCACTCGTTTGCACATTCTGGAATGTACTGAACAATCAAAGCTCAACAAGTGTGATTAACTCAACACAAGACCCCCTTCGAGGGAGAGCTGCCATTTAATCTGGCTTTAATTCTGAAATGGGGACTGGAGCAAGTGGAACAGTGGCTTTGAAGTGGTGCATGTAAATGCATTTGCCATACATTTCAGTGTGTCTTTGGGGATGTGTGTGTCTGTATTAGAATGAATAACAATGTACTGTCCTTTTAATATGTAGCAGTTTAAATGTAATTTTTCAGCGGATGAATCATACTGGAATATGTAATTCTACAATTCGTATAACCTGGAGTTGTCAGTTCAAAATCAGTTGTTTATTTTTGCCATGTACAGTCTAGGTTTGGATGGTATCTAGTTTTTCATAGACATAATAATACAGCACTAAACAGTATTTTGATGGCATTTCAAAAGCAATGGTATTCTGGTATTTTGAAATCTTGGTGATAAAATTGACCTAGCCAGGGGAGGGGTACACTGCAGTATTGCTGTGATACTGGCCATGTCTCTAGATTCTGTACCTTTTGAGTTTTGCTCTGTCTAATCTAAATTAATGGTGCAGAGAGCAGACTTGTAATTTTACCTTTGGATTTAGCTAAATATAAATCTTCTCAATCATGCAAACAGATCCCAAATTTAGCCTATCTCTCTATCATTACCTTCCTGAAAATGATACTGAAACTGAACTGAATGAACAAAGCTATACTCAAGACCATGTTGTGTTTCTTCCCTGAATGCACTCAGCGTCTGTAATTACTCTGTAACTGAATGTCCAGGAGGAATAGGAAGTTTTTCCTAGGCATGAGCAGTGTTAGATGGCAGGCCTTCTTTGCTGTACTCAGACTATAGAATAGCTCTGCAAGGATGCTTGCTGATATTGATCCCTGCGCCCTACAAAGAAGAAACCAGTGCTGTGAAAAAGATACCTACAACATCCAACCAGCCCCTAAAATGAATAATTCAATTTAGAGGGATAAGTGACAAGCTGATAAAGCCAAGCTGCATGTGTAAGAATAAACGGCTCTTTCCAGTTGCGGATGAAATGCCCTGATATACATTTTGCTTGATTCTAGCCGCATCTAAACCTAAATGTAAGTCTTGGAAGCAGAGCTTGGTTCCCATACTCCTTGTGTTTAAGTACACAGAACATCACCCCTCTTAATTGTACTTTAATTCCAGCTATTGCTCTCCTCAAACATTTGACACTGTTAGTTCTCCCATGCTCGTAAATGGTGCCTCCTCTATTGTATTGAATTGTATTTCTTCCGTTTGGCTCAATCTTTCAAATGTGGGTTTTTCTTAAAATTGCTTGTGTATTTGTTGGGTCATCTTGGTTTGATTTAAGACTGTCTGGTCTGTGTACTTTGAAGCATAATCTGGAAGCAGTTATGGGATGAATTATTAATTTTACCAGATGGCAAAGAAAACAGACTGCCCTTGATAGCATCTGAGGTATAAATGCTTTTGTGGGTTTTTTTTTTGCATTAATTGTTTAACTGCTGTCTTCTTAAAACTTAAAACTCTGTGAATTAAAACAGAGGTCTGTTTTTGGTGGCTGTATCGGCTGAATCAGTCCAGTAGACTGCCTAGATCACCTGACCTATGACAGGGTTATCTTCTGTGTGTGTGTGTGTGTGTGTGTGTGTGTGTGTGTGTCGTCTGTGCTAGAGCTTCTTCCCTCTAATTCTGTCACACCCACTGTTGCATAGGGACAGTTTAACAGGTTGTCTGGATATGCATTAATGTGTATGTCAGATGCATTTACCCAAAGGGAAGTGAAAAATCGTGGTCAGTCAGTTCTAATTGGGGTTAGCGACCTTCAATAGCCCAACAGGGAAATAACACTGCCGACCAGCAACCTTCCAGTCAGGACCACCCACAAAGCCACACACTGTCATGCTACCCACCCTTCCTGTATTGGTTTATGCTTCTTTCTCCCCCACTAAACCCGTTTTGTTTCATGGGCTATTAATCTCCCCCTTGGTATAGCAGAGGACCTTACGCCTTGTGTGAAGGTGTAATTTTGGGTACACTCCTGCGCATGGTCACTGTAGGATCACACATGCACATTTCACCACGCTTAAATTCCAGGTGGCCTGAGACAAGGCCTAGCCTGGCCTAGGCCTCAAAGGGGGGTTCGTGACCCCACACACACATACACACTTAAACACACACAGATAACAAGGGAGGC
>JAODJX010000001.1:11474534-11488230 GCA_026776945.1 Isichthys henryi | reverse complement strand
TGTCGTCGTGGGGTTTCCTCCGGGTACTCCAGTTTCCCCCCACAGTCCAAAAACATGCTGAGGCTAATTGGAGTTGCACACCTACAGGCAATTTGGCATGCGTGAGTGAATGGTGTGTGAGTGTGCCCTACGATGGGCTGGCCCCCCATCCTGGGTTGTTCCCTGCTCCGGACCCCCTGCAACCCAGTAGGATAAGCAGTTTGGAAAATGGATGGATGGATGGATTATTAAACTCAATTGACAGTTAACAGTATGTCCACATTTCCTGCTCAGGTATATTTTTAACGCCTATAAAATAAATCTGTTTAGAGCCTAAGATTCACCCTAAAGAAAAGGTAAGAGCCAGTAATATGATTGCTCTTGCACAGTATGCTGGAGTACATAGCAGCCTGGTACTCTGTCAGAAGGCTTTTAAAGTGTTTCCCAGTCTAGTCCTCAGGGACCCACAGCCAGTCCACATTTTTGCTCCCTCCAAGCTCCTGGCAGGAGGGAGCAAAAACATGTAAGATTTAGTGTCACGGCATTAAATTTGGCTGTTGGTCCACGGGGACCGAATTGGGAAACACTGGTCTATTAGGATGCACAGATTGAGTCCCTTCTGTCCTCTGTGGTAGGAAGCTTGCTGTGCTTTAGCACTCTGACTGCGGGGATACCTGTCACTGAGGGACAGGGAGGATCATCTGTTGATATTAAGATGCAGCAAATGGATGCAGCTTACATAACAGCAGCATGCACTTGTCAGGAGGAGGTGGTCAGGCAATGGATACTTTTCTGAATAGTTACCGAGTATCTGTTTATAACTAGTGGTCGAGTTATAAAAATATTTCAAAGGGGATAGTGGGGGTCACATCTTTGCCATGTTAAAATTTGCCTAGTGGGGCGGGGTCCCAGTGATAAAATTGTCCAAGCAGATTGCTGACTATAGCGCAGTTCGGATCTGGACAGTCCCATGATATCGTTTGTAGATTTACCTTTATGTGAGTGATAGTTACACAGAAAGATTAAGGGGTGGTGGTCTATCTGAATGGGGGATAGTTTTTGTCATTTTATTCCAACTGGGGGATAGCATCCACATGCGTCCCATGACTTCTCCAGCCCTGTTTATAAGCATGCTAGTCTTCTAGCCTAATCGGACTGAACGTTACACGTATAGGGGAATGTGGTCACAAAAATACCTGCAATATTAAGGACTACTAGCCAGTGAGGGCCATGAGAGGACTGGAACTGAAACAATGGAGATGTACTGGGTCACGTATGTTACTGCAGGCTTGATGTGCAGATCTGCACTGCAAACTGATTTTTCCAGCTGAAGTGAACACACTTGTTGCCAAGATGCAGCCATAAGGTGAGTATCACTCATTCCAGATGTTTTGCAGGTATTGGGATGAGCTAATTGTGATTGACTTAAGAGATGGTAAATGTTACCTTGAGTTGCCTTTCTTGTCCAAGCCTTTATCTGAACAGCCAAAACAGCTGAAACTGAAAGACTTCAGGGGGAAATACAGCTTACTGCTCCATGTTGTGGTATCATGCAACTAGATGGAACAATATTTGAGACCACTGGGGGCTGGCTAGCTCTTTGAAGGGAGCTACAGACCGGCAAAGTGAGAGGTTATGGCTGTAACAGCAGCACAGGCCGGGATTTTGGCAACCTCTAGACGGGAAGCTTAAGGGGAAAATGAGAGAGATCCTTTAATAGCTTTGCCTCTGTATGTCCAGGTGTTACACACCCGCTCTGGCCACACTACATCTGTGCCAGTGTTGAGGAAATCACGTCAAATGTGCAGATCTCAGTTCAATTGTAGAAAACTTAGTATTTCTTAGACCATGGTGAAGTGTGTTTGGGGAGGCTGAATGATGGACTGAGGAAATTGCCTTTTCTTTACTCTTTATTCACAACACCACCATATTATGTGCGATTCAAAGTGTGCCTTCTATGAAAAATGCAACAATGTTACTATGTGACAGCCATGAAAAAGAATGGCAGACAACAATTCATAAATACAAAGGTTTTAAATTAACAGTGCATTCCATACAAAAACAGTAGCTATGCTGAATTTCTCAGTATCTTGGTATCCAGTAAAGAATTAAGGCTTAAAAACGACTTAATGCTACATTAAAGTTCCCTGCATGAAAACCCAACATTTTCTCATGTTTCCAGGTTTGGTAAAAGTGACAGTATGACCTTCTCATGAGGAAGGTGTTAATTATTTAGAGTGGAGGTGAATGAAGTAAAGGAGATTTTTCATGCTGATATGAGAACCAAGGTCTTTGTAGTAGGATGGTGGCCTGATTCAGATGGAAGCACATCAATCTCTCTGCTCAGGGAATATGTTGTACCCCAGTTCAGTCATGGCGCCCAGGAGTAGGACCCAGAGTGGGATGCAGACGAGTGAAAGCTTAATCTCTGCCAGCTGTTCAAGCCGCACACACAGCGTGAGGCAGAAGGCCACCTTCAGCAGCATGGCTGTCAGGTACCAGGTCTTCCTACGTAGGTCCTGTGGGCCGTCACGTGGCTCGTGGCCTGGCTTACAGCGCCCTGCCACCTTTAGTGCTAGTATGAGGAGGAGTATGGCATCAAAGATCCATACAGGTACAAAGATGAGGAACCAGTTCCAGTTGACCTTCTCATCGAGCTTCAGCACCAGCATGATGAGGAAGACGAGGCTGAAGATCCAGGTCAGTAGCACTCTCTGGGCTAAGGACATACTCATTGAAAATATGCCAGGGAAACACTTTCACCCCTGCAACACAAATCAGGCCCTCAAAAGCAGGATATATTGACAATTTCAGCAACAAACAACATTAATGTCGCCCTGCCCCGGCTCCTACGTGTCGGGGTACACACTTTTGTTTCATATTTCCCCAGACTGTTATATATGCATTTATACATTTAAAGTAAAACTTAATTTATACTCATTGCTTTGCTCAAGAAGTTCAAGTTTCAAGCTATGCAGCAGGGCATCTAGCGATTTAAGTTAAAGGAATAAAGCTTTATTCCTGGATGGATGGAAAGTCCTCCGAAGACACCCAACACTAAACGCAAACGCGGAAGTCCACGTTTTTACAAAGCAGTATAAAACATGTATGCATCATAAAAAATTACATCAAGGCTTTATATAGAATAGTCAGCAATATTCTACAGACGTTGAACTTACGTGAACGTCTTTTTTTAGTTCAGAGCAGAAACAGCATTTGACTCCGTGTATATGTACCATAGAGTACATACATCTTCCTATTGTGCTTAAATGGGAGCAATCCTATTACTGAACCCAAATATTTATGGCTATTCCAATCAAATTACACCCCTTTCTCCTTTTAGTGACTGTTATTGGCGGATATGTAATATTTTTGGTTCCTTTTTTAAATAACGATTGGACCGTATTACTGTCAGTCCTAATCCAGAGCTTTCAAAACATACTGAAAGTATTTCTTCCGGGTCGAAAGTTTTTACCGTAAAATATAGACAAAATTGTCATATTCTCGGGTGAATGAATTCTCATTAATATTTTACGTCAACCTTCAATGGCGATGTAGTTAATTCAGTTTTGTCGTCCAGCAGAGGTCATCGGATTTCTGTCTTTCTTTTGCCTTGGTAATTACATACGTAAAAAAATAGCAATATTTTTTATTCGGTTTTTAAAATCCAGATACATCGTTTCGAAAGGAAAATCATATACGTGTTCATGTGAAATACTTATTCCTTATTGAACAATTTTCCCGCAATATTCCAGTAAGATTGTTATATAATTACAAACAATGCAATAATAACTTTTCAAAACGATTTGGTCTGTGATGGTTACATCTTGTCGATTTTTCCAGAGCTGCCATCCGTAACGCGCATGCGATCTGTATATTAATCGAGTAACCCCAAAAAATCGTGCGCCTTTTTACTATATATGTTGGTAAAAAGCGACAACTTCTATTTATACAGTAAACGGATTGGGCTTGTGTCGGAAAGAGGTAATTGCTCTAAAATTTATAGAAAATGTACTGAATATATATGTCGTCGTCGGATTATAAAGACGCAAGGATTTCTCTGAAAGTAGGCATCGAGTCATTGCGACTAAAAAGACCTCGAGGTGAGAGCTGGCATCCTTTCCGAAATTTCATTCAGTTCTCCCAACCTAATTAAACCCATTTGTACTCTTGCAGTGTTTTATTCTGGGTTCTGCAGTTTCACTGGAGGCTGACGTGTATTTATTTTGTCTGCAGTCGTATACAGGAATAGCTGTTTTATTTTAATGTCCTCCTCAGTCGCCTTACAAACTTGTCACTGCCGTATATACGCTTGAAAAGTAGAGGAAGAAACATTCACACAAAGCAAGTGGCTTCCATAAGTCAAAAGAACAATAAAGCGCAAGAGTAGGTCGAATTAATCTAAATTAAAAGATGATGCAAGAAGCTACAGATATTTTCGGTCCGATTAGGAGACTTCGGCTATACTGCTGCGATAGACCGGTGGGTGCACCGTCGGTTTTTGGACACGTGTGGTACTGTTGGGTTTTTAGGGGAAAACTGGAAAGGAAATGTGCGTTTGTATTCCGTTCGTGGCAGGTCGCTTTATATGAAAACTTGTTTACTGCATAATCTCATTTACGTTGGTTGTGCAAGTTTTTAACTCTTGCGGTTTATGGTTGTAATGCTTCAAGTTCAATTCGTGACATTTTCGCCGCTTGACCCCCATGATTTTATACCAGATTAACCACAAACATCCCGGCTGTAAAAGTAACGACTTTTTAGTTGCACTTCTTTTTAGTATTTGGTCGTATGCTTGTCACTGTTAGGCACATGGGCTAGAGCCATCGTCTACGATTTCGGTGATGTACGAAAAAAAAAACTCGAGGGTGCTTCGTATCTGACAAACCAGACCAGATAAGTACTACCAGCTAGTACTTAGAATCTCTGAGGATGGTGTAACGGGCTGTCTCCGGCTTCGTCGTCTCCTTTCTCCCTGTCCTTGGCCGCCCCCTCTCCTGCCCCATGCGTTTACGTTTGACAGATGACAACGTGATACACGTGTTCCCCATCCCTTTATATCACCTAACGAAGATCATTGCATTGTTCAGGTGCTACATGATTAACATCTTTTGTATTTTAAGCACACAAAGGTGGACAGAGTTCCGGGTTTCCTTCCCTGACACGTAACTTCGTAAGTCTGGACATTGGCTGAGTGATTCCCGGCCACTTGTCTCCTTACTTTTTCCACATGTCTGAAACGATTTTAAAGTTACTCAGTGCACTATGGACAACTTTGCTAAAGCGTGTTAAATTCCGGAGAATCACTTTCTTTGTTCTGCCCATGTACAGAAGACAGCAGTCTCCTCCGACCCCTGCATCTAGCATGCCTTGCAGCGCCCTGGTTTTCACTGTTCACCCGGAAATTCGTGTCCGCAGCTATAAGCGGCAAAGCGGACCGGGAAATCCCCTTAAACAAAGCGCCGGTTTGTGTCTGCAGGGGGAATAGAAATACGGCGCTTTAATTGGCGCCTTTCTCTGCTGTTGTCGTATGAACAAAAAGAGGAAATTAGGTCATTCTGCTGTGTTGTGCGGATTTTTATTCCCCATTAAACTTCCACTAAACTGCGGGGCCCTAAGGGGCCCGAAGGGCTGCAATCTTTGGGGCACCTTCCGAAGAGCTTTACCATTCGTCGCCCCAGTCTTCCCGTGGAGGCTAATCGGTGTCCCCGTGCCTCTCCCAGCGCTTTCCGGTGCTTTTAGCCACGCTCGGTATTAGACACTGACCTCGCTATGGTCCGTGGTCAGCCACCGTGTTTCGTCTGCATGCATAATTCATGACGAGCATTTCAGTTAAAGCGATAAGGCAAATTATGTCTGGTTTTGTTCTGGGATTAAAATACCGCTTAGTGATTGTTTTAAGATGTATTGTAACTTTTGCAATGAAAATCTTGCCACGGTGTCCGGGGGGATGGATGCAGTGTCTTGTCAGTTGATGTTAATAAAGTACTTATTAATAAAGTATAGATAGTATATTAATAGTATAGTTCTATGCAGTACTGTGGCTATGGGGCAAAGAGCTGCAAATCACTGGTTGTGTAGCGAGCTGATGGCTCTAGGGGAGAACCAGAAGTGGATGGAGAAACGCCAGTAGTGTTTCCGAGGGAGCAGGAGCGTGATGAGGACGTGGGCCGAGTGGCTGGCATGCATGCTGATACACTCACGCCTCTTCTAGCAGCAGCAGAGGCAGATTGACAGGAGCTGTGCAAGATCTGTGCCAATGATCTTCGAAGCTGTTAGGACACTCCTTTGGAGTAGTTTCAGGTCCTGAGCCACTCGGTTACCCAACCACACCACGGTGGATCCAGTCAGGATATTCCCAGTGGTGCAGAAATAGAAGTTCACTAAGATTTTGGGTCCCACCCCAAAAGCTCTCCAGTCTTCTCAGGAAGAACAGCCTCTGCTGAGCCTTCTGGTGGATGCAGCTGGTTTTACTTCCGGGTCGTTCCATGGCAAGACATCTAGAACATTGCAGGTCATGTCATGGATTTCCCTTAACAAATTATATAAAATTAGTCAATTTTAGTAATTAAGATTTGGTAATTTTATGATAATTTAGTAACTTAACTACCTTAATTACTTATCTTAAAACTGTCCACCCAACAGTTTGTGAATAATATTCAGAGTTGTTAAAATGAACTCTGAACTCACTAATGGTAACAGTTCATCCTTGTTTTTTATGCATAATATGGTTCCTGTTTTTTTTACCTCTAAAAAAAAGTTTGTTGCAAATAACATTAATCCCTTTTCGATAAATAAAGGGTCAGAATTCAACCCAAAATGGCCCTTTTTACTCTAGTGGCATTTTCATGGCTTTGTGGAGCTTCTGACTTTTTTCAAATTATATATTTTTTATTTACTTTTCTGTCAACCCCCCGTAAATAAAATAAATAAAAAATATATATTTTTTAAAAAGCATTAGAGGTGTGAATGGTACATGTCAGAAGAATAGGCGATTATCGAATATTAATCTACCGTGAGTTACAGTAGAAGTGAAAGGGTTTCTGTAGTTTTAAGAATGTCTCTTTTGTCTTTGACCGTATGTCAAATGTTCCAAAGGAGATCCTTCCAAGTCTTAGAAGAAATAGAGTCCAGTTTGCCATCTAAGTCTGTTCCAAAGAGGTACTTTACTGGAGTCCCATCATAGGTCATGTTCAGTACTTTTTCAGAAAATGATCGCATTCCAAAACCGCCGCAGACTGGCACAGTTCCAAATGACATGAAGCACTGCCTCCTACTGACACAGTGGGGATACATTAGGGAACATTTTGTGTAGCTGGACCGGGGTTAAGTAGATTCGCTGTGTGGATTTATAATTCATTCCACAATTTTATTACAAGAGAATGATGGAAATGCAGTGTTGTAACTACGTCCCAATTGAATATCCACTAAGACTTGACCAAGGTCTTGCTGCCAAACTGGAGTGGAGGTAATGACGAGCCAAGGTGATCCAATAGAGCTGTATAGCTGACTTTTTTTTTGAAGGAAAACAACATTTTCAAGATGGAGAGAATTGTGTAAAATCTGGGGAGGAAATATTTAAAAATGTCTGACATATGATATGTTTTTCTTTAACTGATGTTTGCACACTCCTTCATGAAAGATGGCCTGTTCAAGTTCATTTAATAGCTACATAAATTCAGGAGCATAGATTAAATTGAAATTCAGCAGATTTCATCTGACAGAACTTATGTATATCTAGCATAAATTTCAGTTAAATCTATTATGCTTTGAGCCTAAACTTAAACATATGACAGGTCAGAATAGCAAAAAATGACTCCTTTTCCACAACTTTAAAACATTTTTCACAGAAAAACTGTTGTGTGGACAGTTGCACAACTTTATTACTAAAATAGACAAATTTTATATATATATATTTATATTTATGGAAATCCATGGCACCTGCAAGGCTCTAGGTGAGTTGGTGTGAAATGACCCCTTCCTCCTGTAAGCACCCTCATCATCATCATCGCGTGTTCAGTCATGGTGGTGTCATCTGCACACTTGGTGATGCTGTTACCTTTAAGCTGTACCACAAAGATCTGGGTATGCAGCAGCAGACTGAGACAGCAGCCTTGTGGAACGTCAGCGATGAAGGTTAATGTGGATGACATACTGTTGCCGGTTCTCACTGTTAGGAAGCTGAACATCCTTTCACAGGTGGAATTGCTAAAAGTGGAATTGAGCTGTAGTTGCTAACCTATTCCAGTATTCCCACTCCGGTCCTCGGGGACCTGCAGACAGTCCATGTTTTTGCTCATGTTTTGTCCATGTTGAGCAAAAATGTGGACCCTCTGTGGGTCCCCGAGGACCAGACTGGGAAACACCGATCTATTCTGATGTAGACGTTCTCCTCCTAGAGTAGCGTGTTAGCCAGTGGCTATGGCATCATCCATGGATCTGTTGCACAGGAATGCAAACTGGAATGGGTCCAGGCTTGCTGGGCTGTTACCGTTTGTGTGACATGACCAGCTTTTCCAGGCACGTCACGACTGTAAGTTAAAGTGGAGGCACGGCCGTCCTTTCGGCATTCTGTCACACCTACCTTATTACAGACTAGAAGCCACTTTCTGTGGCATTTCAATGCATTTATGGCACATTCATACATTGTACTGATGTCTCATTATCTTGCTTAAATCAGCTGTATCTCTTCAAGATATTGGTGCTTTTTTCCCCCTCTTTCATTCAGGCAAGTGTTTGAGTGCTGGAGAATCATTTGCTTAAAAATGTGTCCATCGCTAACCTCTTTGCTTCATGCATGCTACATAAATAATTATAGACTAACATCAAAACCAGTAGTGTTGATGCCTGTGATCCTTCATCAAAAACAGGGTAAAAAGCAGGCTTCTGCACATGCAACAGCTCAGGCACAGGAAGCGAGTTCTTGTATGTATATACAAGCGTATTTTTGTCACACGGAGCGACAGGAGCCACGAGAGGAAACCACAGCTTGTTGCATGTACTTGCAGGTTCTCCCCAACAGTGTCCTCTTAACCTTCCAGTGGCAGCAGCACAACAGCAGAATCTCCTGCCTTGTTGCTTGCAGTGCCTGCTTGAGGCTTTAGGACGATGGGCAGTCGAAAGTTGGATGGGAAGGTTTCACTCATTGTAGATTGTGTCCCGTCTTCTGGAGTTTGGTGAGACAGTAAGTTCTGGGTGTGGAGCTGGGTCTAGCACCAGGCTTTGTGAGTTTTACAATTTTGTGATCAGTGTGCAGGCTGCCTCTTTGACGCAGTATTGCATGACCTCACCGGGAACGATGACGGCACGGAATTGGCCAGAGGGTGCAGGCACGCCCCAGCCGGTTTGCGATGGTGATTTAGGAGGTTCCACGAGATGTAACTCCATGTGAAAGTCTGGTGAAAAACCGGACTTCACGATTGGTGCTTTGCAGTTGTTCTTCTTGGGTAGGCAAATCTTCCACAATTCATAACAAACGCTTTCAATTTGTTCCAGTAAGTTTTATTGCATTATTGCATTATTTCTTGGCCTGTTTTGTCAGAAGGAGGGTTTTCCATGTGTAGGTTTTCGTGTTAAATTCTCCTGTTTGAGACTGTCGACAAACAGAAGTTGATCATAGGATCACTATCATTCTGGTCTCCTGCTGGGCGCATACAGCCGGTCCGGGAAAAATGTCTCACTCAGGAAAAACGTGTTCCTCCATCTCTGGTCACTGTGGCATTGTATCCCTCTCGCAGTGCGCCAGATTTATGGGTCTGCTTGTGGAAATAGGGTGGATTGTCAAGCATGATTAACAATAATACCATGTGACGTGGCTGGCGACAGCGGCCAGGGGTTTTGAAACGCACGCTGCCGCTGACGTCTCCCCACATCCAGGGCACTGGGTGAACTCGCTATCTGCCCTGGTGATCACTGCACTCCCATCTGGCTTCCGGTGTGTACTGGTAACAAAACCATCAGTTAGAGGTCATGCATTATGTATAATGGCCCTGAAGTTTCCATAACTGCCAGGCATTTTTGTCATGTCATGATGTTTTGGTCCCAGGAGGAGTTGAGCTGCCCAGTTGGTGCAGTCAGATTGTGTGTGTGTGTGTGTGTGTGTGTGTGTGTGTGTGAGTGAGAGAATTATGTTTATACTACATTGTGGGGACCAAATGTTCCTCACCATGTAATAAAATCCTGTTTTTGATATTGCGGGAACTATTTTTCTGGTCCCCACAAATGTCTGTGGACGCATTTAATAAACTGAAAATGACAAAAGTCTAATTTTGTTTGATTAGTTATGGGTAAGCTTAGGGCTGGGTAGGGGTTAAGGTCGTCCTGTTGAGATTAGAGTTTTCCCCATAAAATTAATGGAGAGACACCATAAAGATATAATTGCAAACCAGTTTGTTTGTGTGGGGATTCCAACAATGTCAAGTACTATCCGTGTTTCCTTTCTGTTCTCTTTGCACATGGTGGTGTTCAACCAATGAGAATGCGGGAGGGCACTTCTAGCCCCACCCCCAATCCTTTATGATGTCAAGCAGTGGACGGGCCTGACTTAGTATGATGAGAGTGAAGGGCTAGAGGACTAAGCCCATCTGCTTCTGTTTCAGCTTAAGATGACCCGTGTGCCACCTGGCATGTAGATGGCGGCTATGGTCAGGGATGCTGTGGTGTGGTACCAGAAGAAGGTGAGTGTCATGCCCCCACCCAAACCAGCTGGAAGGGGGAGGGTGGCAGATGGTTACGAGGGAAAAGGAAAACAGCCACTGTGTGGAAAAACGTTAGACTATGCTCTCTGGGTCCAGTTTAAAAGCGCTTGCTTTCTCACACTTCCTCACAGAAAGAATGGGTAGATCTGACCCGTGGAAGGCTAAACCCTCACGCAAACTCTGGCCAGCAGGGGACCGCGTGCCGCCGCATTATAAGCCAAATCTGTGGGGCTGTGAAAGAGGTTAGGCAGGGGGTCACTGATCTTATGCAGAAAGGGCCGTGTTTGTATGTGGGTTTTAGCTGCAACTCCCTGCTTAGATTATTAATTGGAGGACTGATTAGCTGAAGAGTCCTGACATTTGGATTTGAACAGCCGGTCTAAAGGTTACCCCAATGCCCTGCATATACACTGGCCCTTTGCAGATAAGATTGGCCACCCCTGGCTTATGGGATTTGGATTTCCTCATGATTTGATTGGTCATAAACCCTTCAGCCTTAAAGGATTCAGTCCTTATAGTGGATTACGGTCTGGGGAAGGTAATTCCATCCCAGTGCTGATGCCTGATAGGTGGATCCCTCTCACTGTTCTGAATGAGCTTAGCTCTGGAATCAGACATCCCGTGGTTCGACTGCGCTCTGTCCCTTGAAGTAGCGTGAGAAGCCCTCTTCCGTCTGTCTTTGGTCCTGAACGTGTCTTGGCCTTCAGGTTTGACCTGTGGCAGGAGGGATTATTTTGTTGTGTCAGGTTTTGAGGTGCTGGCGGGCATCTTTGCTGACGCTGACAGCTGGGACACGAAGGGGTGCATAAGGACCCAAGAGGGTGGCGGTCATCTTTTCTGCCCAGTTCCAGTCCACTTCTAATCCTTATTCCATATCTGTCTTAGAAAATGACAGAAGTATCCCTGCTCATCCCTCTGCATCCTGTGCTGGTTGTTCTGTCCATTTCCGCAGCCTGCTGGCTCATGTTGCCTGGCCAGTGTTGTAACCCTGAGCTCGCTGACCCAGTTGGCCACCGGTGGTAGGAAGGCGCTAGCAGACTAGCTGCTGTCGTTGTGGAAACGGGCCCCTCTCCATTGCCGCCTCCCCTCTCGCGGCCTCTCTCACTCCTTTCATGGTAGGGCCACAGTTTTGTTGCTGCCAGGTCTCACTGCAACTTGCTGTTACAGCTGCTAAGAAGCAGTACGGGCACAAGATAAGCAACCAGCAACCCTCATCGCATCTGGAAAGGACTGTGTGCGATAATTGATTATGGAAATTTTAACAGCTGTGCTTATGGGCAACCCTGCATCATCCCGGACATGCTGAACAGCAACCATGCCCGGTTTGAGCTTCACGATTCAGATGCAAGGGCTGTTCACATAGAGCTGGTCTTTAGCCGTAAAGCCTTCCGCTCTGACGGCATTTCATCGCGTGTGGGGCTGACATAGTCGACGAATTCGACGCTGAAAATGCGTCGACATCAATATTTTAAATTCACGCATTTTTTTTTTTTTATTTAAATAAAATTACCTTTATGATTTCTAAAACACTTCAATCCATTATAACAAATGTTTTCCTTTAATATCACTACTTATTCATGGGAGGACAAATTATCACAGAAGGAAAGGGTGGTTGTACACTGTGCAAAGTGATGACCTATCACGGCGGTACTACCGCTATGCATGGGCCACAGAAGAGAGAACTAGATCGCCAGAAAAGGCAAAACCACAGTGTTGTCTATTCATGTTTATTAAATGATTTATTAGTATGGAGAGCGTAATATCTTTTGTCCTTGTAGCTGCTAAATACACTCCTTATTAAAATCCATAAAATTGTACGCCTGCTATATTAGAATCTCCATTTAATATGCGATTGTGAAAATGTTTAGGCCAAAATCTGGGCTTATTCTACGTTGATTGATGGTGCCGGCGTGTGCGTTCGTGTGCATTGAACTTGTTGGGACCAGTGTTATCATAAACTAAAACTGAAACGAAAAACCAAATGAAAGAAAATAATTTGTGTACTGAGATAAAAATGAAAACCATATTTAGAAAAAAACATGTCGGAATTTAAACTGCAAAAAGTACCGTCACACCATCAACATCTTTTTACCTTGTTTAACCACAGTATTTCCTCCTTTAAAAGATGCTGTGGCTGCTGATCTGTCCCTTCCTTCATCACGACTTAAGTGCTTATGGCTTGTATGTCGCATGTGATGCGCTCCGCTATCCAAATTTATTAAGCATGAGGATACGCCAAATTTCTACAGGTTGCTAACTTTTGGGCATCACAATACGCATCTCGTTAATATTCTTAGGCAGACGACTAATCTGGTTATTGAATTGTGGGTGAAAATAATATCCATATAGTGCCCAAAAAAAGGCATAAATTATCCAAAGGCCTGCAATGGCATACAGTTTGTTGTTGTCAAAATAAAATTCAACTTAAACAGTCAAATTGATTTTCCGAAGGAAACTCATCACACTTCTGGGAAACACTACTGGCGTGTTTCTCCATCTGCTTCATGGACCGTTTCTCCCCTCAAACCCTCAGCTCACTGCACAGCCAGTACCATGAACCTGCACCCTGTGCTGCTGTTTGTCTAATCTGCCCCAAGCACCCATGGCACAAGAATGTCACTGCATTTTCTGAATACATGTGATCATCCATCCATCCATTTTCTGAAGCCACTTGTAACACTCAGGGTTGTGGGGGCTGCAGAGCCTACAGGCAACGACTGGGAACAACCCAGGATGGGGCACCAACCCATCACAGTCCACACTAATATACCAGTCACACCTATGGGCAATTTTGGTAATCCCAGTCAGCCTCAGCATGTTGGGGGGAAAACCAAAGTATCTCGAGGGAACCCCACACACATGGAACCCTAGAAGAGATTTGAACCCAGGTTCCAGAGGTGTGAGGCGACAGTGCTAACAATTGCACAAATCATATATGTGGTGAGGGGCGGCATGGTGGTGCAGTGGTTAGCACTGTTGCCTCACACCTCTGGGACCCGGGTTCGAGTCTCCGCCGGGGT
>JAODJX010000001.1:11457739-11471575 GCA_026776945.1 Isichthys henryi | reverse complement strand
TGCATCTCATTCGCTGTTGTTTTATGACGACGATTCTTGGTGCCTGAGGTACTTGTGTGTTCGGGGCCGTGTCCCCCCCCCCCCCCAGGAAACAGCTCGGTCTGGCACCAGCGGTAGCTCTCGGCGCTCCAGCCTCCGCCAGGACTCTGGCAGTGCCCGGCCGGAGTCCGAAACGGAGGACATTCTGTGGGAGGATTTTCTGCACTGTGCCGAATACCGGTCGTCCTGCAGCAGCGACAGCGAGCGTGATGGCCCCTCCCACAAGAGGGAGTATCGGGACGATCCCTTCCACCAGGTGGGACCCCAGCACTGTCTGCTGTCATGGCCCTGTCCCCAGGCTATCGTGTACCTGCCATCGTCTTGGCCATGTGCTATTTTACCTGGGTTGTCCTTGCATTCATGGTATTTACACAACACTTTGCACTTCTACTAACACCAGTCACTGCAGTTAAGTAAACTGCTAAAACCCAGCCAGCCAGTCATGTCCCCGTAGGCTGTAACAACATTCACATTCTCTTCTTTAACATTTATTGTTCGTGTGTCGTTACGCAAAGTCAGTCTGTGCTGCGTATCTCGCACTGTTACGCTCTGCACCAGTGATATGAGGAGCCAATTTCGAGAATCGGGGAGGATTTCTTTATTTATTTATTTATTTTAAGTTGATCGATATTGGCCACTACAGCCCATCTGTTTCATTTCCCGCGTCCATATGACTTGTCAGTTGTGCAGATTGTCAGGTTCTGTCACGGGCTGCAGGAAGCTCGAGGCGTGTGGCTCAAACTATCGAGACGTCAGCCGTGTAGAAATTCTTTAAACTGCCTGCGATGTCTGTAGCACCATGTTTTCGAGATGAGGTAGCAACAGAGCGTTGTCCACTACAGCAAATCTAACTAGGCCTTTGCAGAAACATCTTAAGGATGAATACTGCAAAATGGCAAGGCTTCCTCAGGCAAGGAGTACAGCGATGCCAATAAGGATCGGAACTGACAGATAAATATCGAATGCATCAGATCACAGTACCAGAAACGTGGATCAGGACATCCTTAGTCTATACATATCGGGTTTTGTCTTTGTACAGTACTGTTGGCATATTACAGTTATATACAGTGAGATTTTTTCCTATGATTTAAGTATACTAGTGAGAATTGTTTGTCTCTCTTTTCTCTCTTATCTAATCGGCTTTTTTTATTTATCTGTCTAAAGCTTATTTCCCCATTGTGACTGCTTTCTGTCAAATGGGTGTAATCTCATCCACTGGCCCTGTGTGGCTTCAGCATGAACTAAAAGCCATTTCATCGCTAGGGCCACGCCCCTTGGCTGCACTGCCCCAGTCCAGGCCTGGAACGCGTGAGCGCCATCGTGTGGGAGGGTAACGAGTGCAAAAAAGCCGACATGTCCGTGCTGGAGATCAGCGGCATAATCATGAACAGGGTGAGTGGTCGTCAGGGAGGAGATTGAAAACATCCAGAACTAACCCAGAAGGACAGGTTTTTGAATCACAGAAGCAGTTGCAGGAACCCCATTATTGCTAAAAGGAGTGTTTTGAAGCCTAGATGTTTTTAATTAAATGTATTAAAATGGTACATAGTAAGTTTATGAACAGCAAGAAAGGGCTGAAACTATAAGTAATATGTGTGAAATGTTCTTGATGAAATAGGTGAGGTGAAATGACAGGAATTGCGTGGCTCATTCTTCACCATCATGACAAGGCTTGACCTTGTTTGCTGTGTGGCCGGTTTGTAGGTGAATCTTTACACCCCTGGAATTGGATACCAGGTATTCGGGAACCTGGTGTCGGCGATCCTGGCCCTCACGCCGTTCGCATTCAGGCTGTTCCAGCACGAGGACCTGGAGCAGGTGGCCACGCTCTCAGCCAATGAGCTGCTCTGCATCGCCTTCGGCTCCGGTGGCGAGGTGATGGTGGTCGTCATGGTGACTATCAGCTTTGTGGTGCGGGCCTGTGTCATCTGCATCTTCTTCTTCCTGCTGAGCGTGGCGGAGAGAACTTACAGGCAGGTGAGTGAGGGCAGTGGACCACAGGAATGGGAAGGTGCATTGAAATTTAGATCGACCCGAGTTAGAATCTAAATTTAAGGTATTGAATTCAGCAATCGGGTTTTTGCTTTCGGATTTTTATTCCAGTCTCACATTGAAAAGCACCAGAAACCTCTGACTGCTCGTGATCTTTCCACCTCAGAGACTCCTGTTTGCGAAGCTCTTTGGTCACCTGACATCAGCTAGGAGAGCCAGGAAGTCCGAGGTGCCCCACTTTCGTCTCAAGAAAGTGCAGAACATCAAAATGTGGCTCTCGCTGCGTTCCTACCTAAAGGTGCTATTTCCCAGGTCGCATCATCCCACAGTTTAAAAAAAACTGGGTCATGAAAGCCAACGTTCCATTTTTAAAATGCCTCAAGGAAGATCAGCCCCACCCCACCACTAGGAGGGAATTCAGTGATCCATGTTCATTCATGTCTACTCACACCTTCCCTCCTGCCATCTTCTTCACATGTCATAGAGGAGAGGCCCGCAGCGCTCTGTGGATGTAATCATTTCCTCGGCGTTTCTGCTGACGCTTTCAGCGGTCTTCATTTGTTGCGCTCAGGTGAGCACCTTCTCCTGCAATGGCTGCTGGTGACCTGTAGCGGATGACTTTACTCTCTCAGATTGAGGCTAAGGGACAGCAGATTTTACATTTATATAGCAGGCACTTTTTAGCCAAAGCAACAAACAGTTGAGGATGCAACCAGTCTTTGGAGCAGTTGGGAGTTAAAGGCCTTTTTCAAGTGCCCAACAGTGAAATGACTTTGCCAACACTGGGATTTGAACCAGCAACCTTCCGATCACAGCCACTGCATCCTAACCCACTGAGCCACACCCTGCAGATAACTTGTAAATGTCCCAGATCGGTCAAAAAGAGGCAACTGTAAGGTTGTAGAAAGGCCTTCGAAGGAAACTCCATATGATCTCTCTTAAGGGAGATTGAAATGTGAAGCACAAAGGCGGTAAGATTCACCCTGTCTCATTCTCCCTTGTCTGTATCCTGTCACCCTGCTCAGTTGCTCCATGTCCACAAGACCTTCCTGGACTGTCACTACAACTGGGAGCTGGTGATCTGGTGCATCTCCCTGTCCCTCTTCCTGCTGCGCTTTGTCACCTTAGGCTCTGAGACCAGTAAGAAGTACAGCAACACCTCCACCCTCCTCACGGAGCAGGTAGGGGGCAAGCTCAGGGTATGGAGGCCATACCTCTGTCGTGCCGGCAGACGGCCTCTGGCTGACGGCTCTCGTGCTTCCTTACAGATAAACCTGTACCTGAAGATGGAGAAGAAGCCTAACAAGAAGGAGGAATTGACCCTGGTGAACAACGTTCTGAAGCTGGCCACCAAGTTGCTGAAGGTAGAGCTTTATTGCTTTATGCTAGTGCTATTGCTGGTGGGAGTAATGCTGGTGGGAGTAATGCTGGTGGGAGTAACGCTGGCTGTACTCGCAGGTTTGTAGTCGCATACTTTGATGCATTCGAGGAACCATCATCACACACTGGCCAGCTGAGTGATGTCATCTTGTAACTTTTTTTTTCTTCTCAGGAACTGGACACGCCTTTTCGGCTGTACGGTCTCACCATGAACCCTCTGCTGTACAACATCACCCAAGTGGTGATCCTGTCAGCCGTATCTGGGGTCATCAGTGACCTGCTGGGGTTCAACGTGAAGGTGCGCTTCAGCAGTTTCTGTCTGTCCAGTTCTTAGTTTGAGTCCCCACAATAGCAGTAATTATGATGATACTTAACTGATCCCCGTGGGGAAATCCTCTTCTCACCCACCCCGTCTTGCTCTTTGTGACACACACACAGACACACACACATAGGTGAGAGCAAGCTTGGCAGCGAAGGGCAGCCATCGGCACCCATGGAGCTAGAAGCTAAGGGACTTGCTCAATGGCCCACAGATGTGACTATTTTGTGAAGCTGTCCTCAAATGGGCAGCTTTCTGATCACAGGCACAGAGGCTTAGCCCACTGAGCTACATGCTGCCCCCAAATCCATAGTCTATTACATCCAGCAAGTGCTTGTCATTTATCAACTAAGCAAGTGAATTTTTACTGCATAATTATCGAAAAAGTCCATTAATGTAACTGTAATGTACAGACACTCCTCTACTTACGAATTTTTAACTTACGAACTTTCAGACATACGAAGAGGACTGTAAGTCCAAATTATGTTCATTGGGCTCCTGTTTCCTGTCCGCAACATCAATTTTTTTTTCCTGTGCGCCAATTCCGCCTAGTACGACTTCTGGCCGCTACTCCCGCCGCGCAGCAGTGTAGCGTGCGAACTCCCAGCAGCCTAGTTCTTAGTACTTGCGTATATCCTTAAAATGATGTTGAATAACGACTTACGAACATTTCAAGTTGCGGAACGCATCTCATTCGTAAGTAGAGGAGCGTCTGTATACTTCACAGTATTAGTATCTTGATTTTGATCATCAGGGTTATTGTACGTTATGTTGAATTGAAATTTGGATTTTTCCCATTCGTAGTTGTGGAAAATCAAATCTTGATGTGGAGTGAAAAATCAAATACTGTCAAGAAGCTACAGGAATCTGGAGGGTCCTTCATCAGAGGAGATCAAGTTCCTCTGAACTGCGAGGAGCCCTGCTGACACTGACCAGACATCTAGGAGAACGGACTGGCATATCCCCAGATTTTGTTTCTCGTTTTTTGTGCAATCCTGATATTTATTTGAACATTTCACAGTTTTTTTTTTTTTTTTTTTTTTTTAAGTAAAAACGTGTGTTTCCAGTGTTTAAGTATTATTTTAGCAAGAACTGTTACTGTCAGTATGAGATATTATTCTATTCGTTTGCTCTGAGTTGTTCAGATTATTGAATTTAGCAGCTGGTGGGTGTTTCAAATACCTTCAAAGGCTGAGCAGTGTTTTCACTTGGCGTGTTGTGCAAAAGGTCAAGGGCTGATTAGGCCCGGAATCTTGGACCAGCCTGTAACCATGGCGGCCGCTCCAGGAGGTTTACAACGCGGGGCTCAGAAGCCTGCGAAGGCAGCCATGGGCCTCCCTTCGCAGTACCTGCCAGGGTGGGGGGCGGGCAGTATGGCCGTGGTCGTTTCCATGACACCTAGGTGCTGTGACTGGGCACGATGGCTCCGCAGTGTGTCACTTATGGTGCGTAGGACACAAATCCGTATCCTTATGCTGTCGCTTTATGAAACTTTTATACCTTTTATTATTTTTACTTCTGTACTTATTATTTCCTTAACAGGTTTAAAGTGATGTTTGTCTATTTTGTTTGTTTGTTTGTTTGGATGGATGTTTCCTGAAGTACCTGGTTTGAAGCTGACTCAGAGTTTTCCATCCAGGTCTGACCTTTCTTGTCACCAGTGGTGTTTCTCCACATCACCTGTGACACAATGGT
The DNA here is from genome assembly GCA_026776945.1 of Isichthys henryi. NCBI lineage: Eukaryota > Metazoa > Chordata > Actinopteri > Osteoglossiformes > Mormyridae > Isichthys > Isichthys henryi. Next base: position 11,466,150 of record JAODJX010000001.1, on the reverse strand, counting down.
GACACAGTTTGCCTGCCACTGGTCAGACAAAAAGCTGTTTCGATTTCTGACAATAGTCATCAGAAAATGGACTTTTAGCCAGGCTTGGGCTTTTGGTGTGTTTACTTGGCCTGGTAGTGTGCACTTTAAAAGGAAATGTTACCTTTTTTATAATGGGGGGGGGGGGCAGATCAGAATTATAGCTTTTCTCTTCATGTTTGCTCGTCGTTGTGACAGAGACCAAAGGGCATTTTGCTAAAAAAGGAAAAAAAAGGGAAAAAATAACTAACTCCGTATCACCTGTTTGTTCGTTTCTTAAGCATGTTTTTGAGTATTACGGAACTTTCATTGAAAATGCTTGGAAGCGTATTCCTCCTTTTTTAATTCTTTTCCCCCCCATATAATTATCCAGGATGTTACATTGTAGACATAAGAACATTTGCAGAAAAATGTTTTAGGGGGAATAACTGAATTGTTTTATTTAAAATGAGACACTCCATTGCTCTGCATATTTAAGTTTTCATTCCTTCCTTTGGAAATGATGTGATATTTCTGTTGTAAATGGCTGTTACACATTTTTGTACAGTATAGGGATTGTGAAGTATTCTCTAATCCAGTATACTAAGAAATATGTTACAGGCTATGGCTTCTGAACAAGAAATCTGACCATAACTATGTTTGGTTCCCATGACTTGGTGTAACATGTGAATTGTGTTTCACACTCCTGTCATTAAATACTCGTGGTTGACAGCTACGTTTCTCATCTTCTTTCCCATTGGACGGTTTTCAACAACTACCAAAGCAATTAATAATCCTTGATATCGTTTTTCTCCCCCCACTGTTCAGTATCAAAACCCCCGAAAATGTGTGTCTGCTCTCATTAATCATGTCACGCCACCAATCAGGTGTGTTATCAGATCTGGGTCTTCTTATCATCATATCTTGTCTTACAGTTGACTGCATTTCAAGGATCAGTAGAATAGATTTGCAAAATGAAAGGAGTTACAGAAGTTCATCTCCATTACAGGTCAGAGAATGTGAGTTTAAATGTCGTAGCAGTACATGTTCAGCCAGAGGTTCGACCTGAATGAGGTTCCATTGAGGCTGGTCCGTCTCGTCGCATTCGGACCACCTTATCTCCCATTTGGCATAAGCCGCTGTTGACACAATGAGTGAACTTGAGCTGTGGGTTACTGATTAGAGCTGATTTTATGAGGTGCCTTAAATAAAGCCAAGACCAAAGTCTCTTTTGGAAGCTCTCCATCACTCGGTCGTCAACTAGAAACAGAGTCTGTTGGAGCTCAGGTAAAATCCAGTCATTTTTCCAGAATCTTTTGTTAAAGATATTTATATTTATCTGTAAAGTCTTGTGCTTCCCATATAGCTGCAACTTCCAGAACAAGGTTGTGGTTCTTCTCATTGTTGCCACACCATAATCTACCATGTTTAATGCTTAATTGAGGACCTCTGGTGGTGTAATTGCTTTCACAGACAACGGAGCACGAGTGTTTACCAGTCATGTTCTGAAATTAAAATTAACGATTCAGAAGTTAAACTTTTACATTAATGAGATATAACGTGTTTATATCATGTGTTTTTGTTGTATTTTACAACTTAAATGTAGCTTGCTTACAGTGATTAACAAAAAAGTGAAGATCTTTTATGTCCAGTATTCAAGAGATTTTAAATCAAACTTGGATATTTTTTGCAGTTATGTTATTGATATTTTTGTATTGTAACTACAGCTGATCAACATGATGGCAGATACAAAATCGCCCGACTCTTGCTGTTCAAAACTGAAGGTCAGCCCCTTCCACTCACTCGTTATCCATTCACACTTGGGATAATCCTATGCAACAAGGTTTCTTCGTCACCCTTTCCCTTTAGATTAAGGGTTAATTGTCGAACAGAAATTGTATCTACTGCAAATTACATTCAACATATTAAACGTTTTAGTTGATATGCACAAAGGAAGCTCACGGAAATGAAGTACGGCTACAGGATATTGCCCTTTGGCGACCGATTGTTGTTCACTTTTCTCCTCCCTCATTCTTGTTTAATTTCTCACAGACACCTCACACTGTCTGTGAGTGAGTCCAACAATAAGGATGAAAATGATTATGATTGTCTTAGAGAGCATATGCAGACCTCGTGCAATGGCAGAGCCGAGCTTTACACTGATTTTTGTAAGCATATACTGGCTAATCTTGAAAAGGAACGATCGTTAAAATTTGCAAACATTGCTAAGTATTGTTTCTTGTGATAGAGTAAAAATGTTTTAGAGCAATTTATTGATAACCACCATCCATCGAAGCTTACCGAGGGGGACGCCTCCTACTTGCTGAACTTTATCTCCAAGATTTCTAAATACTGGTTTTGTATTGCAAAACAGCTTTGCTTTTCTAGAACTGTCAAAATATCATAATACTGCATCACATCCAAGCTGTATGACAGCATGAACAATTAGATACCACCCGTATCTCAATCCAGCTGACTGTCACGGTGCTTGCCAGGGCCAGATTAGAGTTTTCACTGCTTCCGGGGATGCAGCACACATGACATCACATCCAAAAGAAACACAGCTGATTAGATATTAAATCACATTAACTTGTTAAAGGTCTGGGACTGGGGAGTGGCTTATTTGGGCTTGTTCTGCTTGGTGCCCCGCAAGAACGTGGTGCCACTGGACATGTGCCTAAATGCCCATAAGGTTAGTCTGGGCTTTCAGATGTGACAATTGCACGTGCATATTATGTGATGTCGATGTTAACGTCACATATCATGCAATGAAGATTTTTGCTTGATATTTTAACACTAAATCCAGTTTATAAACCATCGCATTTCCTGGTAATATTCCATATGAATAAGAGAATGTGGCTCGAGTATCCGCATATAGCTGTGATCGGAAGGGCTGGTGAAGGTCTGATGATTCACAGGTTTCTTCCTTTGTTTGCCTGACAGTAATCAGATACTGTACCAACTCAGACACCATTGCATTCTTCTTTATTAATAACCTACCATGAATGCCTCACAAATGGAGGATTGATAATAAAATGAACGCAAAAGCCATCCAAGTCTGGACCCAATTATTGCAAATATATTTTATTGTTAATACGTGTTCCTATTGCCAATGAACTGACATTATATAATCATCTGATATGGTAGAACATTGTATGTTTAAAAGACTTTTCCCTTTGTATAACTTCCAGTGGCTTTTGGGCAAGATTTTAATTACTATTTGGTCAGACCCTAATTTTTAAAAAGGTGAATACTGTAGTTTGCTCCAAGACGCACGGCGCTGATGTATCGATGCTGCAGGTTGGTTCAAACTGTTTTTACGAACAGTGCTCGACAGTTTTAAGTCATTCACCTCTAAGCATTTTCGCAGAAATTTGAGTCATCCTTGTTGGTTGTATAACCCTCCAGCTTGTGGGAAATAATCCAGCTTGCATATTGATGTAGTTTGCGACCATCCATGCTCTCTGTGTTTTTACCTATTGGTGAGCCCCTCAGGGATAACTATGCAGAACGGGCATTTTATTGATTTGTTGATCATCACCTGAGGAATTCTGTGCTTTTACAACACTCAGGGGATACCCTTTGACACAAAACCAATCAAACTGGCCTTTAATGATTAACTTTCTTCTTTGCATGCCTCCTCTCCCCTGGTGCTGCTATGGCACAAATGGCCACTATAAGTTGTTTAGTATCTTACATAGTTCTATTCTCTAGAGCAGGGGTCACCAACATGGTGCCCACGTACCCGTTATAAAAATAGTGAGCAGCGTCTAACATTTAATTTTATCCTGTTGCTATTCTTCTTTAATCACATTTGCATGTATATAGATTTGAAAATGACATTATCTAAAAAAAAAAAAAAGCTTTTAAAACACGATTATTGTACTGAGCAAATTTGTTATTTAACAAATAAGAGTGTATCAAACTGGTAGCCCTTCGTATGGCTCAGTACCCGTGAAGTAGCTCTCAGTTTCGAAAAGGTCGGTGACCCTTGATCTAGAGTGTGCCACATTAACTTGATCTCTCTTAGGGCACCACAACCTGGGTGATACTGAATACTTTGAGAGTTGCTTGTGCAGTTTGCTGATTTCAGACCTTGGGGATGTTCATATTTACTGAAGCATTTCAGGGGAGCATGTTTGTGGAAATATGCAGAAACACAGTCCACATCACTTACTGAAAGGTAGCAAATGCAGAAAAGGAAATGCGATAGAAGCATAAAAGTGTCAGATGCCCAAGCTGCTGAAGAGAATATTGTTGGAAGTGCGAAAACGACTCGTAAGGGACATAATATCCATTAAATGGGCATTCGACTATATATTTAATACAATACCAGTCAAAAGTTTTTGCAGACCACAGGTTTTTACCACTTTTTACCTTAAGCGCCAGGATAATGCTCCCGTCTGTGATGTCTCCCGCCAGCTGTTCCTAGTGTCCCTGTCCTTCGTCTTCTTCGCCAAAGCCTTCCAGGGGAGTTACATGAAGAGCTCTATCACCCAGATCGAGAGGCGTTTCGACATCCCCAGTTCGCTGATAGGCGTGATTGACGGCAGCTTTGAGATAGGTGAGCATGCCGGTCGTCTATCTGCATATCAGATGTCGGTAAACAATGCTGCTGGCTTTCCAATGACGCGTTTAATCCAGAGTTTTGTTCGGTTCACGCCAAAAAATCCATTTCCATTTAGTGCTAATTAGTGTTTCCAAGATAATACTATCAGTGTTAATTCTTCTGCGCTCTCTCTGGTCTTGTGCACTCAGGTAATCTGCTGGTTATTGCATTTGTCAGCTACTTTGGTGCTAAACTCCACCGTCCACGGCTGATCGCCATCGGATGTCTGATTATGGCCTTAGGATCCTTTTTAACTGCTCTACCTCATTTCTTCCAGGGCAGGTAAATGATGACCCCTTCCAAACAATACACCTCAAACCAATAACTTACGTTAAGACCCATGTTCATCTGGGCACCCATGTTCCCCTCTACACTATACTCTACACTATACCCTACCCGTCTACCAGCACAATAGCAGATGCAATAAAATTGTTTCCATCCTCATTATTTATGTCTTCTGATATTCAAAACGTTTTATTTGGCGTATGCAGGTATAAGTACGAAACAACTATTTCACATTCTTTTGAGTCCAATTCTACTGAGAACATCCTCCCATGTACGGCAGGTCAGACTGAGGCAGAGGATTCAGCGGAGACCAAAGCAGGTACGTGCCGACCCCGTAGCAGTGAGTGTCGTAGGCACATCACTACAAAAGTTTTGTAAATATTGAGTTGACTAACCCTGGGAAATTCCAAGCAATAAACTCGCAGAGTTCATTGAGACAAGCCAGGAGTTCAGGAAGTAAATAATGAATGAGTAAAGACCCGTGGTCTTTGTACTCAAGGGCATTCATATGTCTGGGGAATATATTGTGACAGACACTGAACAGTGAACATACAACTGAGGTTTGTAATTGAGTAAAAATATCCCTATAATAAAAAAGGAAATAAGGACGGGAAAACAAAGAAAAAAGGAGCAAGAACACCAGATTTTTTAAATACTCTTAATATAATAATAATATTTTTTCTGTCGTTTTCTGAATTGCAAACCCCGGAGAAATAAATGCGTAAAGTTGAGAGTAACCAGCAGAAATGATCCATAGAGACCATCCCCCCCCCCGCATGATAACTTATTTCAGTGATGCAGCACACACTGTCTTTTTCGTTGCTTTCCCCCATCAGCGTGCGATAGGGAGTCTGGCTCCCCCATGTGGATTTATGTGTTCCTGGGTAATATGCTGCGTGGGATCGGAGAGACACCCATCATGCCGCTGGGAGTCTCCTACCTGGATGACTTTGCCCGCGAGGAAAATGCCGCCTTTTACATTTGTAAGAAAAAATACGGAGCCAAAATAAACTATGTAAAAGTCCGTAAATGCTAAGATAAGGACAATAAGGGTGTGTGTTCTGTCTGTTTCTCTTTGAAGTTCTCTGATCCACTGAGAGGCTTTGTGCTCCTGTGGTTTATTTGCTGTGCTTCTGCTTCCTAAAGCGATTCTACCAAAACAGTAAAAGTGACCGAAGTTCACTTTAATTTAAGTGGAATGTTGCATCTCCCGCCTCCTCTCTGCAGCCTGCGTGCAAACCATCGGCATCCTGGGACCTATGTTTGGGTTCATGCTGGGGTCTTTCTGTGCCAGGCTTTACGTTGACATCGGGGCTGTGGATTTAGGTAACCAACTTTCTTCATGTGTCCAAATTTGAAGAGTTTTTCATAAAAAAAAAATAAACCATGACTTCACAGTAATATGTTTTGGTATAAAATTCCAAAGTTTCAGAAAGTATGTATTTATTCCAAGTTATCATAGGAGTATCTGTACTCAGAAGCGTAGCCAAAACTCAGTCAATAGGAGGACAAAAGAGTGACACCCTACGCTTAAGGCTGGAAGATGAGTGGCGATGTGTTGACTTGTTTTGTAAAGCCCTGTGCCCAGTGACATGTTGTCTGTGCTTACAGAGAGCGTGTCCATCAATCACAAGGACTCCCGCTGGGTGGGCGCCTGGTGGCTGGGTTTCCTGGTTACTGCGGCTGTCATGCTTCTGGCTGGGATCCCCTTCTGGTTCCTGCCTAGATCTCTCCCCAAGCAGGGCGAAGGGAAGACCAAGGACAAGGCCAAGGATGAGCACAGCGCGGCCCAACAGGAGTGCTTTATTGTAGAGGAGAAGTGCAATACAGACCACGAGAAGCCATGCCTGATGCACCTATCAGAACTGGCCAAAGGTCTGTGATGTCACATTCTTCATACACGCAGCTTTCACACAACCTTAGCCTGACACGGCGACCAAGAAAACCTGACGAAACAGTGGATTGTTTTGTGCATCACATGTTTGGTGCATCACTGTTCGTTTCTCTGTAAACACTCAGCAGACGAATATGTCCCCATCATCTCCCAGACTTCCTGCCGTCTTTGAAGAGGCTCTTCAGCAACAGCGTCTTCTGTTTGCTCTTGCTGGTGGCAGTGGTGCAAGTCAATAGCTTCATAGGGATGATCACCTTTAAACCCAAATTCATGGAGCAAGTTTATGGTCAAGCACCCTCAAGGGCCATTTTTATGATTGGTGAGTTGTCTAATTGGTTCCTTGAAGTTTTACGGAATAACTAATAATAATAAAATTTAATCTGTCACCTTAATTCTCCATGAAGTCAATAGCATTATCTCTATGTGTAAGCATTGTCAGCATATGGCACATGCAAAATATGTCTTTCCATCCTTTCCTTCTGCCAGGCATTATGAATTTACCTGCTGTGGCCCTGGGGATGATCACAGGAGGCTTTATTATGAAGAAATTCAAGCTGAGCATTTTGGGGGCTGCAAAGGTGTCCTTCTGCGCCTCGCTCTGCTCATTCCTCACTCTCCTCTTGCAGTACTTCCTGCAGTGTGGCAATGCACAAGTGGCTGGTCTAACAGTCTCCTACCAGGGGTAAGTGCTTGGGGTCACTTGGAAACCAAGAACCCGCTGGAGTCTTGCTCTCACTGGCCTGGGGATCTTATTTTGCAAGAGATTAATGCTTCAGTTCATCCACGCTGTTTATTTTTTTGCGTTCATTTGCCTGACTGACAATTCTGACTATAGCAAAGCTGTCTGACTGGGCTGTATATCGAGGCAAGTCCACAGGGGCAAAGGCCCCAGCTGTAAGCTAACTGGCCCTCAGAGTGCCTCCTCTCCTGTCACTCAGTAATTCAAACTTTTCATTGGTTAATAACAAGATGGGCACCTCTCTATGAATTATGATCCCTCTTTTGTACCCCACATTAAAAAAATCCCAGAATCGCCCCTGCTGATGTAGCATGTAGCACAGGAGTCTCCTTTTGTTATGAGCTAAAGGTCAAATTAAGTTAAAGTGTCAGCAACATAACCCATCCATCTTTCATACTGCTTATCCAATACAGGGTTACTTAGCAACAAATTACCACGCTAATACTGCTGTGTCTGATGCATCAGTTGAGTGACAACACTAAGAGCTGTGGCTAGGAGTCCTGGGGAAGCGTCTGTTCCCTTGTACTGACTCACACTCTCCTTTGCCAGACTGAAGAATGTCTCCTACAACCAGGAGAGCCTGCTGTCCCAGTGCAACCTGGGTTGCTCCTGTTCACTGAAGCACTGGGACCCTGTTTGCGGACATAATGGCATCACCTACGTCTCCCCCTGCCTGGCTGGCTGTCAGACCTCCACCAGAGTGGGCAAGGAAATGGTGAGTCCGCCCATGTCATCTCTGTTTATTATGCGAAGTCCATCCATCCATCCATCCATTGATCCCATTCACCCACCCAACCATCCATCAATCATCCATCCATCCATCCATCGACCCACCCGCCCATCCCATCAACCCATCCATCGATCCACCCATCCATCCATCCATCCAT
>JAODJX010000001.1:11443203-11455856 GCA_026776945.1 Isichthys henryi | reverse complement strand
TGACAACCTGGCCTCCACAATCCCCCGACCTATGACAACCTGGCCTCCACAATCCCCCGACCTATGACAACCTGGCCCCCCACAATCCTATAACCCTATAGCAGGGGTAGCCAATCTTATCCGCAAAGGGCCGGTGTCTGTGCAGGTTTTCGCTGTGAGTCCCTAGTTAGATTACTAATGAAGAGTCCTCACACCTGGGTGTGAACAGCTGACCTAAAGGGTATCCCAATAAGATTGTCTACCCCTGCCCTATAGAGTTGGTTTGGAATGACCTTGATTGAAGAATAAGAGCAAAGTCACCAAGCTGTGCCCAGAACTTGTAAAAACTCCTTCAGGACTCTTGGAGAAGCATTCCAGGTGGCTACATCTCGAAGCTGTTTGAAAGAATGCCAAGAGTCTGCATCAAAGCAAAGGGGTTGTTTTGAAGAATCTAAAATTTATTTCAGAAATTAATGTTGAACTCTTATCATAGTCATTGCAATATTTCCTACATATTACTTTGTTGTCGAAGCCTTGTACTATAAGGTGAATAACAGTTAAAAGAGAAACAAATGCATTAAAGGTGATGTGTCCAAATTTCTGACTGGCACAGTATATATCAAACAGTACGGTTTCTGTGATAATCATGTTCAGAAAATAAAGGCAGTTGGTGTTTCTTAGTTGCTACTGCCGGTGCTGTGAAGGCTGTCTGTTGGGATAATAAGCTGGCAAGTGCTGAGTGGGTCTTTCTCGCAGGTGGAATCCCGTCCCCCATTTATTTCGGGGCATTGATTGACAGGACATGTCTGAAATGGGGCACCAAACGGTGCGGCGGACGGGGGGCCTGCAGGCTTTACAACTCGGACGCGTTCAGGTGAGTGTCGCACAGCCGTCGCTGTGAAGCTCCCTGACCCACATGATCTCCAATACAGCTTCAATGGAAGCTCAGTCTAGCTGTACCTGCTGTCGTGAGGGGGGGGGGGTCACCTGGGGAAGCTGTGCCGGGCCCAGGCCCAGGAAAGGGCCCAGGTTTAAGGGGCTCTGAATCTTGGGAGCCCGGCTTAAGTCATTTTTGCTCAGCAGTTATGCGTGGCAGTTCTGCTTCTGCCTAGTCAGCTTGACAATGTTTGTAGTCTGCTATTTGCCTCACTTGTACGTCGTTTTGTACATTAATGTCTGCTGAATGAAGTAAACATAAATTTATGATGGTGGTAATCAGTCAGCCCAGGACCAGCTGCTAGGTTCTCCGTTCCTGTGCTTCTGCTGCATGGCTCTGACTGGTGTAAGTATTATGATTCGTCTGTCACAATGTAGGATGACCTTCCTGGGCCTGATCTACGGGCTGTACACCCTGTCCTACGTGCTGTGGGTCTTCATGTACACCAGGCTGTCCCGCAGACAGAAGAAGCTTGCCCTTCGGGACCAGGCCAAAGCCATGGAGATGGAAGCCAACGGACTGAGCCGGGATGCCGGGGATACCATATCCAAAGAGACCACCTGTGAGGGGAGCAAGCAGGGTGTGGACGGCACAGAGAGCAGAACGTGAACTTTGGGCGTGTGGGATCATTGCTCTCTTCCACAGCCAGAATCTCCCAGTGTCTGTCCAATTATCCTCACTGCCACTGTGATAATATATCCAAGTTACATTCTGACTTCCGTCCCTGAAGTCTGACTAGCTTCTTTTCGCATTTTCACGCTATTTACGTTCAATTTGAACAGTTGTGGAACAGTGTGGAAGGCAAACACACCCATTTGTGCTGTCACCCAGATCGTCCTCATACTGTCACCCTGTACCTTTCCCAGATGACAAAAATCCAAAATCTGTTTAAGCTCACTGACATTTAGGTTAGATAGGAATAGACAGAGAACATAGTTGGATGGGTTGCATAAACTGCCATCCATCAAAGCTCATTCTAACTAAATCCCTGAATTCCTGTACAGCCTCTGGATTAAAACAAACATCTATATCATTAAACAGCATAAGAGGGGCTCTGGAACATCAGATTTTTTCCACATCTCTCTGTACATATGTAAGGTCATCATTCTAATTATATTAATTTGATTTTCACTTTTGTTTACTACATGTATCAGCAAGAATCTAACACAGAAAGAGAATAGATCTATTCTTGGATGAATGAATTGCCTTCATAATTCATTCATTATTAATTCACAGAATGTTCAGTGTACGTTCATCATGCATTCATAAAACATTCATGTAAGAAGTATGTAATTTTACCTTTAATATACATTGATAACAAACATTATATGATGAGAAGAAGCATTATAATCATATAATGTTTGTTATTAATATATATTAAAGCTGTTAAGGTATGTTAGTATGTTTAGATATACTTACATGCTGCTTATGAATGTTCTATGAATGGATTATAACTGCATTATGAAGGTGTACTGAATGTTCTATGAATGGATTATAAATGCATTATGAAGGTGTACTGAATGTTCTATGAATGCATTATAAATGCATTATGAAGGTGTACTGAATGTTCTGTGAATGAATAATGAATGAATTATGAAGGTACAGTTAATGTAAAGCGTTACTGAGAATAGCCTATAAATTCTGATATTATACAAAGCCAGTCAAAAATTTGGATGCACCAAAATTTGCTGAAAATCAGTTGTGTAACAACCCTAACCACACCTCCAGGTTTTGCAAGCACTGTGTTGTGACAGGTGACCTGGCACCCCGCAATCCCCCAACCTAAACCCTATAGAGCTGGTTTGGGATGAGTTGCATCGAAGAGTAAGAGCAAGGTTGCCACCTTGTGCCCAGAAATTGTGGAAACTCCTTCAGGACTCTTGGAGAAGCAGTCCAAGTGGCTACGTGTGGAAGCTGTTTGAAAGAATGTCAAGAGTCTGAAATGCTGTCATCGAAGCAAAAGGGGGATATTTTGAAGAGTCTTAAACCTGAGACAACTTTGAGATGTTAAACATAAAGCATCTCTTGATCTTTGCAATATGTGACAGTGAGTGAGAAAGAAGTGTATTAGAAGCAGGTGTGTGCAGAATTTTAGCGGGTAAGTCTATGTCTAGGCGAGATTGACACATTTTACAGTGTCAATGTTGGCTTTTACATATAATTGGTTTCCTTGAATAACAACCTCAGCCTTAATCTTGTCATTACATGCCTGGGTGTTATTTAATTTTTTATTAAGAGTGTTTATGCTGCTGGTTTCTGAATCTGGCAGATTGTGTTCATTGACAGCTGTACTGCCTACCCAGTGTTACAAATGACTCTCTTTGCTAAGTTAGCTATTCTTCTGTCTCCCTGTTGCACGTGTGTTCCTGTTGAATCGTTCTGTACACTCAAAAAACTGTAATGTTGCAGAACGCACAGCAGGGTGCGCCAAAATGCTGGCCATTATTGTCTAAGAGCTCCAGCAGTTGCACTGCAAAGTCATCAAAAACAGTAGTTGCAGTCAATAAATGCAGCCAGAACAATAAAAAGAAAACAATCTGTCAATACAACTAAATTTAATTATTAAAAATGTTTTTCTATAAATCTAAACCACTGTTACCCAGTTCAACTCAATTATTTATTACCCATCCTGAAAGTGAGCTTATAATCATGTTTTTTTTAATATATTCCTTTCTATTGGTTTAATACATAAAATATATTAGTACCACATTAAAGGCAGGCTGTTATTTAGGTAGACAGCCTCCTTAAAATGTGTGGATTGTTTATATGGACTATAGCATCTGCTGCAAAAAAATAAGGGTACACTATAAGGCCAAAATACGTGCACACTGCTGTTAATTAGAGGAATTGACTAATTAATCCACACCCACTGCTGATGTAGGTGTTTAATTAAGCACACTGTCACGCAATGTCCTGCAATAAACATCAGCGGCGGTATGGGTGGGTGTACAGGAGAGGGTAGTGACTCTCTACTTGGCACCATCATAGGATGCCATCTTTCCAACAATTCAGTTCACTGCATTTCTGCCCTGCTGGAGCTGCCCTGCTCAGCTGAAATAATAAAGGTCAAAACATCCGGGAGGAAGTTCAGTTACAGAGCGGCAGGCTACACACGCTGACGTGAAAGGGACCTGATCACGCAACGATAATATCCCACCCGCAGTATTGCAACATCTGATGAAAAACCTTCTATAAAGCGTAGATGTTATTACAAAGACAATGTGCCAACCGACTTCAGACTGAGACCCTTGGACAGGTTGGTGTCCACATACTTTTGGCCAGAAAGTGCTGCTTTCCGAAGCACAGACATTGTTGGTTTCCTTTCATTGCATCACAAATACCTTTTTTCACTTTTTAAGAAGTCCTAGTTTGTTCTCTGTTCTCCTCTTTTTGTGAATGACATGTTGTTTATATGAAACTTAGTACATGGTTTACACAAATATGATGTGTGCACTCCACAGCTGTACTTCTGTATGTATCAGTTCCAAATTCTAGGGACTTAAGAAAGCCTGAGAATTTAAGTTCCCTACGAGTTCCTCATTCAGCGTAAATGTTCCACTGAGAAAATGTTAAGATATGGCTGGAAACCCTTTGTTATAGGCAATCAAAGTATTCTTAAGGGAACCGTACTACAGTTGGACCTCTGAAAGGGGAGGAACGTGTGTCCACATCCACCTTCCCTTATGTCCATATATAGAGACACTTCTCTTGTGCACAAGACAGTGTAAGTAATAAATGTCCAGAGAGCGACACTTTCTCAGCGAGCCCCAGCTCCTTGGCTTGGCTGCAGGGCAGAAACGAATTGTACCCGGCCCCCTTTGTGCAGGAGGGTGAGGAGTGGCAGCGAAGAGCCGTGTGCACGTGGAAAGCCGTGCCAGCCTCCTAGTGAAAGCACGGATTCACACTACTGAAAGAAGCTCGGAACGTTTTAGTTCCCATATTTTTCCTACTCGGTGGTACCGAATTGTCTGAGAATCAGGACTCTTTAGAATGGCACAGGTTTGGTCAAAGGACAAAGACGATTTGCAAGTAAAATGCTGGTAACTCTCAGGGGTTTTTTTTTGCTTTACAGAGACTGAAAGGTCTCATGTTTCTAGGAGAGAGACTTGGCTGATCTACATCCGAGGCATTTGGGAGGCCTTTTTTATCCCCTCTCAGTGTTTTTTCACCCCAGAGACAGGTGTGCACATTGTCCTGCACTGTAATCAGCACTAAGCCTTTTTGTAGATACTTTTTACTGATATTTTTCAGTAAGTGTGACCTGATATAGGAATGTCTGAACTCCTGAACTGAGGAATACGTTGATTTTCACTGATTAACTAAAGGTAAGTGCTTGCGTTAGCTATGACCACCTGACATTCACACTAACTTCAGCTTCTTTATAAAGGTGAAACAGGTTTGCTTTCTGTTTTTTGTATTATATTTGTTCACAACTGTTCATAAGTCTGCCAGTGTCTGCGATCTTAGGGGCTGCATTAATTGATTTGCCGCTATAGGCAAAAATTACATTAGGCAAACTTTCATGTGCTTTGCACTGCTTTGCTGTGAGATTCTGCTGTAGAGCTGTGCTTAACACTGTTAACGCTTTAGTAAATGACATCTTTACCTAAAGCGACCCTGGCTACTGCGTTGTAGGTGATGTCCGAAGGAATTATAAACCAGAATGTTCCCAGCGTTGGTATGTCAGCTTGGGCATGGCACTGAGCATTAGTAGTTTCAGGAGATTGTCATTAATAAATTACTTCAGAAAGTATTAGGTAAGGAAATGGGATCAAATTTCGGTGAGTTTTTGGTGGTACTACATCAGCAGGCAGTGTGATTCATGTAGTCTTATGACTGCAGTAGGCTGGTTTAGAGATTATATATAATTAACATAGTCGAGCTAAATATAGGTTAGTCTTTCATTTGCACCTCACTGAGGTACAATTTCTTTGAAAATCAGTAAGAATTAAAATCAGCTTTAAAAGAGGGATAACAGAAGAACAAGAAGCTAATGAAATTATACATTTTTTTTTTTGCAACCTTTTGAGTACTTTTTCCAGACGAACGGAAGGAGAAACATCTGGCTGACAGGGGGAAGGAATCTGAGAGCAGGGCTGAGTTACTGGCAGAGTCTTATTGTGCCTGACAGACAATCTCCGGTGGACGATGTACAGCGACGCGGTAGGGGATGAGGACAAAACAACCAGTCGGCAGGTGCTCTATGTGGCAGACCGCAGGCCCAAAGTTCCTCGCTGCTTCTCCCAGCTAAAGGTATCAAGACCCTGCAGACTATTCAAGCAACAACATGTCAGTTAAAGAAGTATTGTAGGATGTGCATTAGGTTGATGGTGTTTTGGGTGAATCATGTGTTCAAGCGTGGAGTCGGTGGATCGTGTGGACAGCTCTGCACCAGCCTTAAACTACCTCTCTTCTCTGATCATCCAGATATTTATCGTGGCGCTGTCCTTCGTCTTCTTCTCCAAGGCGCTTGCGGGCACCTATATGAAGAGTGCCATCACGCAGATCGAGAGGCGCTTTGACCTCTCCAGCTCCCTCACTGGGCTCATAGATGGTGGATTCGAGATGGGTAACGTTTTATAAACCTGTGTGCCAATAGAGGCTTGCACAACTTTAATGCTACTTGGGTGCATAAACCTCAGGACTTTGATTCCTCAGCTGGCTCTATGCTGCCCTCTGCAGGTAACCTGCTGCTCCTGGCTGTTGTAAGTCATTTTGGAGCCAGCCTGCACCGGCCCCGGCTCATTGCAGCAGGCTGTACACTCATGGCAGTCGGCTCTGCCATTTCCGCCCTCCCACACTTCTTCATGGGAAGGTAAATATTCCTCTGTGGTAAAAAAAAATACAGTGAAGGATCATAAAATATCTCGAACATGTGGTAGATGTAAAGACGCTCAGGGAGTCAGGTACTCAGCTGCACACAGCAGAAAGCAGATAAAGCCAAAAGGAAGCTCTCTGTACTGTCACTTTCCCACAGGTACAAATATGACACTATTGCAACAGCCTGGCTGAATGGAAGTTTCAATATAGTTCCCTGTCTGGAGCCTAAGCAAGAGACAAGCCAGCTGGTCAACCACCTGACAACACCACCTGAGAATGGAACTACAGAAACAGAACAAGGTAAATACCCTTCATATATATTTTGAGGCTCAGTTTAACAATAATCCGCTTGATTCCGGTGGCTGTTTTGTGTCCCTGTGGTTGTGACTTTCAAACTATTGGTTGACTCATTAGGCGACATACTGTAGGCAGCCACCAAGGGCGCCAACTCTTGAGGGGGCTTTGACTTAACAAGACAGATTCATTTTGTCCTGGATGGGAGCACCGGCAGTAAAGCTCACATAGGGAGCCACGTGGGCTTCAGCCAGTACTTGTGTACCTACAGTATAGGTATCAGTACACCTATTTGAGGGCTGCCTAGCCCCTGTGTAAAGTTTGAACGTTACCTATACAGTATATCACCATTGTCCAGTGAAAAACCAAAAAATCCAAAATCCTTTATTTCAGGAGCGTTTTCTCAGAACCTACTTTACAAAATAAACCTAAAACAATTTAATGATACACATTTAGCACCTGAAATTAGCTACGCCAAAAGCGCTGGGGTAGTTTGGAAACCCTACAAACTATTTACAAAGTAATAAAACTGATACATGCATGTAAATAAGTGTGCAGAATTGTCTCAAATTGAAAATCTCACGCCAGCCAGCTGACTGAAGCTGGCCGCAAATAGAAATTTATCCTTACACAACTTGTGGATTGTTGTCAGCAAGGTACATATGTCAGTTACAAAGATACAAAGATACAAAGTAATCTCACTTTATATTGACAATTAAAAATAATGCTAGTTAGCTGCCTATCTAGCTATCAATGTCAAGTCATTAAAATTAGCGATATAAATACAATCCATACAAATGACCATCATGAATTCAAACGCTAAATAGTACAAATATAAATGCTAGTTAAATAATTGACTTCATAAAACATCTTTTCATTTAACAATTAAATTAGAGGTTCCAAAACTGGGGGTTACAGGTGGAGGGGTATTCAATGTCAAACATAACCCTAAACGGTCATGGCAATAAACAGTCATCGTAATGAACGGTCATCCTAATAAACAGTCATCGTAATGAACGGTTATCATAATAAACAGTGATCGTAATGAACTTTCAACGTAATGAACGGTCATCGTAATAAGCAGTCATCGTAATGAACGGTCATCCTAATAAACAGTCATCATAATGAATGTTCATCGTAATGAACGTTCATCGCAATGAACGGTCACCGTAATAAACAGTCATCGCAATGAACAGTCTTCGTAATTAATTTATGAGGGGGACCACTACCCTCCAGTCCGCAAAATGTACTGAGGTGGACCCCCTCCACACCCTCGTGAATCTCTCACACTGTTATTTCTGTGGTTCTGGACTGAAGAGTCTGGGATCTCATTCATTAGATGTCAAATGCAATCAGTAGACAGAGGAGAATGGGCATATTCCATCTATAGTAAAAAGCAACTATCATCAAAGGGAGGACATTCGCAGTTTTGGACAGCCACAATATCTGAGTGTAGACTCTGTATCTCTGTGCAGACTGTAAGCGGGACACAGATTCCTACATGTGGCTGTACCTTTTCCTGGGGAACGCTCTAAGAGGGATTGGAGAAACTCCTGTCACACCACTGGGAATATCTTACATCGATGACTTTGCGGAGAAGCCCGAGAACTCTGCCTTCTACATAGGTAAGCACATCCCCAAAGCCCGGGAAATCCCACCAAATTTCTTACATCATATGTCAGCTTGAGAAAGGGCTGCTCTTCTGAAAGGGTTTTCTATGCTCTCCACAGCCTGTCTGCAGTCTATCGCCCTCCTTGGTCCCATGTTTGGTTTTTTGTTGGGGTCCCTGTGTGCCAAACTCTATGTTGACGTTGGATTTGTGAACGAAGGTAAGATTTTTAATGTGGGAGCTCTGCAAAGCACGTTCTCCTTATCATTCCAAATCTCCTGACAAAACAATAGAAAATGCATGTTTAGAGAATGTCGTACCTTGCATCTTAAAATCTTGCATAAAGGACAGTTGTTTAATGGTTCTGGATTTTAGTTTGGGTAGAACTGATATTTATTTAATTATAAATAAACATGATTGGTGTGTGTGTACTGTACCTGTGTGAATGTGTGTGTGTGTGTGTGTGCGTGTGTGTGTGCCTGCCTGCGCGTGCCTATGTGGATGTTTGCGTGTGGTATGTATGTATCTCAGCACTGAACTCCGGGCTGCCGGATCACCCGCAGACAGCGTGACCATCGCCCCCAGTGACACTCGCTGGGTGGGCGCTTGGTGGCTGGGCTTTTTCATCTCGGCGGCCATCATGTTCCTGGCCAGCCTTCCCTTCTGGTTCCTGCCCAAGTCCCTCCTCAAGGATCCTACAGCTGTACCTCAGTCTGAGATCGACCCCCCGAGTTCCCCTGCTGACGAAATGACAGACATCGCCAAGGGCGATGAGCCTCTCACTAGCTCCAGGGGAAGACTTGAAGGCAAGGAAATGCCAATACAATGTACCTTAATTAATGGATTTTCCTCATCATGTCTTACATCTGTTTTTATTTTTGCTTTTATAGCCTTATTTGTTCTTGCAGTCAGGTACCTGCAGGGGGCACACTAATGCACAGTCACCATCTGACAACTCAAATAGCCCCGGGGCCTCTGACCATGTTACTGAGCCTTGGTAGCAGTTTCATATTCCTGAAATCCAAGCTCAAAGCATTCATAACTTTTTGAGTAACTGGGCATATCCTGTTTCTCTCACCATTTCTGCAGTGCTATTGTTGAGCAAAGCATTCCAGACAGATAAGTTTTGGTATCCTATCGCAAGCCATGCTCGTTTTCACAATGCTTGGTTTTGTTCCTCTTTCCTCAAATCGCCTTTTTTTCCCCCAACAATCTCTGCCTTCAAAATATCTCTGCACACCATCTGACTGTGTATATCTATATATAACAAGTTTATTCCTAGTAGAAATTGCTAGTGATCGTATGGTGATGTAGTCTTTTGGTTGCTTTTTAGGATTCTTTCCATCGCTAAGGAGGCTTCTGTGCACCCCTGTTTACTTCCTGCTTCTGTGTGAGAGTATCCTGAAATTTAACTCCTACTCTGGACTGTTCGCATTCAAAGCCAAGTACATGGAACAGCAGTTTGGTCAGTCTGCATTTCAGGCGAACTTCTTCATAGGTGAGTACGTATGTCATTGACTAACCCTGAGCTCTGTGTTGCCGGGTTACGCGCTTTCGGTTGAGAGGAGGGTGAAACAGGAGGGGCAGTCACATCTTCAGCCTGCATAGCTGGACCCAGGCGGTCACAACCTGACCGTTACATGCCTTGCCCGGTCCCTGCAGGTGTGCTGAATATTCCTGCGGTTGTTGTGGCGATATTCCTGGGTGGGGTGCTGATGAAGCGACTCAAGCTGAACGTGGTTTCAGGAGCTCAGCTGTCTTTGGCCACATCGTTCCTGGCCTACCTGCTGATCATCGCGCAGTTTGGCATCAACTGTGAGAATCTGAAGGTGGCAGGATTAACGGCCACCTACAATGGGTTAATATCGCCGTCATGGCAACAATCGACAGCTTTGTATGGTAGGGGAGACTAGGGATAATCATTGAATTCTATTAATTTTTATAAACACAATGGAAAGAACTTTTTTTCCTTTCAAAGTAAAGTTATAATAGTTTGCTAAACATCGTAATCTATGTTATGTAAGGATATTACAGAATCTCTTCAAGTAACTGTTCAACAGTTTTTACCAGTCTCCCTTGGTGCATTTATGGTTATGTCTTACATTTACCAAATTATTTTTTATTTATTAATTGCTTTCAGGAATTTTGACGTGTATTTACTAAAACAGTTGAAGATAGATTATTCTAACAGCAATTTTCAGCCTTAATTAGTATTTTACTGACTACAATACCGTCATCCATTCAGGACACCGGGGGTCTTCTCTGATGGGACCATGATCCAGTCATCATGCAATGAAGGCTGTTCCTGCCCCACCACAGACTGGGACCCAGTGTGTTCCGACAATGGCATCACCTATATGTCACCATGCCTGGCCGGTTGCACCAGTTCCACGAGGACAGGGAAGATTATGGTATGATGTCACTTCCTCGAGGCATGAAGTGTCAGGCACAGGGAATGCTTTCTTGTTTTTGCATCACAGACCAATTAAGTCATCATCTACACATTAGCGAAAGGAAGGCCATCAAGTGTGAGGTGCATTACTGTGAGCGATATCACATTCTGGAGATGTCGTAATCATGTGAACTTGACAAATGTCACAGGTGAAAGGTAGCCGAAGTCAATTCGTTATTATTGCCTTTAGCTATATGATCGTACCACGAGGAGAACTTTTGATATTGTCGGTTGTAGTGCAAGAAACAGTACTAAACAGAATATAAAAACATGTGACGTTTAACCCCAGTACACATGGGCAAAGAAATTGAATGAATAGCAATGTGCTATTGTCTAAAGGTTCTATTCTTTCTAATGGTATCAACAACGTCTGCAGGTGTTCCCAGGCTCCTCAGATCCTTTTATGAGAAATATGATATGATCTTTTGCCAAGGACGTTGGTTGAGGGGCATTTCTTTTATATAGGAAGTTGAGGGGAGTTTCTTGTGAAGTTTTGAGTGGTTTTCTTGTTTTTCTTTGAACTCCAGATGTTTCACAACTGCAGCTGTGTGGGTTCCTCCCCTCCTCCATCGGGAAGCATGTCCGTGTCCCTCGGCCAGTGTGCCCGGAGCGAGGTCTGCGGCATCCGTTTCATCGCATACATGACTGTGTCAGTCATCTGCTCCTTCATCGACGCCCTGGGAACCACACCGGGCTACATGGTTATCATATGGTCAGTGCCCACGGCCACCAGAGCCAAACAAAAGCCACGTTTTCATTATTGATGTAGTGTGTCAGCATAAGGAGCCTGGTTTATACAACCAATCTCACATCTAGAGGTATAATTTTAGAGTAATTTTAAGAACACACTGCTGTGACTGCGACTGTTTTCTTACTCAGACCTTTTGTCTTTTCAACTGGCATTTACTTAGCAAGCAGTGGAGGAGTAGAACACTGGGTTTGTCTGGGTGGAGAACAGATCCATGGATTTACAAAGTGGAACGGGGAGATTTTATTAGGTCCCCTCAGAATACAACAGACAGGCAACCAAACAACGTCCAACACATCTAATTGCTCTATAACTTAAAAGCATAAAACTGAAAACCCAGGAGAATTGGAACATTAATTCCAGTCTTAATCAGTAACTTTGCTTTATGTAAGTGAATTATTAATCACACAGGAAAAGAGGGACTTGTACCTGGACCTCAAACTTCACCCAAAACAAGAAGACATTGCCTAAAATGCCAGAGGAACTACCAACAGTGACATCAGTAGTCTGTGTGCAGACAAATCAGATCATATATATCAGGGAGATCACCAGGCTGTCTGCATGTATATCCGGGAGATCACCAGGCTGTCTGCATGTATATCAGGGAGATCACCAGGCTGTCTGCATGTATATCAGGGATATCACCAGGCTGTGTGCATGTATATCAGGGAGATCACCAGGCTGTGTGCATGTATATCAGGGAAGATCAGCAGGCTGTCTGCATATACATCAGGGAGATCACCAGGCTGTCTGCATGTATATCAGGGAGATCACCAGGCTGTCTGCATGTATATCAGGGAGATCACCAGGCTGT
>JAODJX010000001.1:11422776-11439842 GCA_026776945.1 Isichthys henryi | reverse complement strand
TGGTGTACATTGTGCTCTTTCTACCCCCAGCCCATAAGGCTTCTGAACCTGGACATGCCACTGCACCCCACACCCTGATGTACATTGTGCTCTTGTACCCCTCACCATATCCGCACTGTCACACTGGCCACTGCTTGCAGTTTTATCTTGCATTTTAGCTTTTTGCACTTTAACCAGTTTACATAGCTGGATTTTAACTCGCACAGTCTAAAAAAGAGCGGTTCAGGATGCATTTCACTACGTGTTGTACTTTAAATGATTATTTATGTTACAATTAAAGAATCTTGAGTCTTGAAAGAAATTTTATTAACAAGGTAAACAGATATATTGATGTGTACCTGAAGAGCATGGCTGTGACAGTGGATAATTCACCTCAGGTTGTCTGTAGTAAATATAGTAACATTTTGGTTCACATTGAGTCTAGATAAAAATTATTATTGTCGTAATATTCTGTAGCTGAATGTACGACCTTAAATATGGCAATTAATACTGCAACTGAAAAAGTTTTGATCTCTCTTGTCGTTCTCAGAGTGATATTTCTGGGCCTAATAACGTGCTTGAAAGGCTCATCCTACTTCTTTAATGTTGGCGTGATTGTACTGCTGAGGAAAAAGTTGAAGACGGAAGGGGGCGAGGACTCGAGTCAGGGCGTGAACCAAGCTGAAGTGGAGCTCCAGCACACCCAGAGGACTTCAAATGAGTGCTTAACCACTGAGGGACAAAACCAGCAGGGTGATCCTTCACCAAGGCAAGACAGTGGGCGGGGTGAAGGGGACAGGATCTTTGACCAGGTTAATGGACGGTTCCAGGAAGTGAGTGACAAGGCCACCAATCAGGACAGAGGGCAACTTCAGAAGGAAGCAGCCCATTGACTAAGCAAGTGGGCAAAGACAGAAATAACAGGAAAGGACTTGGCTAAAGGGCTATATCTGCAGAATGGTGATGGGACCAGCAAGGCGGCTATGATACAATAAGAGCTGGCAATTCTCTACAGCCAGACAGAGTGAGGCCAGCTGAATCCTTAGCAGAAGGAACATTGAATCCCTATGATTTATGGCTATAAGACACAGTGCTGTAATGTCATGCAAAATAGAAAGTTTATGTTAGGGATGTCATAATAGGTATGATTCTGCCCATTTCTGCATAGCTTTTTAGAAACACAACATCATTGTGTACCGAGGCGGGGTTCCTGTTATTCTGGGTAAATAATGCAGTCTGTCAGTTGTGTAATGATTGGTATTAATTTGACATAAGTAGGGTGGATGATGGTGGTAATGTGTAAGCGAGTATGGGTGATTATACAGTACGTGCTGCCCCCGGCCATCTGCTCGGCGGGAATCCACAGCAGTTAATCAGCCCCGTCCTGTGGGGCAGATGAGTGGCTGTCCCATTAACTGGATCATTTCCGGGCCCTGCATCCCCAAAGCCCCACTCCATAGACACCAGGACACCTCATAGGCCTAAACTCAAAGGTCAAGCACTGGGCAACCAATCACAGCTGCGCCTGGAGCTGTTGCCCTCTCAATGTGAATGCAGTTAATTAAAAAATGCCTTCTTTTTTTAAATCAGCTACCTGCCTCTATTTGTATTACAATAAATATTGCGGAAATTGTCATGGCATTCTTGTTTACATTGATGGGATGTGTTTATGTTCAGGTTAAACATACACCGCAGTTTACACAGGATTCATGCTTTTTCCAGAGAGATATTCTGATTGATAATAATTATTCCTTTCATAAATTATTTAAATGTGCAATTGATACAAACACATGCATTTTAATGTGCACATCAGACCAGGCAAAATCTAACTTTTTTTCAAATTTTAATTAATTATTTTGACAAGAATATCCAAGACATCTTACACTGCTCACTGTAAGATAACTATATTAAATGTGCAAAGCAGAAACATCAGGGGTCCAGACATTGAGCAACCAAAGGTCAGAAATGAGAGAGGGGAATCGTAGGTATGAAGCAGGGGTGGTTAGCTAAAAAGTCCTGGGGGTGAACACGCACACCGTGAGAGAGGTCAGCAAACATCATTGGGCAGGGGATCGGGGATCGCGAACACCACGGTAGGAAGTTCAGGCACTCGGGAGAATCCAGGGAGCTCGCCAAACACTCAGACATTGCACATGAGACAATTCCGCATACTAAGTGAACTGGGTAGACTTGTTATATATAGACATATATATATATATATATATATGTCAGGAATGACAGGAATGAGGTGCAGCTGTTGACACTCCGGGGAGTGAAAACGTCAAAAGAGGCATGGTTGAGGTGCATACGACAGATCTTAAGCATTCCAAAACACAAAAAGTGTGATGACCAAGGTCTGAGTAACAGGGGGCCTAGAAAATGTGGAAAATAGCTGGATTTGTCTGGACTGGGGGGCTCACAATGACCAAAGTTATAATAGTAGTTTATTATTAATATTATTAATAGTTTTTATTTAAATTTAACTTTCACTTTGTATTTTCAACCTCAATTTAGTTTTTATTCATTTTTAAAGTGGGTTGTTAGTTTAGTTTAGTTCCAGTTTTTTGAAAATTATTAGTTTTAGTTTAGTTTTTATTAGTTTTAGTTTTTTTGTAATATAAGGTATTTGTCAGAGACGGGATTCAAATGCTGGTGGGGTTTCTCCCCTTGAGAAATGTTCCACATATTGTATCACATTCCACTACAAGATACTTGTTCTTATCTAAGACACTGATATTCACAGTGGAAACTTCTTTTAGTGGCTATAGTGACCACAGTTACAGTGATCAACCCCTTACATGGATCAAAAATACTGTCTAAATAATTCGCTTATGGTAATCAAGTAGTCCGCTTACAGTTTTCGTTTTAGGTCTTTATATACACGACAACATACAGAAAAAAATGAAAAGTACGGTAATTCTTTTTTTTTTACTTGCCTATTTTGCCTTGCGGAAAACCGTCTGCTTCGGCTAGCTACCGGAGGCTAATGCTGCAAGCACAGAAAACATGATGTGAAAAGAAAGTAATTTTCCCTCAATGACAAATATAGATTCATCGATAAAATTGCCAAAAACGAGGCATAGCTACGCAGCAACGAAACTACAATAAGTTGTATTATATCGTGGTTGAATTATACACAGTTCAGTAGTGTAATTCGAGCAGTACTGTAATAAAAGCCTTTGAAACAGTTGTACTGTCTTTTGAAAGAGTGGATAAAATTCAGTAAATAGTGACGCTGTCCGTTTCATTACCTTATATGAATGTAATAAAAATACAAATGTCAATTAGATGATAATCCGCCTGAGACTTAGAGGAAAAGGAAAAAACCGGTTATAATATCACACAGACAGACGTGATCACTGTAGGCGGTTTCCATGGTAATCCCAAATTGGAGTCCGGCACTTTCTCCCGACTGCGGCCGCCATGACAGACGGGCAAATCTGATTGGTCTACAAGCAGGTGGCGTCACGTGTCTGTCGTTTGCCCAAGTAAAACTGGCCCTGCTAAAACATGAAAGAAACCGTCCACTTAGAGTTGACAAAAACTGCAGACATTTACTCTGTAGTTTTAGTTTATCTTAGTTTGTTTTGTTTTTAATTTCAGTTAGTTATCATTTTTTGTCAAACTTAGTTTTTATTTTATTTCAATTAACGAAAATGTTTTTTACATTTAGTTTTCGTTATTTCGTTAGTTTTCGTGAACGACAATAATCCTGGTGATGACTGGATACACATAGTTCCAAAACAGTGACAGAAACTATATCGTAACAGGCATTTAGAGTTGGCGGAAATGTTCAGACCACGAGTACTACAAGTTTAAATCCGGAATTAAGTACAAAGTTGTTCAGAGATGTGCCCTCAGCTGAAAACCGAGCACCGGAGAAGAGAGTCTTGGATACTTCTATCAACAGCATCAGAGCCAGGGGAGGGATAAAAATGTTACTCACAAAAAGCAGTGATGGTTGAAAAGGCAGGGCTCAAGTAAAGCCGGCTGTAGAGAAAAACATCCTGCCCAGATTCCAGCAAAGCTTTGATATTCGGCAGGATCATAAACAATGTAGCTGACTTCCGTCCCTTGTAGTAGAAAGAATAGGGAAAACAATCAATGATGGTTAATGATTTCTGAGGGACGATACTGCACGGTTGCAGCCCATATTAAGTGGAGTAAACTCTTGGAACTCATTTCAGGAGCTACTTCTTCTGATGTGAGTATTTTTTTGACACCTGTCATTTATTTTACTCTTCTGGAGAGTGTGGTTGAGGGTGCCTTTGGGAAAATGTCTTCACTATCATAATATGCTTAATCTAATAATTTTGTGTTAGTTATGGTTTGTATAGAAGTTTTGATGAGACATCTTACGTATAGAATACATTTAAGTAAGATTGACTCCTGCCTTAAATGATAAAGTTATTAGATATTTGAATATGAAAATGGAAAATATGAGGCAATGTTCCACTTCAACTCTAAGTAAATAAATGTAATTTCACTTTATTTATTTATTTATTTATTTATTTTTAATGATGAAAAGGATGATTCATATGTTACCCTCATGCCAATGACTCCACACCTTCATTTTTGCTTCTGTTGTTTCGTATGCAGCAGCCTCCCTCTCCCTCACACTCTTCCCTGGGGAACTCAGTGTGGTGCAGAAGTCCACCTCCGGGCGTGATGACGATGAAAGGCAGACCCGAGGATCCCACTGTGACGGCCGACAGCACGAAGAAGCCCGACTCGGCGTCTGGCCCAAAATGCTGTGCTCCAAATCTGAAGGTAAACCGGCACAACTTCTCTTTTTTCTTCATCATCGTCAGTCATCATCTTCATCATCGATATCTTCCTCATCGTCATTATCACTGTCGTCTTGTTGTTCTTGTTCTTCTTCATTTTCTTCTTTATCTTCTTCTTCTCGCTATTAGGCTGCCGGCCAAGTAAATAATTAACGAAACAGATGGGTGCGTGTATTATTGCTATATTAATGTACTTGTATGTGTGTTTGTTTTGCGGTTCTGGTGAGTACATGGTGAAGGACGTTCATTCCTCCAAAGCCATTCGGCTCTGTGGTGCTCTACATCAGGCAAACTCTACTAGTCCAGAAAGTGGTACTCTTAAATCTTAGCCACCGTAGCATACAGAGACATAGGGGAAAGGTAAAGGTACACATCAACCGGCCTTAACCCCTGACCCCGTGGCAAACACGAGCACATTCAGATTGTACACACGCAAGAGAAGTGCAGCCACTGTTTGCTGTCAAACAGCTGAGGTTCTGCCACAGCTGAATACTTTTAATTGACCATAACCAGCTCTGAATCTGAAGACAGGCCCACTCAGTCACATCATGGTGTCCGAAATGCTTAAATGCTTATGTCATGATGGGTAACAGCAGATTCCCCTCACAGATGTTCATTGGAGTCCTTGCCCTAGGCTACTTCTCAAAGTCCTTATCTGCGAGTTACATGAAAAGCACCATCACTCAGATTGAAAGGAGGTTTGAGATCCCCAGCTCTACTGTAGGCATCATCGACTGCAGCTTTGAGATTGGTGAGTACACCAGCAGGGAACAGCAGAGGAACTTAGATGGATGAAGACATCTCCATCAGCTTCCATGAATACATGTGCACCAGCTGTATAATTTGGTACCTGTGCAGAGAACAGTGCAGCATCGTGATGAGCTCAGAGATCCATTCTGTCTAATGTTTTTTAATTTAATAATTTATGTATTAATAATCTTCTAACTGCTTACCCTGGTCAGGACCACTGTATCATATATCTCAGGTAATATATGGCAAAAGACAGGATTGGATACCAGTCCACACATGATCAGTTTATTTACTGGCAGCCATTACCCTTCTTGCATGTCTTTGTACTGAGGTAATAAACCAGCACGTTGTACTGCATAAACCTACAGGAATAGTGTGTTAGCATTCTAACTGTATACACACACACAGGGTTCAATCCTGGAGGTGTGAGACAGCACTGCTACCCACTAGACCACTGTGCATTCCTTGATCAATGTCTTATTTTATTGTTTGGGATGGTTTTTGAATGGATCATTTAGATGCATTATTATTTTGGTTCATTTGATTCTGTTGTTTCACCTTAATAGAAAGTAAGTAAGTTACACAGAGGCAGCCTGGGTTTTCTGTTTCATAAAGTACAAATAACATCTTTGTGTTCCCTTTGTTTTGCTAGTATTAGCTTGTAGCCTCCCCATGTGTTTTCTTAGTGTTTCTAGAACACTGACAGGAAAAAGGCGATTCTCATGAAAGCGTTCTGCTACTCAGGGACAGGAAACGCAGAGATAGACAGGAAAATGGCTATAAGTACACAAATAAGAAGTTGGCACACAGGAGACTGAAACTCACAAAATATGTCTCCGGCGCACTATAGGAAACCTACTGGTGATTCTTGTGGTGAGCTACTTTGGAGCAAAGTTCCACAGGCCGAAGATCATTGGGACAGGTTCTTTCCTGATGGCCTTAGGTACCATCACCATGGCACTGCCTCACTTCTTCATGGAACGGTGAGCTTTTGCATAGAGGGGAAAAATTAAACGATTTCTCTCTGAACAGAAAGCTGATTTTATGAAGTAATGCCACACTATCTAATTCAAATTTCCAAACTCAGCTTGTGAATCTCTCAAGACTAAAATTCAAGGATCGGCAGGAAAATTGTGCATCTCTGTTCACAATCATCAACTATCACCTAAAATGTAGTAGCTACATTATTCTCTATGTCATTTGAGAACAATTCAATCTGAGGAAGGATACACAGACTAAAATTGATTGATGGGACACAGTTAGTCTATGTAATATATTTGTCTGCATTGAATGTATGCAACTTCAATGGAGGCTTGCAATGCTTGCTTTGGTGCAGATACAACTACGAGAGCATGGCAAAAGCATCACAGGTGGCATTGTCTGGGAATGACTCTTGGACGTCTCCATGCTCGGCCTCTCCTCAGAATGTACAACAGCAGCTTCCTTCTGGTGGGCACTATGAATTTTACTGACTCTGAGTTAATGAGAAACTTCTGGTTTAGTCCTAGAAGGGTGACATTGTGTGTCTGACTTTGTGTCTTTGCGGTCAGGCTGTGACAATGTCAGCGAGGATGGCTCCCGCATGTGGATAATAGTTCTCCTGGGGAATATGCTGCGTGGCATTGGCGAGGCTACCATCACACCTCTTGGCGCATCATTTATTGATGACTATGCCCGGCCGGAGAACTCTGCCTTCTACATCGGTAAGTCCCCTTCCCCTTCAGCCAGACCGTGTAGAGATTGGTGCCCAGGTGTCATGGCCTACAGCTCACTGTTTTCCCTCCAAATCTGCTCCAGGGTGCCTCCACACCATCGCTTTGATTGGGCCTATGTTCGGTTACAGCCTCAGCTCGCTGTGCGCCCAACTCTATGTGGATATTGGCTTTGTGAATTTGGGTAAGTTTCTGTTTGCCCAAGCTAAGTTACTTATAAGATAATCACTGGGTTTGTACAAAGGTGTAGTTGAGGATAGCCAAGTCCTACCTATAGTCTCAAGAGAAGGAGTCAGGTCAATACTATGTAATACGGTATGACTAAAAAAAAAAACTGGCCAAGTAGACCTATTACCCAGAATGCTATGCGATGTTGCTATGAATTGTTCCATAGGGATGCCAGTGAATAAATCATGCTTAGAAGAACATGGCAAGTCTCTTGTATTGTTTATGCTTTATCATACTTTCTTTGAAGCATGATGTCCACATACTTCAAAAGTCCTTTCAGTTTTAATGTTTGTTTTATATATATACAGTAGAACCCTGAAACTTGAACACCTCTTAACTCGACCAATTCAGACATCAGACGGGTTTGTTGAATTTTTATTTTTTTTTTACTTGTACCTTGACCTAAATTGGAACTTAACCGTTCCTGCTAAAACTTGAATGGGTTGAGACGCATTCAACTATATCAATTTGGACCTTGAACGGGTCGGCCAAGAAGCACAACTCGACCAAAATCTCGGTACACGACAAACTAAAACAGACCTGCTAAAACCTGTACAGATCAAGACCCGTCTCTGTTGGGCTGAACCAAAGGCAAATGGACCTACTGGGATGCTGATGCCCTTTGAGTCGCTCTCAGTCTTGCAGTACCTTTCGACCAAGTTCGACGTGTGAAAGCTGTGTTCCTGCGTTAAGTGTGGATTTTTTTGTGTTTTATCTACAATACATTTAGTGATACAGTAATCATGCCCCCTAGGAAAGTGAGCAGTGATAGCAGGAAACCAAAGAGGAAAATAGTGAGAGTAACTGTGGAACTTAAAAAGGAAATTATAGTGAGACTTGAAGGTGGTGCACGTGTGAGCATGGGATTGTCATTTATTTAATATTTATGGCTTTTCTGTTTGTGCCTTTCCGTGTGTATTAGTTTTATTGTTTTATAGTTTTATTGTTAATGCCTTTTGTCATTAGTTAGGTAGGTAGATAAGTTTAAAAAGGCAATCATTTGGGGGTCTTTAAAAAGGCAATCATTTGGGCAGTCATTTGGGGGATTAAATTAATTTGCATAATTTTTTATGGTGGAACTCAAACAAAACGCACTCGACCAGCCTTCTGGACGTGTTCCAAGGTACCACTGTAGGTGAAAATTTTTGCATAATACAAATCGTATAAAATAAAAAGTTTAGTTTTTTTAATGATTCATATATGAAAGGGTATTGAGAGAGCCTGAAGTGAACTTGCACATGCTGAACCACCACTGAAATTCCCACAGCATTTTGATAAATGTGGTTTAATAATTTTAGATTTTTTTTGTAGTTTAATCATAATTCATTAATTGGTTGAGGGATTAGTTAATTAATTGTTTGTCTGGTTGTCTTCCACTAGACAGTGTGACTATCACTGTTCAGGACTCACGCTGGGTGGGAGCCTGGTGGCTTGGCTTCCTGGTGGCAGGTACCTTCAATCTGGTGATCTCAATCCCTTTCTGGTTCCTGCCTCGGGAACTCCCGGAGGATGGACAGGTCATGCTTCACTCTTCAACCAAGCCTTCCAGAGATAAACACAAGCCTAACATCATGGAGATAGCCAAAGGTATCTAGATAATGTGTCAAAGCACAATCCTGTCTTACAACCTAATACCCTTCATTTTTTATTCAACGCAGTTATGGCTTCGACTGCCAATTGTGGTCTTTTATTTTCTAGGGTTTCTGCCATCACTGAAGATCTTGCTCACCAGTAAGATCTACGTCCTGTACTTAGTGACGAGCATCATGATGTTCAACGGTTTAGTCATCATCCTCACCTACACACCAAAGTACTTTGAGCAGCAGTTCGGTCAAAGCGCATCCACAGCAAACATGTTCTTGGGTAAAAACTGAATTCAATGATAAGCTACTTGTTTTGTTAACTTAAGAGTGCTTAACAAATTCATACCAACTTTCATCTGAACATAACAGCAGATATAAATTAGTGGTCAAAATTGTGGAAACATTACCGATTTGTAGAGATTGCAAAACTTCATTCAACTATTGCTTTAGTTATTTATTTACTTTAGTCACTTATATTCTTTGCTCTAGTTACTTATTTGCTCTAGTTACTTATATTCTTTGATTGTTTATAAACATTGCCTCCAATATTCGTGTAGTAATTGTTAACATGTAATGCCAAAAATGTTTCCACAATTTTGGCTGCTAGTGTAGGTTTTGTAGCTTTATGTCTCTTTCCTAGGAGGCTATGCTGCATACATCTGTAAAAACTTGAGGCTATTGAAAGCGGAGTGCAGAGACATGTTTGTTACATGATCCCTTTCCTACTCATGATAAAAATATTGCTACCCAAAGACTCCATTATCAATTGTTTTCGCCAACACGTCCTGTGTTTTTGTTCTTCTTGTGACTAGGGGTGGCCACCATGCCTGCAGTGTGCCTGGGAATCTTTTTCAGTGGGATCATCATGAGGAGATTCAAACTAGACATGGTGGGGGCAGCCAAGGTGGCTTTCTGGACGTCCATTGGTGGTTTTCTCTGCACCATCCCATACTTTGCCCTGAACTGCAAGAACACGGATGTGGCAGGACTGACTGTTCCATACCCAGGGTACCAAAACGCAAGACCGCACGCTTATCAGACGCTTGCTCTCAATCAGCTGGAATGATTTTCTTTAACACAGCTAGATTGAAGGTGCTGCAGGTGATCGCCTCTTGAACCCGTAAACTTTTAAAAGTATGCTACACAGGGGCCTAGTTTTTTGGCTGCAAACATTTGGTTGTGCAATGGTGCGGAGTCCTGTTTTCAGACTTTGAGAAGCAACCCAAAGGTTACAGAGGGAACCTCAAAATAGTTCTGCTGAATCACTTTACTTGGTATTTGTGTTGATATTTTTGAGATACCTCCTTTAATGTGCCACTATTACATATCCTGAAATATCTCTTTCCAGGTGAAGGTGTCGTGTGTGAACTATTCACTTCTATGTTTATGCATGGCTTATCTAACCTAACCTATGCATTTTTCAACTTGTTTCTCCCTCTCTGTGTATATACACAGCTCTCTGGTATGTGAAATAATCCCATACCTGAGGATACCAGCACATTTCTGATAACCTCAGGTCCATTCTCCTTTCTTCCCTTGGTGATGCATAGTTTGGCTCATTTCAGCTGCTCCAGCCAGCATCACATGTTGATGGCATTGCTCTGAAGCATTCTCACCTCATTGCAATATTTCAGTACCCTTAACAGACCAGTCCTTCCTGCTGTAGACTAAACACATAGCTAACCAGCTATAGTCAAACATCGATACGGTCATTCAAAAATGTCCACCTCAGGTCACTAAAGCATGCTTGTCACCTCTTAAAGAGTGGCTATTTATTTAGACATTGACCTTAATCAGCGGTATGTCATTAGCCCATGGAGGTCATGTGGTACAAATTCCATTGCTGGGACTGCTGCCTGCAGCCGTTACTAGTTACTGTAAAAAGAGTGACACATGTTCAAACATCTGTATGAGGCAAGACACACCTCAAAAAAAAACTTGTTAGCGCTGTGTCTGTGACAGACATGTACCATGAAACTAGTCAAGTTAGGGAATCAATCCATCAATTAATCATTGAATTCATTTATTTAATCATTTACAAAAAAGTTATCGATGATAATTTTCCAACACACCAATGCTAGAACGATTTCATAAGAGCATAAGAAGTTTACAAACAAGAGGAGGCCATTTGGCCCATCAAGCTCGCTTGAGGAGAACTAATAGCTTAAAGTTGTTAAAATCTTATCTAGCTCTGATTTAAAGGAACTCTACACTACACTAACAGGAAGACTATTCCATACTCTACACGCTGTATATAGAAGTGCTTTCTCAAATCCAGTTTAAAGTGTTCTCTCGATAAGAACAATGACAGCCTGTATCAATCTAAGAGGAGCAAAGTGATAATGGTCATGTGATCTAATTGTGAGTGGGGACAGAGAGAGGTAATGAAAACAACTGCGTGTACATTGAATAATCCTAAGGCATGAAGTCCATTCTATGGATGCTATTGTAGGTGGGAAATAAGTGCATTAAGGCTTGTTTCAATCAAGAAGATTCAGCAGAATAAGAATAATCACAAAATAATTTCAATGGAATGCAAGTGCTTTTCTATGAAGACGTTAAATACAAAGATAACAGTTTTCTGAGCCTTTGCTATTAATGTTATTGATGAAAATAGGCTTAATTGGCACAGAGAGATAGAAACTGTCACGTCGAACGCAGTGCGGAGCAGGGAAGCAGGCACAGGGAACAAGACCAAGGTAAATAAAAGGGTTTAATAGATGAATGAAGCACGAAGGTCTCTCGCAACATCAATGACTCGAAACAGACATGAACGTGGACTAAATACCAGACATGACATAAGACTAATGGAAAACAGCTGGGCACAATCGGGGAAGCACACGTGGTCGATCGGGGGGGGGGCGTGGCACACACACGAGGGCTGGACAATCGGGGCAGGACAGAAACAATTTGTATATTCCCATTTGAAAGAGTGCCAAAGTGGTTTGGTGTGCTTCAAACCACAAACTGAGTGGGTATGCTATGCATTGCAGGACCGAGTCTTCAATCATGTCTGGAACTGCGGTGCTGTCCTCATGCAATGCTGCCTGCAAGTGTCCAGAAAGCCAGTGGGACCCCATCTGTGGCCCCGACGGCATCACCTATGTCTCACCCTGCTTTGCCGGCTGCACAAACATGAGTGGTTCTGGTCGAAACATGGTGAGATTAATTTAAGTCCAGATTTTACTCTCTAATCCAATAAATCTTCAGCAATACCTTCACAGGTCAGCCAGGTTGATGTCATATACAGAAGGGGATGGGGACACAGACTCACACCGAGAAGAGTGATGGGGACACAGACTCACACCGAGAAGGGGATGGGGACACAGACTCACACTGAGAAGGGGATGGGGACACAGACTCACACCTAGAAGGGGATGGGGACACAGGCTCAAACCGAGAAGAGTGATGGGGACAGAGACTCACACCGAGAAGGGGATGGGGACACAGACTCAAACCGAGAAGGGGATGGGGACACAGACTCACACCGAGAAGAGTGATGGGGACACAGACTCATACCGAGAAGAGTGATGGGGACACAGACTCAAACCGAGAAGAGTGATGGGGACACAGACTCAAACCGAGAAGGGGATGGGGACACAGACTCAAACCGAGAAGGGGATGGGGACACAGACTCAAACCGAGAAGGAGATGGGGACACAGACTCACCGGACAGGGGCTCAGGACTAGCATGCACATGACACCACATGGGGAGGGGGGATCAGGCACTTGGGGAAGAGCAATGTAAGTACTACTTGGTAACTGGATGTGAGTCAGCAGTTCCTAGCTATGTTGAAACCAGCTAAACCAGTCAAATATCCAGAAAAATTAGTCATACCGAAACCTGAATACTGTTAGAATGCAGGTTAAAGATCAAGGTGTGGCTGCAGAGAGCGGTCGAGATCCATCTTCACTTTAAGCACTAGCTGACCAAAGTATTGGGCTAATTAGATTTCACTTACTTGGTCCACATAGTGTACTACTGTGTGGTTTGTCCACAGACATTTCATGGATGTAGTTGTGTCCTGAGCACCGGAGCAAGCGTCACAGATGCACCCGTGGTTTTAGGGCAGTGTCCCCGAGAAGACAAATGTTCCAGAATGTTCTACTTCTACCTGGCCCTGCAGTCCTTGAGCTTCTTCATTTACTCCTTGGGGTCCGTGCCCCTCTTTATCATCTGTCTCAGGTGAGGTCTTTATCTGATATATGGTATACCTGCACAGGGGATGCCTTGACTAGCAACATCCATATCTACGCTCCTTGACAACTGTATTAGACATATAATCGACTTCACTTGTATGTCGCTTTGGACAAAAGTGTCTACAAAATAAGTCCACTCAACCCTGCAAGAACGCATGAAATCACACTTTTATCAATCTGTTCTAACGTGATTGATATTAGTACCCAAGTCCTGTACAATGCAGAATCACATTTGTATTTGATCAATTTTCAGTTGGAGAGAAAAGCATTACGCAAACTACAATGCAATATGGCCTTAACGAGGGACACGAGGGGCACGCAAAATCAGCTATGCAAGTGAACGATAGTTATGGCCAATTTGTGAAAAAAATCATTCTTTTGAACCACGTTCTCTTCAGTGAATCAGTCAAACCAGTTTTCAAATCTAAAGGAAAGAGACTTTTTGTATATCCACGCATTGCAGAAGTCAAAGTCTTACATTCTAAAAATTTTAAAATGTTTCACAAATGATTATATAAAAACATGTTTTTAATTAGTATACATTTGCTTTTCAAAGAATGTCTGTAGCCATGTTGCCTTCAGCACCCCACGCATACTGTAATCTGTTGTATTTCTGCTATGTGCTGCAGCTCATTACGCTCTGTTCAAAATATGGCTCAAAGCGTGCACCAACTTAAACTAAGAGTGCCATCTAGTGGCGTCAGAAAATACATCAAATGGTTCATAAAGCAACGTTTTGACCATCACTACTCCCGACTCTGGGCAATCAACAAGTTAGTGAGTTCGGCAAGTTAGATTGAAGCGGTCACTACACAATTCTCATGAGACTCAGAAGACCCATAGGAGATGTTTATGATATTATTTAGTACTGCATTATTATTTATTAGATGCATATAATTACATTATTGGCCACTGTTACCACTGATTTTATTATTTAATTCATTTTGTTTGGCATAAGTTAATAAGTTTTCCCGTAACCCCATTTTTCCAATGTGGATATGCGTATTTTAGTGAACATGAGGTTTTTCAGGAACACATTATTGTAGCAGGACTGACTGTAAATGTTAATTATATAATGCGATTTATTGTCTACAAAAAAAATATTTTATGAACTGTAACAATAATTTATTTTTCAATTTGTCCAACAGGAGTGTGGAACCAGAACTTAAATCACTGTCTACAGGAATTCTCATGTTGGTTCTGAGAGTGTTGGGTAAGTGGTTAGGTACTGGCAATTAGTGCTGGGTGTGTCTCATACAGGAATGAGATGGCATTGATTTATACAGGTACACTGTGTATGGAGGTTGATGTCATATACAAGCACTGTGTAGAAGATAGGGGACTTATTACATTACAAGTACTGGGTTCTGCTTTATGTATAGAGGTGTTATACAGGTATTCATTCTGCTTGCAGGTGGAATACCTGCACCAATCTACTTTGGGGCCTTGATTGACTCCACGTGCCTGAAGTGGGGAAGAAGAAAGTGTGGTGGGCGTGGTGCCTGTAGGATGTACAACATCCAAACCTTCAGGTGAAGTAGCAGGGTGGGCCAGAAGTCCAGCTGGGTCAACGCAAGAGTTTTGACTTGTTCCTTGTTTTGGAGATTGGGGTCTTTGCCCCAGTGCATTAGTGTTATACCTCACTGAGAATTTTACAGTAAGATTGCATGGATCAGGGGACAGAGCAGGTACTATATGTGAAGCTGTATGAAGATTAACATCAGATCCCGCTGCCCGCTGATGCAGCTCATTCAGTCTTTTGTTCCCTGGATCAGGTTCCTCTTCCTGGGGATGATCAGCTGCCTGAGAATGTGTGGCTATGTGCTGCTGTGGGTGACCATCATTCAGATGAAGAAGAAAGCCGAGCGGCAGAAGCACAAGTGTCCCGCTGAGGACGAGGAACTGGAACTGAAGCGTAAGCTGAACGCTCAAACCAACCTAAATACAGAGGAGGACATTCAGCATTCTGAGTCCCTAGCATAAGAAAGGCCGCTTGCAGTGAAGGAGACCCACAGGAAAAAGGCTTTTTGGAACAACTAAGCCTTATTGGGACAGATAGTTCTAACTGAGGAAGATACACAAGGGTGAGCAACATACCTTGTTAAAGCAAATGAAAACCTTACACCAACTGGCTGGGAGATACACACACACACACACACACACACACACCACATCCATTTCAATGAAAAACTTGCCACAAAACTCATAGATATGGCACTGCCACTGAGGAAATCTCTAGTCAGATGAATGAATATGAATGCTTCATCATGAACGTTCCATTATGGACAAAACAGGGTGAGTATATGGCTTTAAGAAAACATGATATGCTGTTTGGGAGGGGCATGCACATATTGTTTTTACTCAATTATATATATATACGTGCGTGTGTGTATATTACTTAAATAAACATTTGAGAAAATGAAGGTGCATTTTGGTACAACGGTAAACTCGTCCATGATTTTCGTTCAAACTTTAAAAGAAACGCATCAGATTAAAATCTGGAGTAATGAAAATGGAGGTTAAATAAAATACGGTCAGCACCTGTCTTCGAAATTCACATGACTGATTCTTCTGTTAAACACTGAGTAGAATAGAGAAACTGAAAAGTACTTTAGATATTCTTAGTATTTAATGTTGGAATTTGGTAGAGAGCATTTGTACATTTTCATGATGGGCAGGACCAAAGGCAGTGGATGCTCTGGGAGAGGTGTGACTATGCTGTGCATGCTTGCTGCTGGGGACACTACTGTTATCCCAGGCATGCCTACTGTTGTTTTGCTTTTCATTAGAAGACTGCGGTGTATATCTGTGTATTGGTGTGGTGTAAGGACTGTTCAAACCAGGTATTATAGGATCAGCTGGAAAGTACATGGGTAGACCTGGTAAGAGTGGAAATATTTCAGTCATGCATTATTATGTTCATGTTAAAATCACTTACCCATCAGTCTTGCTGTAAACAGTATGCTTACTGGACATGTGTTGGCTTGGTCTTGATTAGGCACAACTTTGATGCTGAAACACCAGGCTGGAGGTCTGTAACAGGGTGGCCAACTTTTGTCAGCTGGCTGGAGTGAGATTTTCAAGTCAAGACATGTCTGCACACACATGCACAAGCATTTACCCCGGCGCTTTTGATGTAGCTAATTTTAGGTTTATAATGGAATAATATAGATTTACTGTAAGATCTCTTGTGTGAGGGTGACAGTCTCAAAGCGTGTCACACCAGATGTGTGGGAGTAGGTAACCTTGCTCTAAGATAACTTGAAAATCAATGTCCAATGAGTTTATGGGCGTGAGCCATTATCTCAAGAAGCAGAGGGTGGGTCCACTGCAAAGAACCAGCAGGATGAGCCCTCAAATTCTGCTTGAAAAACTGGAAGAATGACTGGAAGCTTTGGCGGACAGCCATGTCAAACACAAAACATAGTGTTTCCGTGTGTCCACAAAAACTGAGGATGTGACTATCCACTCTGTTGTAGGTGATAATTCTGTCTTACTCTCCCTAGTAAATATTTGCCTGGAAATTGACAATCGGGCAAAGTTCAACTATGAATTTTCACTGGAAGAAATAATTGCCATTAATCTTGCCAGTTTAATTAACAATTTATCAATTAATTTAACAAGTACATAATCTGCAATACACTTCCATAATACGAAAACTATAAGATGTATACAAAATACATTTTTTGCAGATATTCAGTGATGCCACAGAAATTTGAAATAAACATTTAACAACCCCCCCCCCCCCGAGTGGGGGCGGGATGGGTCGGGGGATGTGTGGTGGGCCTGTGGAACTGAATCGCCCCACGCGCGGGCGGGCGGAGAGC
>JAODJX010000001.1:11397055-11421394 GCA_026776945.1 Isichthys henryi | reverse complement strand
CACCCTTGATAATAGAAATCCAGGCTATATTTGGACCCTGTGATGTCACAAGTAGTTTAGGCAGGATGCTATAACTGAGCAGGCAGTATATGCAAGCCAGAAATACCAGTGACAACACAAGTGCCCTGCTGGGAAGGCTGGTGGATCTCATCCCCACGGATTAGTGTAACATCAGGTCAGTCCTCTGGCTTCATGCCTTCATTACATTTGTGCAGATGAGTCATTCTCATTCCTTGTCGTACGAACCGTCACGTGTAATGTTCTTGCTTACGAGTCCTCTGTGGCAAAAGTCACTTGAGGATTTTATTGTCAATCCAAGGCATTTAATGCATTCTATTATCCAAAACTAATTATTATTTGTAGTTTTTTCATTCGGTAAAATAAATGCAAGTTGTAATCGTAATTACAGATTCTCTAAAACAAACATTTTTTTAACGCGGAACTATAAACATGAATGAATTTGGGTATTGTACTAAAGTGATGAATTAGCTAATAATAAAGTAATACGCGATTCCACATATGAAATGCATATACATATATTCATGTTCTAAAAAGTGAAATATATTTTACATTTTTAGTTTGGGTTTACCATAAAGAAAGAGCATGTGCCACCCGAAGCTGCCCGCTTTCTTTCTCGCGCTGTCCCTGGTGGTGCGCTGTGTTACAGCTGCTCCCAACAACTGGTAAGTATATCCGACTGCAAAAGGCAGCTTCTCGAGGAATATGCAAGAGTCGCATTTCTGTTTATAAATCGTACAGATAGTACAGACCTGTAACAAGTGGAGATCTTCACAATCTGTCGTTAACTAGGGATTTTATAGATGCTTGCGCTTGAGACCCGAGGAAACGATTGTGCAATCGAATGCCCACTCCAGATCACTTGCTGATCTCCAAAATTCGTGTTGGAAGCTGGGGTCAGGAGCCAGAAACTGTGGCATATGATTATTACCTTCTTCTCTTTTTTTAATTCTGTAGGTACTCGATTTCGTCCAGTGAACTGACGGATCCGCGACCAGAAGGCTGGATATCCCCTGGGTTT
Source organism: Isichthys henryi (assembly GCA_026776945.1). Classification (NCBI taxonomy): domain Eukaryota; kingdom Metazoa; phylum Chordata; class Actinopteri; order Osteoglossiformes; family Mormyridae; genus Isichthys; species Isichthys henryi. The sequence goes on along the minus strand of JAODJX010000001.1, from coordinate 11,420,355 downwards.
TCTACCAACCCCTTCCTAAAATTGGATAATCCGTTACCCCAGGAGGGTCTAACGGCAGTCAACAGGTAACGACAAGTTCAGCATGTTTCCTTTAGGTATACGTTAATTAACTTTTCTCGAGCGAAATGCTTTCGTTAAGTGTCGCTTAATGCGATGAAGCTTAACGTGGGGTAGTGCCCCAAAACAGTTTAAGGAAACCAAATTTCTGTCATACGTAACTGGTCATAAACACTGTCAGTTTTCAAATGCACGAAACTGTTATATAAAACTGCAAACTAAAAACGGTGATACAAATTTACATTAACGCTGTCCCTGGGTATCTCTCTGTTTGTGACATATTTTACCTGATCCCAGGCACCACATACAGAAGCGGAGGTGCAACACGGCCACGTGTGTCACCCAGCGGCTCGCCGACTTCCTGATCCGATCCAGTAACACCATCGGCACGGTGTACGCCCCTACCAATGTCGGCTCCAACACTTACGGCAAGAGGGAGCTGCTGGCATCCATCGGCAACCAAGGTCTTTAGTCCAGGATATAGCTATTTCCCGCAATGGCCACGCGTAGTACATTAACTTTAAACTATAATAATAATAATAATAATAATCATCTGTTCTAGTTTCCGTTTAGCTGTTTGCTGATGGTTTGCCCTGATTTTATTTAATTTTATTTCACCGTCACTGGTTGGCTTTGTTCATCCAGCGCGTCATACCATTACCATACTGGCTCCAGCAATCAACCAAAAAGTGTCTAGATTTAGCATGACTTTACAATGACGTGTGTGTGAAATGTACCGAACAAAGAATAGGTAAACTGGGCCAATTATATATACCTAGAAATAAACAGCATTGTTTGATTTTGTAATAAAACTGAGTATTTCAAATACCAAGACTTGGCTTGAATGTTAATGTACACCACTGGGGGATTCGAGTGATAGTAGATTATTTGAATCTATTACTGATAAATGGCAGAAAATCAAATATTTCCTTATCAGTAGTATGAGGTAAGGTGCACTTTGTTGATCTCAGGGTGAAATAGGGTGGATGAACTAGGAAGCCCCAGTCCTCAGGATGAAGGTCAGGTCTACTGTGGTAATAAAGTGGTCAAAATGGAAGCTATCTGGGCAAAACACCAGATTATATCACAGATTATATCACAGGATGAAACATTTCTGCACAAATGGTAATGGAAGGGATTGGAATAAGTTTCCCAAAATTATAATTAAGTCTAATTTAAGTCTGTATTGGATAAAGTTCAGAGACACAGTTCTTAAATATCTAAATAATGATATATAAATAGTATCTTCATTTAAAGTGTTCTTAAAAGAAACTGAATATCGGGCAGAGAAAAAAGTATAGTGTTGTGATTATTTACCTATAAGACTGGTAACCAAACTATACTTTAGGCCAGGGGTCACCAACATGGCGCCCGCGGACCTGTTCTAAAAATAGCACAACTCACCAGTGAGCAGCGTCTAACATTTAATTTTATCCTGTTGCTATTCTTCTTTAATCACATTTGCATTTATATAGATTTGAAAATGACAATATATATATAAAAACATTTAAAACATCATTAATAATAATAGATAACTAAAGGTAAACTGTGCAAATTTGTTATTTAAGAAGAGTGTATCAATCTGGTAGCCCCTCGTATGGTTAAGTACCTGTGAAGTAGCCCTCAGTTTCGAAAAGGTTGGTGACCCCTGCTTTAGGCTGATCGGAGTGGAAAGGGTTCAGTAGTTCAATTAAAACACCAACAACCGCCAATACAGCTGATAACGTCACAGTCCAGAGCAGCAGAAAGAAGCAGGACCACCAGGCTTTACTGCATACCGACAGGAATATTAATTATGACTGAGATTCTGGTCAGTCTGTGTACATGCTGCACCCCTCAGATCCTACATTTGATCCCGCAAGAATTTGCCTTTTTGTTTTAACAGCAAAAGTAACAGATCCAACAGGTCAACGCAAATCGTACAGCACATTGACTTTTACCGCACTGCTTTCGGCGTTGTGACTCTTTGGGCAACCTAAATGCAGCATTTGAATATGAGCGAACGGCCACCCTGACCCACATCTCCCGGTGTAACAGCAGCTGCCTTTGCCGAGTTCTTCACGTCGATGTTGCCCTAACAGCGTTGCTCTTTGCAGCCGACCCTGGGGGGACACGCTTTGGTACGAGTCAGACCAGGGCTGCAGATTTATATGGTTTGGATAACAAGGAAACCGTCTCTTACCGAAACACATGCTCACTGCCCTGGATGACTACAGACACAACACCATGTGAAGGAAGCTAGTGATGTGAGTTTGAAATATCCATCGTTAGTCATATGGACCTTGTCATGTTTTTTTTAGATGTCAGTGGATGCTGTCACTCATAAAGGTGTGTGTATTTTATCATTTTTTGTTTTATTCTTTATAACTCGTAGTTATCCACTCCCCATTAGAGGTCAATTGTCATATTTGTTTTGCGGTTTGACTATGTCCACCTACGATACTCCAAAATAAGACCAGACCATTTTTTGTGGCCCTTTCATCTTTGTGACCCATCTTAGGTGATAATTCAATTAATTAGAAACATCCGAAAAATGTTTGTGAATAAAAGGTAAAATCCAGACGTTCACCGAATAATGGTTTTGCCTTTTAAGACTGAATACCATCTATGACTCTAAGTAATCTCAGTGTCCTCCCAGTGTGAGTCACTGGAGCTCAACCTCTGTGATGTAATATGCAGTATAATTAACAAGACAGCGGAAATGTGTTTTTCCTCTAGCATGCGGCTCCGTGTCAGATGAATCCTTTTTTAATCCAGGCGTGGCGAGCAATTTTAAAGCCTGTCATCAGTTTATTGGAGCACAATGGAGATGACCACCATACTGGTGGCAAATGTCAATAACTGATACGGCTGAGACCCATCACGTTCTGGTGCGTATATGAACAGCATAATGGGAAGATGAAAGGTCACTTTGCCTGTCCAGGGTAATTTTAATGCTTGATGCATAAAGACCACTTTGGTTATTACCACTTTACCAGTCTGTGGATCTAAATTCAATTGGCGTCAGAACACATGCCATTTATCGCATTTCATAATTAATATGGCATGTTGTAATTAATTTAGCAGCGAATGTAAGAGCCTTCTTCCAGTTCCGCATTCAGTGTAATCGTACACTGACCTAAATTAAAGACCCAAGCACTGGGAGAATCCAAGCCTTTCCCACATCTAACAGAGGTAGCACCCTAGCTAACGACATCATCTCACCGGCAGCTCTTTCTTCCATACTCCAGAGAAGAATTTATTTCCTCACCAGCTTCTGTTGTAAACAGCTGGCACTGTGCCATATGTGCAATGTCTTTAAGACACCAAAATAACCACTGCCAGATATATCTAAATTATTGTAGCTGGTTTCTTAAAAATTCTTAATGACACTTCTTGAAATAGCACCAGTTACAGTAATGTGTAGGGCTATGTGCCCCTCATTGACATTCTCCTTCCCACATATTGCGAGTTTTCTTCCTTTGGCTGTTCTGCATTTATATCGCTGCTGCTCTATGGCGGAGACTATCAAATCAACCCGTTCTGAAAGGAGGACTGTCAAATATTATAAGTTTGCATCCAATCCAAGGGACCGTAATTGAAACTTCCATGGCTGTTACAATGGAGCCTGTGTGACAGATTGGGAGTCACAAGCGGTGATGAGACGTCTTGCCACCAGCTTCTGATTTTTTATGGGAGTCTTTCCCGTTTTTATAGTTTTATTTTCGGAGGTTCGCTTGTTATTTATTGTCAGTAACGCAAGTGGCGTTTATAACACAGTACGCCGTTACATATCCATACCGTCGTTTGGGTGACGGAGTTTAGCTGTCTGTCTACTTCACTCAGTTAGAGGTAAGTTAGGCATTTTTGGAAACATCTGGAGAAATTCTGAAGCAAAATATGTGGTTTATTACTCTATTACAAAAACGTACTATTATGCCGCCAATGTTGGGGAAGTTACTCATCCATGACAGACATAGGTGGCAAGTTCGGGTCCAGAAAGTACAAATCTAGACCAATGTTTTGTTTCAACCAACCAGTTGTGCATAAAGAGACACAGACTGGTTGGTTGAAACAAAACCTTGGTCTGGATTTGTACTTTCTGGACCTGAACTTTCCACCTCTGTTTGTAAGCGTTTACCTTTCTGAGGAACTTCCCCAACGCTGTATGGCATTTATATACCGCGAACACCATTTACCAAATTTTAAATCGCTTTTCATTCGAGCGGACAGGTGTAGTTTGACCTTCGTCGGGTGCCGTAGTGAAGTGTTTATACGCTGCCCCCTTTGGAGAGTGACGAAATCTCAAGATGAGGGAGCCTAGTGGTGAAATAGAGCTTAAATGAACATACCATTCATTTCCTTTTCTTCGGACATTTGGTAGCGTATTAAAAGAACCCGACTATATTAGATTCAACCCCGAAATGTCAGTTGGGGTAAAGACGAAGAAGTTTGTGGTCGTCGGCGGTGGCATTGCCGGTGTAACGTGTGCTGAACAGGTCAGGCAAGCTGGCTATACTGATGCGAACATGGTTTAAAGTGATTATTTGAATGAGATAAGAGTGAAGCGGCTAATAAATCATTTGTATGCAATTGTTTGAGAAGCATTGTCCATTTGTCCAAATAGTAGAGTCTCACGGAGTTTTTGAACTTTACCCTTCAGCTTGCGTCACAGTTTCCGTCAGATGAGATCGTACTCCTCACCGCCGCTCCCTTAATAAAGGCGGTTACCAACTTCAAACAGGTGACAACCGCTTGGGTCCTGAAAGTTTATTTTGGGGTTCACTCTATATGCGAGCTTGATAAACTGGCCACAAAACATATACAGCACTGCTACGCAAAGCGCAAATTTCCCTCACAAACTGGTCCAGTTTTTAATTATTAAGCACAGTGATCCTGTTATTACTGTAGTTGTATCAATTTATACTGACCAGTCTACAAATACTGTCCAGTGGTGATGTTTGGTTGAAGCAGTTTGAGTCCATCTAATACCGGTGTACTATTTTTGTGTTCATATATGTATACATTTTTTTCATTAGATCTCCAGGACGCTCGAAGATTTTAATGTTGAAGAACAGCCAATTAGTGTCTTAGAAGAAAAGCATCCAAACTTGAAAGTGGTCCAGTCTGCTGTACGAAAACTACAAGGAGCGCAACGTGTAGGTGCATTAATTGTTATAACAGTTAAACGTGTGCAAATTTAAGTGCGAATACGAGCCTTTGCGCGTCTATCACAAATCTCAAAGCATGCCGACCCTCCTCCTTGTGGCCATTTTTATGAATTACATTTAGCCTGAGTACGTTGATGCGGGGCCTTTGGTCAACAGCTTTGGAATAATTATCAGAAACTCGGGGTCCAACACTTCTGTACTAAACGCCCTTTAGGAGCAACTCTAATAGGAAAGAACAGGGCCTTCCTGCTGTAACTAGAGAGAAACAGATTTTACACATTTTCTGCAACACATTTAAGCTTGTTGTCCTAACATGCAGCAGTATAGAGTGGTAGATCTGGTTAATGAAAAAAGCCTCTGTGTCGTCTTAGACGCTACAGACCGAAGACGGCAGAGAGTTCCACTATGACAAACTGTGTATCTGCAGCGGGGGGCGGCCCAAGCTGCTGACTGAGGACAACCCCTGTGTGCTGGGCATCAGAGATACCGACAGCGTCCAGGTATGACGCTGACGGTTCAGCTGGTAGACTGTAATACGCGCAAACCGTAAAACACATTATCAAAATCACACTGTACAGCTCTTCTAACCAGGAAATAACATGTTATTTAAGTTGTTAGGTTAAATCACTTATTCCACCAGTTACGTTTTGTGCAGAATTAACTTGCTCACTCCCGTATTCTTTCCCAGGATTTTCAGGAGCGTTTGTCAAAAGCAAAGCGAATAATTGTTGTCGGAAACGGAGGAATTGCTTTGGAGCTCGTGTGAGTATAGCAGTGCCGCTTTGCTGTGCCGTGTGCTGTAGGGGTTTCTATTGGGTACATACCTTAGCAAAATGCGCACATAATATTTCCATACTGCGAATGAAGTGTGTGGAGACTGGTCATGCTTATTGTGCCCAGGCATGAGGTGGAGGGCTGTGAGGTCATTTGGGTGATCAAGGACAAAGCCATTGGGAATACCTTCTTCGACGCTGGTGCCGCGCAGTTCCTCATTCCCTCCTTGGAGGCGGACAAGGCCGAACGGGCTGGCCCCTGCAAGAGGACCCGCTACACCACCGAGGATGCATTACCTACCTACAGCCGTGCAGGTACAGACTCAAATGCATACGGCACACTGTTCATACAGAGACGTGCGGTAAATTAGTGTTTACTCGTGCGGAAGGCCGACGAGTCAGTGACTGAAGTTTCACACAAAGGTGTTCAAGAAGAGCGATCCATTCCAACCACGGGCAGTGCTCTAGGGCCAGACTGGCATGCAGATATGACGCTCAAGGGAGCCCAGCAGGTGAGAATTTCCATTCTCGTTTTTTGGTTATTTATGGCAACGCATTTCAACACGGCCTACCATTAAGCACATTCCTATGAAATGAAACTTTTGAAAATAAAATCTTGTGGTGGGATTAATAACTATTAAACTGTGAGGTGAATCAAATGTTTGCAACGGTGGCAGTCAATGAAGTGGTGCAGATAGATATTGTATTAATGCCTAAGGGGAAATTTGTGGTTGGTGAAGTGTGAGCGAAACGTGAGACCAGCTTGAGCTGTGAAATATGCATTTTGAATTTCCCGTTATTCTGGGTCTCTCTCTTTTTTCAGGTGACTCAGTTGTACATCATTTGAACAAGCCTGCATGTGTAGGGATGACACTGAAACACTCCTTCCTTATGGAGTGTTTTTGGGGTGTAACACTGAGTATTTCCTGGTCGTAGGTGTTCCACAAAGTCCATGTGGAGTACCAGTGTGAGGTGCAGATGATCTACACCCGTGAGGAGCTCCAGCAGCGAGCATCGGGACAGTCACTTGAGACCTGCTCCACGCCACCGGCAAACTCGGGTTGGTCAGGGGCAGCGGGATGGGTGAGGCTGGGGGTGTGGGTAACTGGAGTGGACCGATTAGAGGGTGCAGTGTGTGACGTGGCTGCTGAATCAGGTGTTCGGTAAGCCAGCGTTTCCCGTTGCTTTCTAGGCCTGTGGCCGGTGTTTGTCCAGTTGACAAATGGCAAGACCTACGGCTGTGACTTCATCGTCAGCGCCACAGGGGTCATCCCAAACACAGAACCGTTTCTCAGTGGCAACAGTGTAGGTGTTATTATACAACTGCCAGCACCACAGCTCAGCATATCTTGAGGCTCATGGATTATTTGATTGGTTGATTTTTTATTTTTTTTTCCCCCCCTCCCTAAACTGCAGTTTGTATTGGCGGAGGACCTTGGCTTCAGTGTGGATGATCACATGCGCACTGCAGTGGCAGATGTGTATGCAGCTGGGGACGTTTGCACGGCATGCTGGGAGGCCAGTGCTTTGTGGCAACAGGTACAGCAGTTTCACTGGCTGTCTGTGTAGGTCTATATGTGAAGTTATTGCAAGACGACCTACTTGGAACCTAAAGGAATTTGACAGCAAATTGGAGCAGTAATTAAAGCACTGAGCAATATGTACCTTTGAGAGGTAAAGTGGGCTATCCTACATTTTTGACCCCATCCCCTTTTTATTCAATATTTTCAATTGAATAAGTTATTATCTAAGTCATACCTCTGTGCTACCTATGAGATTATATATATATATATATATATATATAGGCACACAGACTTTTTGAAAAACTTTGTTTTTGTGGGATTGCCCACTTTACCTCTCAAGGGCATATATAGAGCCCTGCTTGTAATGGTGACTTAGTCTTGTTGTCTTCTGATTGGCACCAGATGCGTTTGTGGACGCAGGCCCGGCAGATGGGCTGGTATGCAGCGCGCTGTATCGCCGCAGACGTCCTGGATGAGCCCATCGATCTGGACTTCTGCTTTGAACTCTTCACTCATATCACTAAGTTCTTCAATTACAAGGTTAGAGGGCACTCATAGTCTGGATGCTGCAGCACTGACGATTTGTCAGGTCAGCTGCGCACACTGATGGCCGTGAACTAGAATGTTACTTTGTGACCACTAGATGGCAGCCATTGCCATCGCTTGAATGCTGAAATGTGACACAGGTATTGAGGCTGCGAGATGATGCTTATTGCATTATAATAATGCAGAATTCTGAATAGATTTACAAACAAGGCTCTTCATAAGTTAGTGCAGACTCTTATATGCCTGTCTTTGCTATGCTGCAAATACTAACTACGCAGATTGAGAGGATAATCTATGTACTGGGTCATTCCCTCTTTGAAGATGTCTCATCTCTCGTCTGCATGCAGGTGGTGCTTCTGGGGAAGTTCAACGCCCAGGGCCTGGGCCAGGACCACGAGCTGCTGGTACGCTGCTCCCCAGGCGCCGAGTACGTAAAGGTGGTGCTGGCCGAGGGCCGCATGGTAGGCGCCGTCCTCATCGGGGAAACGGACCTGGAGGAGACCTTTGAGAACCTCATGCTGAACCGTATGGACCTGACGGCCTACAAAGACGAGCTGCTCAACCCCAACATCGACGTGGAGGACTACTTTGACTGATGTTGTGTCCGTTGCATAGTGACCGCTAATTCTTGTGCATTAATTTGGACATCTCACTCTGGTTTCGAAGAGGAGGAAAAGTTGATAAATTACATCCTTAATTAATCATTTGACATGTAAAAGTACATGGAAATACACATTTTATTCAAATTAGCAATTTACGATTGGGTGTAACAAAAAATCGATGATTTTAGACTCAGTTGTGCATCAGGAAAAATGGACCGTGTATTACTACAATTATTCTGGAGCAGTGCAAGAACAAAGGCAAATAAATAGGGATAAAGACCGTGTCAAAGTCCTCGCCTAATGAGATGTCTTCTCCGTGTGCTGACCCGTGTCCACAGGCTCCGTACGGACTTTGCAAAGGAGGAGCCCCAGGGCAGTCGCAGGCTTCTCAGGGGTCCCTTGGCACAGGTCACTATGGCAGAGTCAGTGTCGTTTAAGTGCTCATGGGATACGTAGTTGATTCGCTGCAGCTGCCTGCCGTAGTAGCTGCGCAGGTGACAAAGCTCCTCCACAGCAGCAGCAGAAATGATGGATCCCTCTGAAGGAGCACTGACTATTGCTGACCCCTGGTGGACGGGAGGGCTGCCTGAACTATCCGTTGCTCCAGTTGCTGATCGTCTTTGGGTTTTTTTAGCTGTTGTCGACCTATGTTTTCCATTGCTTTTAAGAGGTAATACTACATCAGGCTCCACTGTGGCTTTCCTGGGGACATCCTCCTCTACAGCAGCAGACTGAAGTTTAGTCTGCAGGACAGGCCCCCTGCCAGCTGTACCTCCTTCTCGCTCATCGCTGTGTTTTACGGCCCGATTCTGCTGGTTCTTGGATTTCTTGGTGAATTTGTCGTTTCCATGTGAAATGCAGTCTCCACTAGACGGAGACGGGGGAGTCCACAGTCCGGACGGGGACCCGGCCTCCTGCAGACGAAGAGCGATGATCAGTTGGGATCAGGGGTTTCAGAGATCCTTCACCCACCACCCGGTCCATAATGGCAGGACCACACTGGGCCGTATCGCATCCAAGGGGAGCGTACAGTGCAGTAACATGGTTAGTATAATAAGCAAAAGTGGTTAGTGAGTTAATGGTCAGACCAGTGCAGATGAATGAGTTAATGGTCAGACCAGTACAAAAGAACGTCAACAAATCAACAGGGGTGTTATGCGATGAGATTAGTGCAATCAATCAGGACTGTTAGTACGTTACCCATGAATGGACACTTGCATATGGAACTATGCCTGAGCAGTGGCGTTATGGATACATGTTCTGGGCAGGACACGTAGTTAAGCGACCCCCTTGTTGGCAAGCTTTTATATGCTCTCTGACAAGCTGTTAGATGGTATCCCATCATGCAATGTCCATGGCGAAATACAAGTAGCAGAACTGTACTTTTTTTTTTTTAAGGTCTCCTCTTGGGCGAATCAGAGAACATCGTCGTTCGCTTTCTTGGCCACGGGGTCTCGGGCCTTGTCTCCAGGCCGCTTTCGTCCTTTGGGCTTTACCTGTGCTCTATTCCTATCTCCGCTTCCCTTGGACTCGCGGTCTGCCTGTTGGTCATTAATTCATTAACAACATCAGTGGGGTACCTGAGATGGCAGCAGCACCAGGTCACTGGCAAGACATCCGGGGGGGGAAGAAAAATGTTACACTGCAGCATTTGGGAAGCAAGAGGATCATAAGCAGGGAAGTGCTGTCATGCATATTTGACAGCTAAGGCGAACTTTTTTGTCGAGCCACGAACAGTCAGCCGCCTTAGGAACTGTACTGGCTTATGAATTTAATGGTACATGAAGTGCAGTACGTTATTCAAAAGCAAAGAAATAAAAACCGAAGTAAAAAATTGACATTTCCTAAATGGTAGCTTACGACAGTTATTCTGGGGTTTCCCCTTCATTTCCAGTGGCTGACTCCGAACTGGTTGGACAGTAATTCCGCTTTTGTGAAGAGACAAAATAGCTATTGATTCCATGGTAGTAAATGGAAGAGCACTGACCTGTGTCACTGTGCATGTGACGGCCTCAGAACCATAAATCTGACTTATATCGATTCAGTAATAGAGAATAATTAGGTTTTTTTTGACAGCACAAAACCGGGACAAAATTGGTAGAATGCAAGGTGTGAAAGACTGGCAATTTGGCCCAGAGCCCTTATTATGCAGAATGAAACTAACAATGTGTCCCATTGAACCAAATGTCAGAAATATCAAGTCTGTCCATAGTATTCATTATTCCTTAATGACTCTTAACTGCCATCCAGCAAAATAAAGGGCTTCAAAGGCAATTTGTGACAGATCGCATAAAAGGGGGGAGGGGGTACCGGTCTGTTTGAAATACTTAAGCAGGTGGGGTGGGGGTTCTGGTTATTGTATTACTAGTCTGATTATACGCTGATGTCCATCTTCTAATGACACCTGGGGCCTGGGTGGGCTAGGGACCGGCTCACAGTAACCTTTGACAGACACAGTCTTATACATTTTCCAGGACTAAAGCAGCACTGAATTACCACGTCGTTACACCCATTAGAACAAGGTTGTCTGCACATTGGTTTTCTGTTAAAGTGCTAATGAAGGCTAATGGAATCTAATTAGATTGTTAAAGATCGATTGTTCACCCTACAAAAAAAAATTACATTTCCAATCACATTACTGTGTTGTGACTCTAGCGGTAATTCAGTTAGTACGAATGAACAAACGATTGTGAGTTTAAAAATGCAAAATCCAAATTCTGTGCGTTAAACGCATGATCTGGAGACTCATGACAAAAACAGCAGCTTCCCGAACGGGAGGTAAAGTAAAGCTGCTTGCATGCATTGGAAAGCAGGAAGGAGAAGTGAAGACAAAGGAAAATGCAGAATCTGGCAATAAGGAAGGTAGAGAGAGGAGTCTGAATGGAAGGCAGGTACGCCAACCAACTGGTGTGTAAAGAGAGCAGTCTGAGGAACAGTGAGGTACATGGAGATACACAGGAACATGAGAGATCAGACAGGAATATCAAACGCCGAATATCAAACGTGACGCACTTGCTCGTCCCCGGCTGGTGACCTCCTCATTTTCATTTTGACAGTGTGCTTATCGTTCTTCAGCAGCGTAGCCTTACGACCCAGCTTCAGGTAGAAGTAAGTGGTGTAGGGGGTGAAGCTGAAGTCCTCACTTCATGGGGTAATGGAGGTGGGGTCCAGCAGGAAGAATAGGTTAATTGGACAGTCCTTTCAAACCAGGTTTGGAATGAGTGAAGCTACAGCGGTAGATACCTGAAGTATCCCTGTAGTAGCAGATGGATGAGGATGGATTCCACCATTGGGCGGGACAGCATGGTCAGCTGGATCATCTTACGCTGCTTGCTAGGGCCCTTCCCCATCCAGGCATCTATCACCTTCAGGGGCGTCATCTTCTCATCTGCGGCAGTGGAAAGCTCCACGATCCGCACCACCTCTCGGGCATGTTGCGTGATGTCTACTGTGATGCAATCTGGAGTGGCAAGAGACCACAGGTCATACATAGGAATTATACGTTGACTTAACAGTGGGTGGGACCTACAGTATATCTGTACGGTGCAGACAGTCTCTTGGCGAAACTAGCTGGAAGCTGTGCCGACACTTACCATTTCCATGGCGACAGACGTCGCACATTCCATTGCAGCCCTTGTCATCCCAGACCTCATCAAAATGTGCGGCCATTACCATACGGCGGCATCTGTGCAACAGTAAAAGAAAAGTTCCTGGGAGGAGGTATCTAGGATGCCAAAGTCACTATCAAATTTTGGCCGTCTTACAGGTGAAGGTTAAGGAGTACATGAGGAATATGTCAGCAGTCCTACTGGTGCCTGGCCTTGAGGTATGGCTTTAAAGAGGTTGTGGTCGAAGCCTGCATTACCTATCCCAGTTCTGGCAGTACGCCACCATCTGCATGAGCTTCTGCTGGCCAACGTTCTCCATGACAACCATAGTGCTATTCCTAAAGACATCCGCAAAACCGAAGTACAGGATGCAATCTGCGGGCTTCTCGTCCCGTCCTGGACATAAGAATGCAGAATAGTGAGCACAGGGATGCCACCCGAAGGTGGCAACACGCAGTCACGGGGTCGCCGGTGCCATACCTGCCCGGCCGCTCTCCTGGTAGTAGTTCTCCATGGACTTGCTGATGGAATGGTGAATGACGAACCTGACGTCAGCCTTATCTATGCCCATCCCAAACGCCACGGTCGCCACCACCACCTGGTTGGCCAGCCACCACAGCAAAACGTTTTCTCATAACCCACCTTGGCAGGGTGTCTGGAATACAACCCCCAAGCTCCACCCCCACACTTAAAACACACCTGGATCTTATTGGCCATCCAATGGTGGTGCACCCTGGATTTGTCCTCTGGCGCCATGTTGGCGTGATATGGCTGGGCGGCAATGCCCTTCTTCTGTAGATCTGCTGAAACCACTTCTGCATCTTTCTGGGAGAATACGTAAATGATTCCTGGAGCGGGGACGAAACACAATTCAGGCGGTTGTGTGCCTCAAACCAGTGTTGCCCAGCCTGGTTCTTGGGGACCAACAAGCAGTCCACATATCTGCCTCTACCAGGATCTCGGAGGGAGCAAAAACTTAGACTGTCTGGGGGTCTCCAGGGCCTGAGATGGGAAACACTGCCTCACACCATAAATCCATCTTTGAACAATGTTTGTCCTTTTGGTTTGTATATATTGGACATGTACATTTAATTATCCCACATTACCAATCGACTCACAGGGACACAAACCTTTTACATTAAAGATTACCTGACTGGTTCGTGTATCTGTCTCTGATCAGGGCCACTATGTCATTGGTGGAATCTTCCTGACTTGCTGGTTTGGTCCGAACCTGAACCAAAACAAGAGCTTCAGCTATGCTGTAGTTGTTTGACTTGTATCCTCCGATTTACCACTGAAGCTTATCCATCAAAACACCATCAAGGAATTAGCATTCGTTTACCCATTAAAAAAATACAGTTAGGTACAAAAATATTTGGACAGTGACACAGTTTTCATAATATTGGCTCTGTACATCACCACACTCGATTTGAAATGAAACGATTGAGATTGTATAAAAACATTTTGTATAAAAATGTTCAGAATCGCGTTGCCGCTTTACGTCCATATTCATTATATAACTGTAATTTGAATATGTTTCAGGAAACAGGTAAAATAAGAAAACTTGCATCAGTGTTCAAATAATTATGTACCTAACTGTACGGTGAATTGAAGTTTAGAAAAAAAAGATTAAAAATCAAGCTAATTGTTAAGAATTACTAAGCTGTGTAATAATGTAACCATTTCCAATCAAATTTCAGACTGAATATTGGTGGCTAGGATACCTGTTTTTACATTTAAACCTTCCTTAATTGTAATAAAGAGCCATGGGGGGGGCTTGTTTAATTGCTACATCTCCTCCTGGTGGAGGAACTTGGTGTTACACCAGTGTTTCTAAAACCAGTCCTCGGGCATCCCCAGAGACAGTCCACATCTTTGCTCCCTCCCAACTGAGAAGGAGCAAAAATGAGGACTGTCTGACAGGGAGTAAGGAGGGAGTAAAAACATGGACCGTCCGGGGGTCCCCGAGGACCGGACTGGCAAACACGGTGTTACACTTAGATGAAAGCGGTCAGTTAGCCGACAGGTGTGTTTAAGATGGCCGTGGGGCCAACATCACCTCGTAGTAGAGATTGGTCCTGTTGAAGGACGCGGTGAGGGTGACGGGCTCTGGCACGTTCAGGATCTTCTGGCAGTCCTGCAGGAGGTTGCTGGTGGCAGTGGCCGTCAGTCCGATCAGCGGCACCTGGGGAAACTGGCGCTTCAGGATTCCCAAGAGCTTGTAGTCTATGCCAAAGGAGAGATGTCAGCGTCAAATGGGTGACACACTATGCATCCAGACTGCGGATAACATCAGAACAGACTTCAACTGTGTCCTGGCTGCTTGATGTCATTAATTATCGATCTATTGATTAAATTACATCCACAAAACCTCAGTAGGAATCTGAATGCTCAGTAAATCTACCAGCTGTGTCCAAAGTAGCTGTATATCACAATCAAAATTGATGGGATCAATATCGTTTTAGAAATATGATGTCGAATAAGTGGTGATCACCCGAATATAGGATAGGTCACGCTGAGATTTTAAACACGTGCAGACATCCTGCGATTCATGGGTAGAAATTGTACGCAAGCATGCATGTACCTGCGCTCAGATTATGGGTCTACTGCATCGAAAACATTCTGTAAACTCTAGGACTGTAAGCGTGACTGAGAATGAACAAGGTGGCGTCGTGTTAGATATGCTGACATGTCCGGTTTCGTTTGGTTCAGACGTCATTTTGAAGCATGCGGCCGCCTTAACACCCGTTGGTTTTGCCGGTGGCAGCCGAACTAACCAGGCCTGAAATCATGGCCCCACTGGCTGCAGCAGTGGACCTCATCCACAGCGATGCGATCCAGCTTGCCCGCATGGTGGGCCTTCTCCAGTTTGGACATCAGCAGCTTGCTCTTGGCTATCTTCTCTGGAGTCACATACAGCAGCTTGAATGGTGTTTTATCATCGGTCATGCCGGCCAGCACCGACTTGGCATGATCCTGAAGAAAGAGGGCAGTTTCGCTAAGGCTATGTAGTGACACTGACGATTCACCACACATGGTACCACATACACTGCAGATTCTAAATCTCCAAAAAGCTTTTACATAACCAGGATAATGTTCCCTAACGTTAATGTGAAAACACAGAAAAGGTGTACAGGATGGGGTGTATTCGTCCATTCAGCAGAATTCTGGGATAGACTACCTTACTGCTGGAGGCATTGAGGGTGACTGCTGGCACATTGATGGACTTCAGGTACATGAGCTGATCCTCCATCAGAGAGACCAAGGGGG
The DNA here is from genome assembly GCA_026776945.1 of Isichthys henryi. Classification (NCBI taxonomy): domain Eukaryota; kingdom Metazoa; phylum Chordata; class Actinopteri; order Osteoglossiformes; family Mormyridae; genus Isichthys; species Isichthys henryi. Next base: position 11,404,826 of record JAODJX010000001.1, on the reverse strand, counting down.
CAATCACCAGAGTGAAACCTGTGGTAATAATGCATCTGATTTAAGGTACCAAATCACCTGGAATAACCCACGCACAGATGATTATATAATGGAGATATGTACATATGTGGCATACATCAACAGCCATACTCCCTGCAGTTCAGACTAGATAATCCATCACCAGCTAAGCAGGTTTGGGCCTGGCCAGTACCTAGACCAACTATAGGAAGGCTGGGTTGTTGCTAGAGGAGGGGTTGGTGTTGCCAACAGGGGAGACCATCCTGTGGTCTGGGTGGATCCTAGTGCCCAAGTGCAGTGATGGGGACACTGTGGCCGACAGGGGAGCCCATCCTGTGGTCAGTGTGGATCCCAGTGCCCTAGTGCACTGATGGGGAAACTGTGGCCGACAGGGGAACCCATCCTGTGGTCAGTGTGGATCCCAACGCCCCAGTGCAGTGATGGGGACACTGTGGCCGACAGGGGAGCCCATCCAGAGGTCAGTGTGGATCCCAGTGCCCCAGTGCAGTGATGGGGACACTGTGGCCGACAGGGGAGCCCATCCAGAGGTCAGTGTGGATCCTAGTGCCCCAATGCAGTGATGGGGACACTCTGGCCGACAGGTTAGCCCATCCTGCGGTCAGTGTGGATCCCAATACCCCAGCGCAGTGATGGGGACAGTGGGGCCAACAGGGGAGCCCAACCTGTGGCCAGTGTGGATCCCAGTGCCCCAGTGCAGTGATAGGGACACTGTGGCCAACAGTGGACCCCATCCTGTGGTCTGTGTGGATCCCAGTGCCCAAGTGCAGTGATGGGGACATTGTGGCCGACAGGGGAGCACATCCTGTGATCAGTGTGGGTCCCAATGCCCCAGTGCAGTGATGGGGACACTGTGGCCAACAGGGGAACCCGTCCTATGGTCAGTGTGAATCCCAGTACAGTGACAGGGACACTGTGGCCGACAGTGGACCCCAACCTGTGGTCAGTGTGGATCCCAAGCCCCAGTGCAGTGACGGAGACACTGTGTTGCAAAAATGGTGCTGTCCTGCCGTCCTTTGAATGAGACATAAAACCGAGATCCAGACTCTCTGAGGTCATAAAACATCCCTGGGCATCTTTCAGAGGACTAGGGATGGTACCCTGATGTCCTAGATAAAACTGCCCACTGTGGCCCTAACAAATCCGGCCTCCTAAATCTATATCTAATTATATCTAATAATTATATATAATTGGTGAATTCTGGGGGTGGCATGGTGGTGCAGTGGTTAGCACTGTTGCCTCACACCCCTGGGACCCGGGTTCAAGTCTCTGCCTGGGTTACATGTATGTGGAGTTTGCATGTTTTCTCCATGTCGTCGTGGGGTTTCCTCCGGGTACTCCGGTTTCCCCCCACAGTCCAAAAATTAGCTGAGGCTAATTGGACTTGCTAAATTGCCCGTAGGAGTGCGTGTGTGTGTGTGAATGGTGTGTGAGTGTGCCCTGCGATGGGCTGGCCCCCCATCCTGGGTTGTTCCCTGCCTTGTGTCCATTGCTTCCGGGATAGGCTCCGGACCCCCCGCAACCCAGTAAGGATAAACGGTTTGGAAAATGGATGGATGGATGGATGGATAGTTGTAGTTTTATCCAAAGCAATATACAATTGATAAAGCGGGGTAAGACAGTCCCTGGAGCAACTGGGGTTAAGGGCCTGGCTCAAGAACCCAATGGTGACATCACTGGGATTTGAACCGACAACCTTCCCAACACAGCCACAACAGCCCAATCCGCTAAACCACATACCACCCCATAATAATAATGTAGCAGGCGGGCAGCACCTCCAGAGCAGACAGCCGGCAGCTGGTAACACAAGCTCTTTCCTCCACCCGTGGGCATCACCAGGAAGACGTCTTTCCCGGACATGGTGAGGTTGATGGCCTTCAGCTGCAGCGGACGAAACTTGGGAAGGTGAAACGTCCCCGAGATCTGGAGACGCACCTCCTTTGACCACGGGAAATCTGGGGTAGGAGACACGGCCAATCTGGGAATTACTGAAGGCTTCCAAAGAGACTTTACTTCTGCCATCTGAATTTCATAAGAGCGAGTGCATGCTGAACGCAAATGCATATGATAGGTAGGTATGAGCCGCCTTTGTGTGTGCGTGTGTTACCTGTGCCTTCATAGCGCTTCAGATCCTGCTTGGTTCTACCAGACCCTTGTGAGTGGGCGGAGCCTGAGGGCTGGGCGGAGTTAGAGGCCCGCTCCAGGCGCTTAAGCAGCTGACTCTTCTTGGAGTTCAGACTTGACTGCCGCTCCAGCAGCTCCACTATCTGCTGTTCCACCACCTCCAGCTCCGCCTCCACGGACTCCAGCTCTGCCTGGCCATCTGCGGACAAACCGCAGCAGTGACCGCCTGTCGTGCCCAGAAGGGTGGCTGTGAATCCAGCACTAGCAGGTTCATTTCGCTGGCTAACACAGCTGAGCGTGTTAGATCCATGCACTGCGATTCTGGAGTAGGACCAATTATCAATCTGACACGGATCCTCCGTAAGATCCAAATGCTGCCCTTAAAATTAATCTGCTAAGTTTGCCTGAGTTTATACCTGCAAAAAAGTATATTCGAACAGAGTATTTGCAACAAATGAGCTCTATGCAAGCCAGACTGACACCCCACCCCCCCTGCTAACAAGCTCCTTCCTCCCAACAGAACACTAATTATCACCTTTGTCAGGCAAAACAGAGGCAACCATCCATTCACAAGCAGAACTAAATTACCTAATATTCTCAGGAAAAGCTCTCACAGGGAATGCACTCGTCTCTCAGGACACATCACTGTTTGTTGTTATAAATATCCATCCATCCATCCATCCATTTTCTGTAACCGCTTATCCTAATCAGGGTCATGAGGGGTCCGGAGCATATCTAAGAGACTGCGGGCGTAAGTTAGGGAATAACGCATGATGGGGCACCGCCCATCGCGGGCCACACTCACACACACCATTCACTCACACACCATTTGCACCTACAGGCAATTTGGCAACTGCAAATGCCCTCAGCATCTTTTTGGACTGTGGGGGGAAACCAGACTACCCGGAGGAAACCCCACAACGACACAGGGACAACATGCAAACTGCATCTACACACATGGAAGTCTGGCGGAGACTTGAACCCAGGTCTCAGTGGTGTGAAGCACCACTGTGTCACCTTGTTATAAATATCAATACATTTTTTATTTACTGGTTCTACATGCAAGGCATGAGCACCACAACACCGCTGTCACAGTGACAAAAACTGAACTTACCACTGACGCTATTCTTCTCCATGTCGCAATTAAACCCACGAAGTGACTCTCTCACACCTCTTTACGGGATGCCTCACGATTCTGTGGGACAGACCAAGCTGGATTGTGGGCAGACATGCTTATGCTACCAAAAGATTTTTTTTCTAGTCTGAGTATACAGCAGTGTGTAAAAGAACCATATTCTTCTATACATTTGTGAAAATCACCTTGTTATGTCCTACAGGTTTGTAGAATTTTCATTTTCAACTGAGGAATTGTATAAAACATGCTTTTAAACTACACTTTCACATTATGAAATGTTAATTTTTTCAGCAACTCTACAGACCATATACAAATTACTACAATATCCTGAATCTACGAGGCTCCTTCAATAAATGTTTAACAATTAACTGTACAATCATTAACGTAAGTGGGCGGACATAAGGCCATTTACTCAAAGACGCACTTGTTACAGAGAATAAGCGGGGTCAAAAATCTGCAGTGATCGAAGGGCAAAAGATTACTGGGACAAACAGAAAACGCCCAAGGCCAAAGCTTTGCAGGAATAAATTAAAGATGTTGCATGTTGTCTATAACGTCAATTTATATAAGACACACCCACTTCCTTAAGTGACAGATGATATAGCACTAATTTTTAAATAGTTGTTTCCAGTATAATTGCCTACATAAAGTAAATGCACATGTATGTTCTACGAATTTGAATATCGAAAGCGAAATTACCAAGTTGGATGACATCACTTCAAACTCAGAAAAACCCCCTTGGTCCACCAAGAGAAATTTAGGGGGGTTTCTGCAGGCAACTACAAAAGTTACAACAGTCTCTGCTTAGACGGCATCTCTTGAGACTTTATCAAATAGTATTTATCTCCAAGACGTTTTTGACGGGTTTAAAGCACCACAATATAACCTACTGCCATCGATAATGAAACGTTATTGTGTGCCCAGAAACAATTTTATAAGCAGCGTGTCAACTTCATCCTGATGGCACAGGTAGAACATTGTTAATCGGAATCAGCATGCATGCTTCGTCCAGTATTAATCGTCTGGCGCTTGTTTTTCGAAGTGTGGGTCGTGACTTTAACCACATCCCGGTTAATCATTAGTAATACGATGTTTTAACGCAGCTTTGAAAAGGAGTTGTGCATTCAGACTAAAACTGCATTTAATCGCTTAGTTTATATCAGCGTGTATAACGTATAATCATTGTGAAGCTTTAGTGTGCGCTAAGATTTCTTTAATAAAAAACTCAAGATAATTAACCTACCATCAAAAGATTACTTAGCAACAGATGCTACACATACCTACAATGGACCACCGGCCTCCTCTCCCGTTTGAGTTACTCTTAAACCGACCGGTTGCTAGACCACGCTGTTGAAAGCGTCGCAATGTCGAGAGCCAACCAAAAGAGTCCGCGAGTGACTCTGCCAATGGAAAACGGCGCCATTGCTCTATGTTACCCAATAAGATGACAGAATCTATGAAGGACCGCCTCATCCTTCTGCACGTTAGCAAGTGTGGAAGGAAACAGCCACAGCCTAGTCAGGGGGCTGAAAGCCGCTCGCCGATTGGCTGATTGTCGGCGCACGTCTGCGTGCGTTGGATGCTTTGTTACTGCGTGGTTCCGGAAGACGTGGCGGCCACCGTAACTGCAAGGAACTGGTTGTAGTTGGGTTTCCCTAAACCCCGTGAAAAGTTCCCTGTATAGCTAGCTGTTGATCCACCCGTTGGAAAAATGATCTCGTTAACGGACTCTCAGAGTAAGAAAATCTGTTTTTTGGGACCGATCTCTTTAAATCTAATTGTTCGTGCAAGCGAATAGTTGTAAGTTGGTTTCTGGGGGAAATAGTCAAAAAATGAATGAGATGGTGTTCGCTAATAAGGCCGTGTCGCTCAGTGGTATGTAGTTGTTACGTATATAATTATCGATATTACCTTTAAGTAACTGCCGCTTTATTACAGTGTCTTAAATTTAGATAATTTGAAGTATACCGAGACCATTGGCGTTTTCGTATGCTCTGTAGGTTATAACTGAACTGATGGTTTCACTGTAGCTTTTAACAGCCGTTAGCTAGCTGAAGCGACCTAGCACTTTGACAGCTAGTTAAAGTCCCGAATTCACTGGTGACTATCCATCTAATGCATCTAATTTAAACTTGGGCTTTTATTGTGTATTACATAATTTACCCAGTATGGTTGCACCCCGTTTCAAGTCCAAGCATAATTAAAATTAGATGTAAAATCTGTGGAAAAAATAGAAAACTACATTAGCCTTAAAATATGAAAAACAATTGGTTGTAGTGCGAGTGAGCAATCTCAAAGCAGAGAAATATTATTTTAAGTATCACCATGAGTATATCTGGTTAATTCATCCTAGTTGTAAATATATTTTCTGATCTGTTTATGTGATATCTGCATAACTGTGATTTGCTATCGAAGTTCTTGCATTTCAGGAATGTAGAGCGTTTGTACACGGAGTAGGGAAACATGCATGGGGCGGAATTCCATCTCATTCCAGCATTCTCGCGGGCGGTCCACTGCACGTGCAATACACTAACAAAACGTTACTGCACTGACGCCCACGTATGCAAACAGCTATGAGCATGTGTATGCATGCATTTGGACAACGTTTTTATGAAAATCAAGTTGCACTTCAGTGCACTAATTAATGCCTTAAGCTACATCAACCTGAAGAGATGAGTCCCTTCCTGCCGTTTCTGTTGGCCTGAGTCTCAGCCAATGCCCCTTCCACCATACTGATGAGATTTTGGTATTTCAGACTGTAAAAAATGATATAATGTGGAAGAACTTTGAAGGGTGGTATGGCTGAATGTCATTACCTTGTGTATCAATGCCAAGGCCTTGCAGTTGATATGACAGATAACTGATAGCCTGCAGTGGGAAAGTAGGAATGGAAAGATATCTGAATCTGTGGCAGAAGGTGATTTTTTTCAAAACCAAGGAGGCAAAGTGTCAACATTTGGCAGCATAACCAAAAAACGTCTTTTATTTCTTATTTTAGCTGGTCAGCTGCTTATATATAATATGTAAATTCTGCCCTCTTTTCGTTTTGTATGAAATTATCTATTAACCAGAATGGCACCTTCTCAAGATTTTTTTCCATGTTAAGCATACAGACAGCTGAAAATAGACTGGCTAAAAATCTGCTAAAATCACTGAACTCTCACTGAAAATTATACAAGTGATGAAACTGGAAAGCTCAATCATAACGACTTTATTTACAATATGTACAAATGCCAAAGGCAGAAGATGATGTAGAGAAGAATGAACTTGTCATTCTAGGTTGCAGTGAAACTGCACGTGACAGAAAGAATGAATACTACAAGGCAACACCTCCGACCGCATGTGCAACTTGTCAGTCGTGAGCATTTACCTTCTTGGTAGTTTATCCCATCTTGTTGAGGCATCTCACAATCACCATGCAGAACACTCTGGCTTCCAAATGGGTGTAAAATATCTGTCTGCGAGTCCCATTGACATTGTCTAAGCAAAAACAATGTGTGAAACTCTCATAGTCTCCCAGAGAGACGCGGGGTCCCGATCAGGCTCCGAAAACATGTCATCGAAGTATATTGACCAATAAGCTTATCTCCTCTCCATTTAGTCAAAGCATACAAGAATCTCCCATAGACTTCCAGTACCCTCCCGTCGGAGGGTGTCTGTGGGCTGTAGTTATCCTGGCGTCAAAGGGAAAATTAGCACGTGTTGTTGAAAGCAGTTCCTTTGAAACAATCAGTGCTGTGGTTCAGTTAGTAAGATGGTATGATACGTCTTACGGTGGAAGCTGAGCTCTTGGAGCAGCCGCTGAAGATCTGGATGTCTTGCAATTTCACAAAGCCTAACACACGAACAGGGGTTAAGCCTTAAGGGAGTGTTGAGTTATAATTCACTCTACTTGCCACCTCTGTCTATTTGGCCATTTTTACAGGTTTTAGTCGGCTGTAAAGTGTTTTCGGGATGCTTATGCATTTACGGACAGTGCCCCATCTTTTCTGGTTGTTACTACAGCATTTTATGCTACCATTGGGGATCCAGTGAGAATGACTTTAGCTCAGGGGTCCCCCACCCTGCTTTTTCAGCCCTGCACATGCAACATGTTTCAAGAAAATGTTTGTTTTTCATCCTCACAGAGATCGGCATGGGATTGACGGGCTTTGGGGTGTTTTTCCTCTTCTTTGGAATGATTCTCTTTTTCGACAAAGCTCTCCTCGCAATAGGAAATGTAAGTAGCTGTGTTTTAATCGAGACAACTGCGTGCTGTCAGAATGACCTTGTTAGTCGTTAGACGTGATGTATATAGCAGCTTGTTTGAAGCGAAGCAGGTTATAGATTGGCAGAGCTTGACAAAGTAAAAGAGCCGACTGCAATGGGTTATTGCAAAATAATTTATGAAAAGTTGTGGAGTGGAGTTTGCATGTTCTCACCATGTCATCGTGGGGTTTCCTCCGGGTACTCCGGTTTCCCCCCACAGTCCAAAAACATGCTGAGGCTAATTGGAGT
>JAODJX010000001.1:11385565-11396859 GCA_026776945.1 Isichthys henryi | reverse complement strand
TGCTTCCGGGATAGGCTCCGGACCCCCCGCGACCCAGTAGGATAAGCGGTTTGGAAAATGGATGGATGGATGGATGTGTGTATGTAATAGATATTAGACAAATTATTCTCGGAAATCCTAAACACTTTAGACTATTGTCCTATTTAGATTGTCACTTGTTGTAGCTCCTAGAAGGAACCTGTTTTGGAAAAATATCCAAATGCCAGTTTGAAAGAATATTTATTTTAACTTTTGTTTGTTGTGTGTGTGTGTGTGTGTGTGTGTGTGTGTGTGTGTATATATGCGTGTGTGTGTGTGTGTATATATGCGTGTGTGTGTGTGTGTATATATGCGTGTGTGTGTGTGTGCGTGCGTGCGCGTGTGTGTGTATATATGTGTGTGTATGCGTGTGTGTGTATATGCGTGTGTTTGTGTGTGTATATATGTGTGTGTGTGTTGGTGTGTATGCGTATGTGCCTGCGTGCGTGCGTGTGCGTGTGTGTGTGTATATGCGTGTGTGTCTGCACATAGATCTTGTTTGTTGCAGGCCTGTCTTTTGTCATCGGCCTGGAGCGAACCTTCAGGTTCTTCTTCCAGAAGCACAAGATGAAGGCCACTGGCTTCTTCCTCGGCGGCGTATTCGTGGTCCTGGTCGGCTGGCCGATGGTGGGCATGGTCCTGGAAATCTACGGATTCTTCCTCTTATTCAGGTGACTTAACGTGCACCTGGGGTGGCACCATTCAACACAACCTGAAGTGACAGTGTTGCGGTGACCTAACCCCCTGGCCCTGCTTCCCCCCTCCACACCCCCCCGACCTTGTCTCCATCAGGGGCTTCTTCCCAGTGGCTGTAGGTTTCATCCGGAGGGTTCCTATTCTAGGGTCCCTGCTTAACCTCCCAGGAATCAGTGGGGTGAGTGTTCCGGCCTCAGAGGTGTCTGACCCAGTCTTTAGGGTATTTATCCAGTAGGTTTTATGGCCCCTCCTGTCCCACATGACCAAGAAAAGCCAACACATTCAGCATTAAAGTATATAGAGCCCTCCGTCCCGTCACGGTAAGGTGCCCCCGCCCCGCCCCCCCATTTCCCCAGCATGCTTTCCTCTGGATCCAGTTACTTTCAGTGAGGTGAATGTGTTTCTGTTGTGTTTTTCTAAGCCTTCGTAAGGCTGTGAAGACCATCTTCTGTCATGGTCAGTCACTGTTCATCTCTTAGCCTTTTTACTTGTTCACATTCGTTTCTGGACCCCTCAGCACCGAAGGCTTATGAGTTTTTGTATTTCTTTGTTTTTCTTTGACTTGGTCAGTAAATGCTTACTTCTTGGCCCCGTGTTCCCGTGTTGGTTCCCCTTTTGGTTCCCGTGTTGGTTCCCCTTTTGGTTCCCGTTGCATGCATCACACAGTGCTGCATACTCATAGGAATCTCTGAATACTTCATCAGAGATGGTGCTACAGTCACACTGCAGTACTGTTTTAAATTTATTTATTTTTTCCCTCATGCTCTAATCAAACAGGCTTCAGGCTTCTCCACGTGTGAATCGTGTAAGTGGCATTGATGCAGCCTGTAATCAGGCAGGATAAGCCGGAAAGCCTTTGTCGTCGTGTCTGTAAAGACTGGGCAGTGGCTTGTTTTGTGATCCTCAAGCTGTCCTTCATCGTTCCCCGTCTAGGTGATATTTAGAAGGCGCGTACTTTGTGTTTGCCCTGCCCAGCGTAGTGAAAGGTCAGCATTGTCACTAATCGCATCCTCTCTGCTTTCTTCTTCTTTTCAGTTTGTGGATAAAGTCGGGGAGAGCAACAACATGGTATAGCAGTGACCTGTTTTGGTTTGGAGAAAATCAATTTATTAATTTATAATAGATTCCTAATTTTTTTTTTTTAAATCCACAACTGGTCGAGTTGCCCTCAGACGCTAAGATTGCTCTGTCAAAACTCTATTAAAGGAAAATAGCCAAGTTTTATTAATTTGTGGTTTGATTCGGCATGATCTATGCGATTCACGGCCTGTAGAGGGCGCCGTACTTGACGTCGATGGGAACATTAATTAGGAGCCCACGTCGCTCCTTGGATTTGAATGGCTGAAACATCACCGGTCACATCATCCGGACATGGAGATCATGGAGGACTTTTCCCAGAGTAATAATGCTGACCTTTGCTCTGCTGGACACCTTGAGAACATCGAGATGGTTACAATCATACTGTTTCTATGTAGGTTTGCATCTGCGTTAACATTTTATTTGACAAGTTTAAGCATTGTTATAATGTTTTTTAAGCCTGGTGTTAACTATGTTGCAATAGTCCCCTCCCCCCAAACACCCACACACACAGAAATGATGCCATTTCCACTCTGTCTTCAAATATGTGGTCTGTAAGATACCATCATACCATCACTTAGCTCGAATTTTCACGTGGCCTCCAGAGGGAGGTAAGTCAGTAATGCCAACTGTTTGTTTTACTGTATGAAACTTTTGTAAATACAGATTTCAGCTAAAAACATTAGCGTGTGAGGCTTATTTGTTTGTTTTAAATACGAGGTGTAAATAAACTGTTGGCCCCAGAGTTATGAGTCATTTCTTCACAAAATCTACAACTGGATCGAATATTTAACATAGTAAATAAAATCATAAGGAAATTATAGGGGTTGGTGAAATAGACAAAGAAAAGAAACCTGAAATTCTTCCACATCCGATCAGACAGGACAACTGTTTCATAGCATAAATGGCCATTGACGTCGAAAATATGTTTTTTCTTATATTTGGAGATTTTTTGTCAGACCTGTTGATCAGCCTGAAAGGTTTTACAGGGAAACCCCGCTTTCCAACTGGACTGCAGCGGCTCAGTTGGCGCTCCTGTGATATCGGCTGTGTCTAATTAAACTGATGTTCCTTTTCTTCCCCATTAACGATGGCCTTTCCCAGTACACTGGGGGAGCAGTTCTCAGCAGGAGCGCCCTGAAAGAATCTCTGTCGCAGGGCCATTTACAGGCTGTCAGCAGCCGTTTCATTCATAAGAATCGCCATCATTAAATTCTACACATCGTATATTATGTACTGTGCGAAAATGCGGTCATATTTTCCGTCACATTTGTCAAAAAAGCACAAGTCAATAGACCTGTTGTACGACTTGTTGATTAATAACATGTTAATATAGGATGTGAATCAAAAGCAATTTATTTCGTACTTTTAACCACGTCTGGTTAATTTAACTATGTTAAGTGTGACGTTTGCGTTAAAATTACACACATGGCGCAAATGCATTAAACGCGATAGGCCTATATTTCTGTATCGTATATGTATGTGTGCATAGGATCGCGTAGGTTAAATATTGTTTATTGAGCGGAACGAGCTTTCGGGGGTGTAAGGCACATTCACCCGTTCAATCAACTTCTAAACGATCGAATTCCCCCAGGAAAAGGAGCGCACGCCTTAAGCCCCCCGGGTGTGACAGGGGGTTTATGCGGGGTTCCTCCACCCCAGTGCTTATAAAGGGCGGAGAAGCCGAAGTCAACGCCACTCAACCTGACTCTCGGTTTCACTGAGCGCTGACAGGCGAGAGAATTACCAAGAATGAAGGTAAGGTGTAGTTTTCTGTTTTTAAGTCTCCGAAGCTATAGAAATTGGAGGTGCACCTTTTTTAAAGATACTTTTATAATTTGTTTAAATTATGGAATTTTCAAATAAAAACGAAATTACAAGTACTAAAACAAAGGCACGGTTGAAATAATGTACACACGCACGACATTTGCCTATAAATTACATTAAAAAATGATTAGGACTGTTCAGAATGTGTGGCAGGTATGTATTATTTGTTTGTCAGTTTGAGGATAATAAATATTATAATTATCAGTAGAAATATGTCGCACTGTGGAGGGCAGTATTTTTTAGAAGAGTACTTTTCCAATTTGCGTTTTTACGCACGTCATGCGCAAGGCGCAGCTTTTTGTTAATCTCAGAAAGAAGCTCTGGTATGTTGCTGCGTTTTGCAAGAAAGTAACCAGAAGTACTTTTCTGTGCCCACTAACACTGTCGCCGGCGCAGAGTTTGAAGACGCATAAAACTCACGCCTTGGCGTTTCTGCTGGTAGCGACTCTCGTTTCTCATTCTTGGAGCGCGCCAAAGGTAACCTGGTGTTTTTTTTCCTTTAAAATGTTGCTTAAATTATACACCTCATTTTTTCCCAGGAATCTAAGGAATTACCACTGTGTCAAAATTTATGCTCAATCCGTTGAACGGCTCTTACTTTTTCCAACTTTTTTTTAAATCAAAGGATGGTTTTCAACGAAGAAACTGGACGCCGCAGGCTATGCTGTATCTTAAAGGGACACGTGAGATCAAACTCCCTTTATTGCGAATGTTTTCTGCTGATGCATGATATGTTTTGACCTCCGAATAAAAATATACATTATGTGTAAAGTACTCAATTCAAATAACACTTCGTGTCCTAATTAAACATCTCGATTAAACATCGCCAGTTGAGTAACTAAATAAATAAATCGGTATCGTTTGATCCTTAATATCGTGTATGTTAACATGAAAGTGTAAATATCGATATTGTTTTTTAGTGACTGAAATCTCATGCTATTTCAGAGGGACGTCGTTTCATATCTGAAGACAGAAATGAAGGGGACGTGTATGACACAGTCCATCTAGGTAGTTAGCCACATCTTTTTTTAATATAAAATTAAAATTTCAACAGCGCCCTTAAGTCCTGAAAGATCGTTGTTTTAGGAGCGCTCGCTGCTTAGTGATTTTCTTAGCAGAGCTGCAGTAGCCTGTAGTTGAATTCAGGGAACGTACCGGTTTTATTAGTGTCAATATGATGAGACACTACTGCACTTACTATGGAAATTATTGTACTTTAAAATACTTCATATGCAAATTCAGGACTCACAAAGACAACGTCGATTATTCCAGTGTATTGGTCGCGTTTGCACGGAGGCAAAATAGTTTGAAAAGTGATAGTGCCGCAGCGATTTCTCTTCCTGAATCTTATTGGTAACTTGCCTCACATTAATATCATTGTCCTTTCGGCGGGATGCCAGTCCATCACTGGGACACACTCTAGGCCTGTATGCGGGGTTGAACTGGGGTTAAAAAATGAATCCTGTTCTTTGGGGTCCCCTACGGTAAATTCTGTGGAGTGTGGGAGTCCCTCTTTACGTATTGTTGAAACCCACGTCTTGGCAGATGTAGGGCAGTAGTTGCACGTTTGAAGAACAGATCAGTTTGTGGAGTTACTTGGTCACCGCGTCTTTAAGCAAATTGCATTAATTGCATGACCAACCCGATTTTCTCTCACGCAGAGACACGCAGCCAGAAGGCCGAGCAGCTTAGTGTGTCACGGGCGGCAGCTGTGCTCCTGAACTTCCTCCAACAGGCCAAGGAAGAAGGTGAGAGCCTGATCACTGTAACTGCGTCACTAGTAAGGAGGGATGCAACCTAAACCAAGTCATTTAAACTTTTGGTTCAAATTCAAGAACTGAGGTATCTCACTGAACATTTTCCATCAACAAAATATTGCCTATTTTTTTTCTTCATATATACAAAAAAGTTTCAAAGCACATATATGTATGAAGGACAAACGGAGGCTGTAAACTGCATTGATGTAATTTTTATTCATTAAATTTTCTTTTTCTTTAGCAGAAGAAAACGCCGATCAAGTTTACTTCCAAGATCTTACACCATGGAAACGAGATTATTTCTGATCGGTCGTTGACGAATTTATCTTTGTCAGATGAACATGTGTTTCAGTTTGTTTCTATTCTGTAGAGGAAATACTTAATTCTGTACACAGTTTTGACTCGGTGTCTTGAATGTACTGTTAATTAAATGAAAGTTTGCATTCGATTTGATATTTTGTTGTATTACATGCTGTTCCATTAAAATTCACCAGGGGGCACAAAATCTGTGCAACACAGAAATTAATTATGGCGATTATAGAAAATAAAGTTTGCAATCAAAAGTTTTGAAAGTTAATTTTAAAGAAAATGGCATTTCTCAACAATCTAAGAATATTGTATGTAGTTCAAAAATATTAAACTACTTTAAATTTGTCTTAGATCTGCTCGTATTTCAATCAACTGAAACCTGCATGGAATAATGCCTTTAACTATATCTGTCACCTTAAAAACAAACATCCACCAACCCAAAAGGTAAAAAAATACCATTACTGTACATTGAATATGGGGACCTCAGGTAGCAAAATCTCTTGAGACTGCTGAGTAAATCATGTCAAGGATGTGATGATAAAGAATGCAGTCTGAGGGTGAGTCCGTGTCTAAGCCTAGCAAATTCACCTATAAAACACCATTTTGGGAAATAAAACTGACTACAGGCTTATTATTGCCATCCAAACGAAATCTAGCAAAGGTTACAATTGGCAGCACGTTGACGGGCGAATCGAGAGTTTAAATGAATATTTATGTTATTTCTTTGCTGCTGTTCCTTGTACTTATACCAGTTTTATGCTTCTTATTGCAAACCCATTTCTTATAGCATTTGAAATATTTTTGAATAGATAAATGGCAGGTAATATGCAGCATTAACATGTCATTTGCAAGCTTTGATCCGTTTATGCAACAGCTGGTAGGAATGACATGAGACACTTTAACACAGCTCTCCACACCGTCAGGACCGTGGGCAAGTGGGGGGGTCAATGGTTTAATTACATGGCACAGACACACACATATATTGCATTTTCCCCAGTGGTGATTATTTGTCTCTGTAGCACGTTCCTCATTTTGGCTAAATCACCAGAGGACAGGGAATCCCACTTCAGCACTTCATAGCTGCACAACTGGGAAACTACCATCCAGTGTTTTCATCTCAGATGCAAGATGTCATTGCTTAAAGTTTCTGTTGAGCACGGATCAGATCTTTACACGCACTTGTAGTCATCTGGTTCAGCTGTCAGGTTTATTGATTCCCTGCAGTGGTATCACTCTCCTTGTCACGTTTTTTTTTTTTTAAGCACTGCTTCAAACATTTACTCCTGATGCATCGTGGGTCTGCTGCCTTGTAGTTTTTAGCCTTGAAAAAATTCTGGATGCTTGAGCTTTAGCACAAGAATATTCGCTCTGCTTTCAGCATATGAAGCCTAATGGTGAAGCTCTCACTGGGGGTTGGTGGGGGGGGGGGGGGGTTGCTCTGTCAGGAGCGGCATTAACCCGGTAGCTTCTTCTTGCCAGAAGGTACTGTCCCCAGAGAGAAGGGAGCCTTGATGTTCTGGCGATCTCGCTCAGCTTCCTCTTCCTCGTCATACGGCTCCTCGTCTTCCTCGTCGCTATGATGCGGAGTAGAGTGCAGGGAGACGGATGGAGAGGGGGGTACCGAGGAAGGTCGTGGGTAGCGAAATCCATCCGTCTGCAGAGATATACCAGTGGTAACAGCTGACCGATGAAACCGGCCAGGCATATCAGATAGGCACCCCTATGTAACACAGCATTGTTTTCCACATTTTAAAACACTATAATTGATACTTTATTGATCCCCTTGGGGAAAATTTTCTTCACGCCCCCGCCAGTTTGCTCTCTGTAGGGGACAGTGAGCTGGACACAATCCAGTGGTCATCAAAGCATCACTAGTGAACTACTTGTAGCTAACGGAGCCAATTGTGGGGTTTTTTTCAGTTCCTGGTGGAGATTTCAGGTCCAGAGAGTACAAATCCAGACCAAGATTTTGTTTCAACCATCCAGTTGAGTACTCTGTGATTATGACTCTTAACTGGTTGGTTGAAACAAACATATTATACCACACATATTACCACACATATTATAGCATTTTAGTCAGAGATGGAGATTTCAGGTCCAGAGAGTATAAATCCAGACCAAGATTTTGTTTCAACCAACCAGTTAAGAGTCATAATCACAGAGTACTCAACTGGATTGTGTCCAGCTCACTGTCCCCTACACTCTGGAACACAATTCCATAAATTGGGATGTAAGAGTTTCAGGATCTTACAGTGTGACTCGACTCCTAAGCAACCAGCATGGTCAAGAAAACTCTTCAAAGTGTGAACCAAAGCAAACAAGCTGCTGGAGTTCAGCAAAATGTTAATCTGTCAATTAAGGGCAGAGAAAACGGTTCGAGCCTGACAGGGCTTTGTCTGCCCTCGCGTCCGATGTGGATAACAAATGAGGGGAAAAGACGATCACCACCCCCCACCCCTACCGCATACCTTCATTGATTGTACAGTATCTGTGATCCAATCAGGAGAGAACGTCTCATGGTCACGACTGAAACTGTGCGTGTGTGTCACCGTTAATCAAATTCTGTTTTATTCGATATTCCTTAGGTTTGCTATTTCTTTAGCGACATAATTCTTACATGCAATAAAGTATTTTTTATGGGACAGAACAATGGAGTATTCCATAATTTTAACAATGCAGCCATCGATGTTTTTCAAATCAAAAACCAAAAAAAAACCCACTTGGATTTTATTGCTGAAATGTAGAACATGTTATGTTGTTTTCTTGTTCAATACCTTGGATATTTTATATAATGGATCTATAAAACAGATTTTAATGTCTCGCTGTTTATATGTCAAACAAAAGTTTGTCTTTGACATCGATACTGTGTCGTTTCGTATTTGGCATTACTGGCCAGGTTTCGTTAAACTTGTTCGTTTGCACTTAACTGAGATCCCTTGTTGAAGGGTACAGGCTAGACACTGCACACACGGTGAGAACGGTCAGAGAGACCGCAGTCACAGTGCAGTGAGGCTGAGGTTAGACTTACGCGCAGTGGTGCTGCTGTGTCCATCTTGAACTTATCTGGGAATGTTCTGCTCAGGGCAAGATGGCGCGCGTGCATGTAAAACTTCAAAGAGACAAGGCAGCAAGTCAGTACTGATTCTCAACTAACACATATGACCGCAGTACAGACACTCACATCCGCTCTACACAGTAAGCAAGTGCTGATGTTCATTCAATACTCAGAAATAGCAGAACTGTTATCCAGTCACACGCCAGGCGAGCGCCAATAATCTGAAATTCCTGTAGTGTCAGTATTCAAACTACCCCTGTCCAAGCGGCATTATAGACGTTTCCCTCCCGTGCATGAAATCAAGCCCATAGGCAGATGCACCTATTAACAGTTAGAGATAGAGGTACGTCATGTAAATAACTTTACAGATAGAAATAGAAGCTTCATACAAATATTGTAATTATGAGACTGGGACAGGCATGGATTTCCTGATGAAGTCAGATGACCAGTCCCATCTCACCTGAAGTAAGTTACCATGATATAAAACTCATTCCCCCCCAACCACATCTACAGCCAATGTCTCCCCTTCCTTGAGCTGAGGCAAATGTTAGAGACAGGATGAACATGCCCAGATGCATTATGGGTAGTACAGATTAGTGAGGGAAAAAAACAGGTACGACTCCTCACCCGCCCGAGGTACCTCCAGTCCAGCAGGTCCGAAAGCCTCTCGGTGCGGTTCCGCTGGATGATGCGCTGCCTTCGAGACTGCTGGCAAAACCCGAACATGAACTGGGTCAGCTGGTTACAGGACTCGTCCGCCGAGCGGAACCGCCGGTCCACGATGTAGATCCCTGAGCGAGCAGGACGAGGAGTTTCAGGGGTGAGATGGGGACTGGACAAGCTAAGGCCGCAGTTGAGGTCACAGCGGCACTGGTGGGGTCTCACTGGTGCGGGGTGGGGGGGGGAGGCCTGAATTGCACAGCTGCAGCATTACCAACCGTAAGCCGCAGGATCGGTGACGTGCTCCTCCATGAAGCATCCGAAGCCCGAGAGGTTGGTGGTCACACTGGGAATCCCCATCACAGTGCATTCGCCTGGGGGAGAAGTTTGTCAGGTACCTTAGAACAACACTGACATCCTGCATGCTTCCATCATAATACTGCTTATTCCATTAATACTTCACCTGTATGGAACTGAAAGGCCTCTCCCACCTTCTGAAATGGAGCCGTGTAATGTGTACGGTAAGGAGCACCTTCTCAGACCACCGCATTCTGTACTCATGTACAGCACCAGTTAAAAACGCTGGACACACCTGCTTTTGATACATTTGTCGCTATTTTAGCTATGTTACTCACCTTATAGGAAAAGGCCTCGAGGCAATGAAGTTATACATATCAAATACTGCAACGACCACGAGAAAAGATCAACATCTCAAAATTTGCTCAGATTTTAGACTCATCAAAATAGCCCTCTTTGGCTTCGATGATGACATCGCAGACTCTCGCTGTTCTTTCAACCAGCTCCCAGATGTAGCCACCAGGAGTGCTACTCCAACAGTCCTGAAGGAGTTCTGCGCACACGTTGGTTACCTTGCTCTTACTCATCAATCAAACTCATCCCAAACCAGGTCTATAAGGGTTACGGTGGGAGGGGGCAACTCATCTCATTAACTTGTTGAAAAACAAATGATTTTCAGCAAGTGTATCCAGACTTTTGACCAGAACTGTAAATAAAAGCCCTGTAGCCTGTCAAGTTGTCAGTACAGTTTTCAGCTACTAATGAGATTATCAATGAGATAAATTAGCTTCAGTATTGTGATTTTACCTTCTTAAAAACACACACACTATTTTTTCCCTCATAAAAGCATCGTATGCTATATAACCACCACAGGAGTTTAGCCTCCTCTGTCATTTTTTGGATATTTCCATTTTCTTTCGATCCATCTTCCAAATGTGGATCTTGGTCAGAATTGTAACTTCTATTCTTAATGCTCCATAACATTAACTGTCTCACCAATTTATGATGCTGTTTTTTAAAAAGCCTTTACAAAATAGTTTGGGGCAACAATGTTATGGGAAGCACAATATATAAATAAAATGACCTAAAATATACTGAAAATTGAAAAGATTAAAATGACCAGGCAAAGAGGATCAGTCGGAATATAAAAAGAGAATGTAGTGTTTCTCCACTAGGCTGGGTGTCTATCACCTTGTATCAGACTTCATAATCACAGAGGAACAGCATGTTCTTACCTGGCGTGTAGCCCCAGGGTTCATAGTAGGAAGGAAATACGCCAAGATGGCAGCCCCGCACAAACTCCTCATAGTCCATAGGGAGCAGCGGGCTTGTGGAGGACAGGAACTCTGGATGGAACACTACCTGAGGACAGAGAGCAAGTCAGCACTGAGCACAGTGGACAAAATGAGATGAATGCTGTGGAACATAATCTCAGTAAGAGACTGAGACAGCACGGAACACAGTGGACAAAGGGAGCTGAACACTATTTAACATTACCTGAGGACAGACACCAAGACAGGGCTGAACACAGCGGACAAAGGGAGCCAAACACTATTTAACATTACCTGAGGACAGAGACCAAGACAGGGCTGAACACA
>JAODJX010000001.1:11364419-11376029 GCA_026776945.1 Isichthys henryi | reverse complement strand
GCTCGAAGTCACAGTGGTCTAATATTCGCAGTTGATGTTATCATTGGCAAATGACCACAGTACCATCCACACACTTGACGCTCGAAGTCACAGTGGTCTAATATTCGCAGTTGATGTTATCATTGGCAAATGACCACAGTACCATCCACACACTTGGTAAAAACCACACGTGTCGCGTCCAGATGGTAGGTGAACTTCACTGAAAACCATGCACTATTTCCGCTGAAACCCTCCAGATCCAAAACTCGGTGTTTGACTACAGCTTAATATGTAATCTTTCGGGCTGATCGATGTTCTCCTCTCAGGGGCCCGTAAATGTTTGCTTTGAGGTTAAGGGTCTGTTCTGACCATCAGCACTGCCCTTAACTGAAGCTGTCTTTTATACAGATATCACTGATACAGTTCATAGAGGCCTGTTACACAAGGAATTTAACCAGAAATACAATATGTATCAATAATCACGTCCACATTAATTATAAAGCATTCAATGCCAGCTTCATCCAACGGTAGCAGCAGTTACGACTTAAAATTTTAATAATATTGTGCGGTCAATAGAAAATCTTTCAAATAACAGTAACGATAACTAATTTATATTCACATTCATACCACAGCAAGACAGAATGAGGTGAGTGTCCTGCTAGGGGCGACATAGACAGACAAACAGGACACCATTGTGCGTAAGAAGGCTTTTAGACGGTTTTTTTTTCTCCAGTACTGCTCCCTATTAATGCTCTTTGACAAGCAGGTGATGCAACCTTTGTCATTAATATAATCATATAATCATATAACAAAGCGCATGTAACAATATTACCGCATACAGTAACTAATACTGCATGTGATACAGAACAAGCAAGTCTTATATAGCACATACTGATACTTCCACTCGGTAATAGGCTAATATCCCCTCATTGTTATAGGTGAAAATTCAAAAAAGTTTTTCAATGATTTGATCGGTCTTGTTTTATGTTACAGTCGAGCCACTTTCGTGTGATTGTTTTAAAACGCCACGCTTAACTCTCGTAACATAATTGACAAAACCGTAATAAATCACAAAACCAGAACGAATTTAAAAAATGTATGTAACACTTTCGTGTAGCGCCGATACCTTTATTAGTTACTTCCCAGGCAACTTCAAAGAGTAGCAGATCTTCAACAGGTAGACCTTCATCCTCCAAAACTGGCAACCCATTCAAGGAGGACATCGACAGGGACCGAGAAAGCGGCATTGTGCCTTTTGGATATGTCTAAATAGTCACAAATGGCAAGGTTGTCGGAAATAAAACTGTCTGTTTTTGAATTTTCTTCTCCAGTTGACCTCAGAATATGCACATGTTGTAGAAGTCCGAACTTACACCGTGTTAAAACGTGTAGCGGGGGACTGGGAGTGAATGAGGCGGTGCGCTGTTTATCGAACAAGGTACCACGCGTGCCCGCAACCCGCCAGACTGCGAATAAAGTCCAATTTCACCCAGGGTCGACTGAAAAGTGGGCGGCGGGAGGAGGTGCAGATTGCTGGATAAGCAGTTATGCCGAGTTTTCATAGGATATATGTCACATCAGGTTAATGCATATTAAACCATATAAACATATGATCAGTGTTTCCACAGCCAATTTAGTGCTTATACCAGATCGTTAGAAGGAATTATGTGTGAGGGGTGATATCCCAGAAATATATCAACTTACTCGAAAATTAATAATCTGTTGTTACGCCACCTGTCGACAGTCTTTCAAGATCTTAAATCATGCAATTTGTGCGAGAACAAATCGAATTTTGTCTCCCTCTTGTGGATGATTCTGCTTTTCTTGATTCACGTGGCGATGACGATTCTTACAATGAAAACGTCAACACAACACAAAAGAAACTTCGAAACTCCTACATGCTGATATAGCACGAAACCTCGGATTTTAATCGTGTAATACGTTATAGATTCTGTCGATATTTAGAATGCAATTAGTTGTTGCATTTGGCAAATTGTTAATATTGACGATGAGGCGTTACATTTTCGTTTCAGTAGAAAATGAAAGTATTTTTTTCAATAAATGCGCCGAGAAAATCTAAAAGCTAGATTAGTAAATCTAAATAGAAGCGTATGTCAAAGGATTTCTCAATGTAAATTAGCTATATTTGTCGTTTTCTTGTTTTAGATTAAATATTACATTAAATACAAATTTGAATCATACAGCACACTCGTGTATTACAACGAACAATATAGTAGGCCTGCCATAAACAAACTAAATAACTATAGACACATTCGTCAAAAGCCATTTACTTTGTAAACTTCACGGCGTTTATATACAGGTCTACAATATTTGTTGAATCGCGGACCCGCATAAATGTATGCATTCATCAAAGTCGCTTAATCAAGCATCCAGCTTCACTTTTACATAATGAAACGCGCTGTATCTGTCATTATAACAGCACAACACAAAAGGCGCAGCATTATGCGGTATATTGTTCCATAAACTGCTAATAATTGGTTTCAGCACAACGGACAGCTCCGTGATTGGCGCGATTAGAAACGCAGAGCCTTCTGATTCGCTGAAATCCGCGGCTTCCCACGTGCGGCATAACATAACTAACGGAACCGTCACCCTCTATATATACACACACAAGTATCAGAAAAATTGGGAACTGCTGCCGACTAACGTCCATCACTAGATGCGATCAGATAAAGTATTAACTGATCTTTTATTCTGTACCGTACAGTCCAAAAATGAGAACTTTCGCCCTGATACTTGCCATTGCTGCGTTTTTCCAGCAAGGAACGATGGGAAAGTCATCGAATGAGTTTGTCTCTGTTGAGACAATGGATAATTCAGGTAAGTTGTTTTGTTTCATTCTGATTATTACGACGGAGTTTTAGGGCCACGATTAATAAAAATATAAAACCTCGAGAATAAAGTCGGAACTTTCAAGATTATTCTGGCAAATTACAACTTTATAGTCAGAATAACTGGAGAATAAAGTTACGAGAAAAAACCCGTTAAAAGTTAGCCAGAAAACTGAATATGGAATATGAGGCTAACTCAACAGCGATCTTAAACCCCCTCATTTTGCCACGCAGAGTTCTTACACAATTCTGAACCTTTTCGCATAGTTTTCAATGACTTTATTTTTGAAACATTGCGAGTTTTTCTCGTAACTTTATTCTTCAATTCTGACTTTATTTTAGCAAATTACTTTATTGAAAGGTAAGCCTGAGACTCTTTCTCGTAAATTTGACTATTTTCACTTTATTCTCCACTTATGAATTTATTCTGGCAAATTACAACTTTAATCTGTGAAGTTCCAACTTTATTCTCGAGGTTCTATATTTTTGATTTTTATATTAATAGTGGCACTAAAACCCCAATGTAGTTTAAGTTTGATTCGAGATTATTTGGTTCTTAAGTCATAAACACGGAGGTAGATTGACCATGCTTTTTGATAACCTGTTGAAACTAATTAAATTGTACACTTCCTTGAACTTTATATTTATAACTTTAAAAAAAAAAAAAAATTTTTTTAGATTACTTAGAATCTCTCCAGAAAGACCTTTCTGGGGTAACTTTAAGAGAAGCCCCTGGTTCAGATGCCGAAGATCAGAAGAGTCTCTGTTACATCGTGAGGGGGAACCAAGCGGAGCACCAGATTACCTGCGGGATCCGACTCCCACGGAGCAACTTCAACTTCAACCCCTTCGGACTTCGCTTCGGCAAACGCGATCGGGGAGACCCACCCAAAGCAATCAGTGCAGGAGCCAAGACCAGCAAACTGCTACCTTATCTGATGTTCATCCGGCACCTGGGACTCTCCGCCTGACTGGACAAGCGTTTTTACCGTGTATGTTACCGTATATTTAGGCCCTTTGGTAATATTAAATGTAATATTTGTGGACATTATTGTAGCTGTAGGTGAAAGACAGTCAAGGAAAATTAACTGCAAAATCGTTGATTGTGACTTTCCTTTGGGGAACTAAAACTTAACACAGGCGCTGCATTTTAAATAAACGTGACTCAGTATATATACACACGGGATGTGCTTCGCAGTTGTATCGTCAGAAACTCGAAACTGGTGTATTAAAATAAAAATTCTAATTCGTAGCACGCGATACCGAATTGTGAACCACTACACGCATCCACGGGTAACACGTCAGCAAGCTCCAGTGGTAAATACAAATAAGTCTACATCCCTACGGACCCATTTATGATCAATTTACTGGCCGAAAAATGGGAAAATACCGTGTGGTGGTAGGTTGAGTAATCCAAGTGTTCTAGAAATTTCCTCCAGTGAAGTTCAGAAATAACGCAAAGTGTTGATCGGTAAGATATTAGAACCAAATCCATCCACGTAAACAGGTAGTATTGACATTCAGATTATCGCATATCGGTGTCTCTTCTACTTCTTACCTCTGTCTTTCATAAAATAATCCGACAAATTCTTTTGAATGACATTTGCTCGTGCCACAAGGGGGCGCCATATCAATAGTTTCTGCGTCCGAAAAACTAAAGGGAAGCAACAGAAATCATGAGTGCCTTGAAAAGTTCGCAAAAACATTCCTTCCCAAAAAAAAAAAAACACCACACACCTCAGAAATATGCAGTTCAGTTTTATTTTATTATCAGTGTTATCACAACAAATACAATAGGTTTAGGAAGAGTTATTGCAGGGCTTTTAATCTGGTCCGCACTTTTGATTACCTACAACCTCTGATCCAGAGAATGATCCACTTAAACCTTGCAGAAACGGACTCCCAACAG
Source organism: Isichthys henryi (assembly GCA_026776945.1). Taxonomy (NCBI): domain Eukaryota; kingdom Metazoa; phylum Chordata; class Actinopteri; order Osteoglossiformes; family Mormyridae; genus Isichthys; species Isichthys henryi. The sequence goes on along the minus strand of JAODJX010000001.1, from coordinate 11,371,289 downwards.
GTGAGGCCAAGCCTGAAACACTGCCAATACTCTCCAAATGGCAACCACTGATCAAGACGGCTAATTACACTTCAGTTAAGGGACGTGAGACTGGCTGCATGCGGAGCCCTCACATGGAACAAACACAAACGTGTGACCAGCAAAACCTCTGAAAAGCTAACGGTAGCTATATTCCTGAACGAGACCTGCAGAAGCATTACACGAATGGGGAGGAAAGCACAACGCGTGCGTGAACCTCACAGGTCCTTCAGGTCCTTCTGGATGCTCCAGAGGGTGTCTCCGCTCTTCCGCAGCTGGTCCACCTCCTCGTCCGTCAGGGTCATGTTGACGACACTGCTGACGCCCCCGCTGTTCAGCACGCAGGGCAGGCTGAGGTAGACCTCCCCCTCGATTCCATACATACCCTGAGGATCAGAGCCAAAGCCATCAGAGCCAGATCCCAAAGCTAAAAGCATGGACGGCACTGGGCTGGAGGTTTAACACCAAGAAAGTGTTAAAATCTAGCAGGCTGAAATGGGCTCACCTTGACCATGGTGGACACTGGGTGGATGCGGTTCATGTTCTTGACCAGGCTCTCGGTCAGGTCGGCCACACTCAAGCCGATGGCCCAGTTGGTGTATCCCTTCAGCTTGATGACCTCATACGCACTGAGACACAAAGGTTCAACAGCTGCACAAGTGCTGGACCAGACGCTGCATAACTTATTCCCATCAAGGTAACAGGATGTTTTAGCCATTGATGCTATAGTTGCTTTTTACAAGATTTTTACAGCAGCAGCACTCTTACTACAATGAGGATATGCAAAGCTCACCTGTCCACCACAGCCTTGTGTGTGTCCTTCCAGTTCTCCTTGTCAACGTCTGTGCCGATATCAGGGTTCAGCTTCTGCAGGTTCACCCCGGCCACGTTGGCACCGCTCCACACAGGCACTGGGGGTGGGGGGGGGGCTGTCAGCCATCACACAGACACATCTACCCAAACAGACTTTAGCGCCTAGCTAACTGGTGTAGGCGTCACTCATAGGCACAGACACGCACCGCTGGAGTCACCATGTTCCCCCAGGATCCAGCCGTTGAAGCTGCTGGCATGGATGCCCAGCTTGTCAGCCATCAGATAGCGGAAGCGGGCAGAGTCCAGATTGGTGCCACTGCCGATGACGCGGTGTTTGGGCAGGCCGCTTAGCTTCCAGGTCACATAGGTCAGGATGTCCACTGCATTGGGAGACGACACCCAAGGTCACTAACGTAGCACGGCGTGCCCCCATATGCACGGCGTGACCGGGAGCTCGAGGTGGGTGTGCACCTGGGTTGGACACCACGATGAGGATGCAGTTGGGGCTGTACTTGACGATCTGGGGGATGATGTGCTTGAAGATGTTGACGTTCCGTTGGACAAGGTTCAAACGGCTCTCCCCCTCCTGCTGCCGCACGCCGGCCGTTACCACCACAACACGCGAGTTGGCAGTCACAGAGTAGTCTGTCAGAGGGGCACTCAATGTGAGAAGCAAGGGCAGCAGGGCAGTTCCACGCTCCGATCAGCTGAAAGACCTACATCTTGGCCTCTCAGCCCAACTCAGGGCACCCACATGAACCAGCTGAGGACACTCACCCTTATCAGCGATGATCTTGGGGGTCTTCAGGAAGAGACTCCCATGGAGCAAGTCCATCATCTCACCCTTCAGCTTGTCCTCGATCACGTCCACCAGGGCCATCTCATCACACAGCTCCTGCAGTGCAGAAGACAGTGGCCGTGAGAGGTGGTCAAAGAGGAGCCCTGCAGGTGGCACTGCACATGCAAGGTCACTGCACGTCTTATGCTATGACAGTTGGCAGTCACAGGGAACTACAGGAGTATTATACAAAAAACAGCAGATGCCAATGTAGTAGTGAAGATGGAACGGGGTCGTACCCGCAGCAAGATGCTAACGGCGCAGGCCATGCCAACCTGGCCCACTCCCACCACCGTCACCTTGTTCCTGGGGGGCTCAGCGGGGCCGCTGGCCAGGGGTGTGATGAGCTTCTGCAGAACTGAGGCCATGATCCAGGCTGTGGAGGGAGTCAGGTCAGCCAGTCACAGGCATGCAAAACCCGTGGGAGAAGAGTGAGTGTGTACACAGGGAAGACGGAGCCTCCAGGGACAGAGTACAGAAGGAACAAATACTAGGAGTGCTGTGAAAATCCTTACACTGCTTATTCACAGTTCAGTGGCCTGTACTATGAAGTGGGGTTACTGGCTCAGGGTAACGGGCATTTTGTAGTACAGGCCACAGGTATGGTCATGTGTGCCTGCTAGTCTCCATGGAAACTAAAAAAAAAAAAAAAAGTGCTGGGAGAATTTAACACGAGTTAATTTTAGCCTAAAGTCAAGCTTCCCAACCTTGATTCTGAGCCGTTTTTAACAAACGCCATAGAACGTGGTGTCTGAAATTCACTCATTTCAGTCCTAAAATTTTGACCATCATGTTAACATCTAGATTAAGGTTACAGTTACAGTGCACATGTTATAAGATGGCAATCAGTCCAGGCGACAGGTCCGAGTTAAGGTTATGTGGAGGTCACACAGCCCTGGAGCCTAGATCCAGTGTAACAGGGCCAATCAAAGGCAGTCATCTCACCATAAAAAGGTTATAGACAGTGATAGCAACAGACCTTCATGGGTGCTAATGCAAATATCAATGTAGGAAACCATTATTCCACCTTCCAGTCATGTTATCAACAGATCAAAAGCAAAGCTCACATCAAGGTGCTGCTCTCTGTCTCACACACACACACACACACACACACACCACTCCAGGGTCAATTAAACCCCCCAGACTGGGATGCATGAGGCTGCTATGCTTTCATCCCCGATCAGCAGTGGTACTTAGTGGACCAGACGTCCCTCTAAAACTACCCCAGACCAAGGTTGATCTGTAACGCCGATCTCCAAGGTGACCGGCACACCACCGGGGTACAGTGCACCCGTCTGCCCGGCTGAGGAATAAACAGGGTACTTGCCATGCGTGCCGAGACTCCGAACGGCCAGATACAGGCACCACCACACGATCACCATGGTCAGTCACTTTTCTGTCCCCCCTTGCCCGTCTGCGGCCGTCGGACCGCCAGCGTTAACACGCACGGCCTGGTTCCAGCTTGCTTTCAGGGCCCGAGCGTCTTCATGCAGACAGAGGCTGCTGGCAGCTCAGTCGCATCCCCCCCAAAGCAGGGGACTGCACATGCGCAGCAGGCTGCTGCAGACAGTGCTCGATACTGCCCCCCCCACCTCAATTCCCAGTGTTCACTGGGACATTTTTCAGACTGACTGCATGCATGTGTTAACCCATGAACAACAATTTTACATGTTAAAATTAGAAAACACGCCATCTTGATTAGCGGTACATAAATCGACAACGACTTAGAATAGCTCCAGTAAGCAAACAGCAAAAAAAAAAAAAAACACACACGGCTGGACGGGCCGGCAGACATAAGCAAAGCAGTTTAGGGAGGCCAATTAGCCTAAATGATGATACTCAGGAATAACCTCCCCCCCCCAAAAAAAAAAAAATGCGAGTCCCAAAATGTAAAACTTCAGGGTTTATAGGTTAGCATACAGACCAACTGAAAGCACTAATCAAACCCTATTCCGTCGCTTGCACAAGGAAGTTAAAACGTTAAATGAATGGTGCGGTTATTCGAGTTCCATTGTGTTTGGACAGCAAGAACAGTTCAGGTGGCGATATCCGATACGAAATGTCGAATTGTTATAATGTATTACGTTGCGCAACGGTATTATATCCCTGACATTTCAGCTCAATTTTAAAGCAGAAGAGTCTTCCAATACGCGCTCGGCCATTCGGTGTCCTGCAATTACTACAGTTTAAAATGTGCATTGACAACTGTGCTAGGAGTGTTTGTATAGTGGGGGAAAAACTCAAGTTCTGCGTAGTGTGTCACTTGGAGCTGGTGTCAAATTTTGACCAAAGGTAAGTCTTCGGTGTTAGTCACCCCCACCCCCTTATCTAACCCATGATAGCGAATTAATCTAACATTCATGAGGGACATTTAAAAAGGCAAACCGAACGTGGTAAATCCATTAGTTACAATGCAGGCTGCTGTTCAGGCCTGCAGTCAATTCGGAACAAAACAGATCATCGGCTTCAAACTTCTACATTTAACAATATTGGCTCCACCTTTAAGCTACAAGAAACATCCGCTACGTAAACGGAGCATTATGGCGCATGATTAAAAAGTAACAGATTAAATACCCTTAAACAAAAAAAGGTCAAGCATCTGACGCACGCAGAATAAACTGGCCGAAGTCAAGGTCGAAAGAAATGTTAAGTGCGTGGATGTGCGATTAGGACCCATTACATGAAATGTATAGCAAGATGAATCGGAGGTTTCTGTATTTAGGGCATTCCGTTGTAAAAAGGACCAAATAAGAGAAAAGCAAAAAGCGTAGTTTTAACACATTTTATAACCGTATCCCTGCAATCAAGGTCATATCACGGGCCCACTGATGAGGAGTCCCAGTAACTTTAAATCGCGATTAATGAAAATTAAAAAATGTATTTTATTTTAAACGGCAAAAACGTTAAAACTGCACATTTCTCCCCCAACTGAAACAGCCAGGACTAGCGAGACTGGATGAAAATCGGCTGTCTCCCTTCATTGTGGCCGCATCGCGGTCACACACAGGGCAACACTTTCGCAATTCACTGGTTTGTCTCGCACGAAAGTTTCTCCTTCTCATCCGAAGCCGAGAGATGGACGATCGGCAGGATAACCGTTGTAAATACGGCCAGGACGGGCCTTTCAGGGAGCATCGGAGGCGGATTCCGTTAGTATGGCGCTGGGCAATGCGCGTTAAAGGAGGTAAGATGGCCGTTGCCTGCATACACTAAATAGACCATCTCGCTTACATACTGAAGGTCTTTACATCAGAGATGGACAGCTCAAGTTAAATGCAAAATGTACATGCAACATGGAGACATGCATTCACATGTACGCTGATTATTCACTTCCCCCCCACATTTATACACAATGCCGGATAAGATAAAATAAGAAACTCAAGTAGCCCTAAAATAAAGCGCAATATACTACATACATAAAATCAGACACTTGTCGATTTACAAGCACGGGTAGTTCTTTTAAAAGAAGTTTCTACTTCTACATAGTATGATTATTGGATGACCCGACAGAAGGCGAATCGCATTTTTGGTTAATATGGCGAGTTAATGTAGCAATGAAGCGTCAAATACGGAATAAACATGAAAACGCGATATTACTTTAGTACGTACTTTTGCCGGAGGAAGGCTGACTGAAGACTTATTCCCTTGCGTCCGGCGGAGACGGCAGAAAGCGGCTTATTCCACGGGTAGGATGCGGCGAGCCGGGCAGCCAATGACCGAAGGAGCGAGCGACGGCTTCCAGCAGCTGGAGGCTTCAGCCGGGGTTGGGTGGGATTATTAAGCCGTTTCCACCGGGGTCGGCCCTAAACTCACAAGCCAATCTACAGTGCTGATCCAAAGAGGTGTGCTTCGCCTCCAAGTCCCTTCACAGACAGCGGCACCTTCCACCGTCTATAACTATTTGATCGTCTGTGGCTGATTAAATGCCTAATCAAAACGCGTGTCCGGTGACACATGATCACGTTTATTTAATCAAGGCAACCTAAAGCAAATATTAGTCCATCTTATTCATGAGATTCGTATCTGTTTATATTTCAATAACTTGTTGGACTTGTTAAAACTGGAAGTTTTGTTTGGGTTTGGGAGAGGCTGATGTTTCATTACCAGGTCTTCCATAAACAGATCAGGCAGTTGGCCTTATAATCACAGCAGATAATATAAAATAAATCACATGAAGGACACGCCAGAGTTCTTAGTACCAGGCTTGATGTTTACCTGTATAAACAGGCGTGTCGGCATGGAATCTGGCCACAGATGGACAAGATCCAAGAGCCTCTTTGCAATCACATCATCACAAATTTGCAGGGATTTACATTAACACACCAGTACAGCTTTTTGTGGGTCTTTAATGTAAGAATTGTCACCCCATGATCGGACCGGCATTGTACACACCTGGGACAATAGCATATCACACTGGAAATGATACTCGATTATTTGTAAAGTACATAGTTCTTGCATACACCATCTTGCTCTCCTTTGAGACACACATATACAAAAACTTGGAACATTTTTTGGGGGTCAGGGGCCTTGCTCAAGACCCCAACAAAGTTGTGACCAGCATGGGATTCGAACCCGCGACCTTCTGGTGGCCTAACGTGCAGAATCACACACTGACATCAGTCCCCAGCAATTGAAAACCTCATTCTCAGCTGTGGAGTTTACACAACAGCCCAATGTTAATAAGTATGAGGAGAAGACTTTGATATAACTCTAGCTTATGTCCCCACTGAAGAATCCTACTGGTTTAACTATGGATCACATGTCACGCAAAGAAAGACGCCTGTGGTCCCAAGGAGATATGGACAGACCAGCTCTTGTTTTCCCCTCGCCATAGTGTCTGGGTGGATTTGGCGCCTTTCCCGTTGTTGTACCCAGAAAGCTTTTCATGTGATAACACGTGCTAACCAGCAGGTGGTGTAGTGGTTAAGGATAAAAATGTAGAATGTGCAACTTAATGATTCACAGCCAGAAATGCCCCCGCTATAGGGAACGTGGCTATAATTACTACAGCAAAATAACCTGGGTAAAATGTGAGTTACCTTGGAAGGAAAAAAGTGACCCACTGGCAGGCTTAGTTTGGTCTGTGACTTTTTATAAACAGACTTATTTCTCTTGGCTTTATTTGCAGCACAGTGCTGGTATGGTTTGGTTTCGGGGGGGGGGGGGGGGGGGGGGGGGGGGGGGGGGGGGGGGGGGGGGGG
>JAODJX010000001.1:11332004-11354539 GCA_026776945.1 Isichthys henryi | reverse complement strand
GGTGGAGTGGCTCCGGCACCTGAGCACCCCCTAGAGGTGGATCTAAGGAACGTGTTGAACACCTCGGCCTAAAAGCCGACGGCTAGAACCACAACCAAAGTAGTAGGTCAGGGTGTGGGATTCCTTCGGAAGCTCACCTCTGGGTCCAAGCCGCTTGAGCACCTGTAACGCGGTGCTGCCCTTCTCCTTGTTCAGCACTGACACCACAGAGTCCGCAGGGTGGGACACGATAGCACAGAAGACCCCAGCTGCAGGAACACAGGGCAGGGTCAAGACCAAGGCAACCCACACTTCAAGACATTGAGCAGGGGGCAGCACACCATACCCAAAACTGGACACAATCCATGGCTCAGCTCCCAACTAAGCATAACACCCCCGTTTATGGCGTTCAGCCCCCAGACTCACCAATGTATCCAGCCACGAAGGTGACGACCAGCTGCTCGGCCTTGGAGCACTCGCTGCGGGGCTTGGGCACCACGTATTTGTACAGGGCCTCCACAGTGCGCTCAAAGCAGGCGAACTTCATCATGGTGTAGGGGATCTGTCTCATCCATAGGGGGACCACACCCTTGTAGAACCTGCAGAGGGGTAGGAAGTGGCACTTATTCAGTCCATTTCACAGAACCACCCAACACACGTTTATCACCTGGAACAGGTGGTATTTGTATAAGGAGACTGAATCAAGGCACTTTCACACCACCAGAACTTTTCCCTGGAACCAGAACCTTTTTCCAGAAACAGGGACTTTTATCGTGGTCACACCACAGGAACTCAGCCTGATTGTAGTTCCTCAGAGGAAGTTCCGGAACCACCATTTTAGTCCCTACTCCAGACTCGGCACTTTTTCTTTGACAAACCGGAAGGGTGGGAATAAAAGCCACTGACAGGTACCAGTGTCAACATGGAAGTTATGCAGATGTGCGGAAAAGATGTAGTGGAGCAAAAACTGAGCAGGAACTATTTCTGTACCCCAATTACATTCAGTGCATCAATATAATACATTTTTGCTTACAGTCGAGAAAATTTGATCACTAACCAATATACTACAGGCTAATATTATTGGTGCTGGCTTTGAAACTTGCCAGTGCTATTTAGCGTGATAACGCTACATAAATGAAAGTTTGGTCTGGTGGCCAGATTTAATAAGAATCACGAACAGATCGCAGGACATAAGTAAAATATAAATGAAAGACTTCCCTGTTTCGATCGTGATTGATCCCCCAATAACAAAATGACAATCATCCTCCACGGTTCTGGCGTGGTGGTGTAGTTTCATATGAAATTGTGTGACGTACAAACTTTTTGAGTCTTCCCTACTTAAGCATAAAGGTCTCACTTCCTGTTGTGTGGTGTGAAAGCAATGAAATTGGCCAAAAGCTACAGAGGTTCCTGGTCGAGACAGACCAGGGACTCAAACTCGGACCAGGAATCGAAACATTGATGTAAAAACGCCTTCGGTCACTTCATTTTCAAACCTTATTTGAAAATAACTAACCCATACCTTCCACGACTACTTAGCACAATTACACACCAGTATCTTCAAGTAGTCTGTTTCATCATCTAACTGAAGATGGAGGCGAGTTTAAACTGTCCGCTACCCAGCCTAGCTGCACTGGAAGGTTCCCGCCAGCAGGGGGTGCCAGTGCAGCAGACGGCTAGGGGGCAGGTGGACTGCTCTCACACGCCAATGACTCAAGCACCTCCAACTGTACAACCGGCAAGTTGCTGGGGGCCACCAGGAATGGAGCCGCTGAACTCAAAGAGGGTGGAGTGGCTCCGGCACCTGAGCACCCCCTAGAGGTGGATCTAAGGAACGTGTCGAGCTCTTTGCACAGAGAGAAGATGGGCAAGATACTCACGCCCAGAGGCCCTCCTCGGCATACATCTTGGGGGCGCATTCCCGCAGGGTATTAGCATAGCCCGGCTGGGTCTGGATACGCACTTTGCATGCCTCCATGGGGGCCAGTGCTATATCGGCAAAGAATTCTGCACTGGCTGACGCTGCCAGGTACAGTGAGGTCCTCCACATGTAGGTATTTTCCTGGGGGGGTAGTAACAGAAGAGAGTTATGTCTACTCTATATCATATTATATCAAAGAACCACTATTCAGAGGACCATCGGGGATCAATAAAACAAGAACAACATTTTCAAATACAATAAAAGAAAAATAATTCAGTTGACCCAAGGTCCCATCTCCATAGCAATAACAGCTACACTGCGCACTGTTCCCCGTCCCAGCAGCTGGACCCACCTCTCCCAGGATGTCGCTGTACACGATCTTGAACACCTCATAGAACCCAAACTTGCAAAGGCCCTGCATGGAGTAGCCGAAGAAGGTGGGTGCCCAGCCCTTTGCCAGACCCCGCACGCCATCCTCACGAATGGTGATGCTGAAGCCATTGAAAATGCTCTTGTACTTTGCGGGATCCACCTAAACAGACATGGCGGCATCAGCTGCCTGGCACAACACAGTGTTCTGCACTCTGTAGGATTAAGATTAACCGGCGTGGCACTTTGGTGCGGTGGGACGCAAACCTGTGCCTCAGGTGAGCGGTGGCTCATATACAGACCTGCAGGCGGCACTTGACGAGGTCGAGGGGCACGACAGCCGTGTGTGTGATGCCACAACTCAGGATTCCCCCGAAACCGCACAAGGCGTAGTACTTTGCAGAACCGAACTCGCAGCTCACGTCCGAGTCTGCGGCAAGGGGGACACACGCGTGCAACATGCGGTTAGTCACACATTAGGGTTGCAAAATTCAGGGAATTTTCCTGTTAATTCCCATACATTCCTGTTAATTCTCATGGAAAGTTTCTAACTTCTCCAGCTTAACTTCCCATTGAATGGAAATTTTCTGGAAAGTTTCCAGAAATTTTCCAGCCCGCACCATGCTACTGGATGACAGTGAGCTGCTTCCTGCTGGGGCAACATTCGAAGTGCATTATACTAGTATCACTACTACATCAGTGACCTCTGAGCAACGGAAGACAATAAAATTTCATGATATTTAATTATGACTTTCTACCAAAACTGTTCAGATTTAGAGCAAGTCTTTTTGGGTTAAATATTCACAGGAGGCCATCGCATCAATATTACAAATCACCTATTGGCAGATAAACAGTGGATTCTTGCAGCATTTAAAGTGGACAGTGTTTTGATGGTAACTAGTAAGAGGGAGCAGTCTGTGGGCTATTATTAGGAGCTGAAAGTATTTATTACTTGGAATCCATAAATCATCTCACCCAAACCCTTAAAACAAGCAGAGGATCAAGTAAACAGATTCAAAACTCAAATGCTGCTACCTCTCTGGCAAGGAGCGGATTTTATTGGAGCCCTCTAGGCACATGACCATAAGCGGAATGTACCATGCACACATTAATGGGGGGCCGTGTCATACCGGCTTTTTCTGCAATGCCTGCATAAGCTGGCCTACACTCAGAATCCATTTACTCACCCCTCACCCTATTTCCTGCCATTCTATACGAGCCACAGTTCATTCAGCTTTGACAATCCCCTGACGACAGGTCACGACCTGGTCATCCAGAAGAAACCAGTACACCCATTTTTAGAAATTAGATTGTTCTAAGACACACAGCACTGCAACTGAAAATGATCAGTCGGGGAAGCAATTTTATGGATCTCGTGGTGTGAGGGGGGTGGGGGCGTCCGATGTAAAATAAACTTCTGATTAGTAATACAGGAAATCCGGCACGCCACACAGTGCTATATGTTCCCATATAGAGGCTAGTGCACCACAAACCACGCATTTGGTAGTCTAGACCTCAGTCCATGCAAAGACAGACCTGCATTCTGCATTTAACCAAATCGAGGGGCACGACAGCCGTGTGCGTGGTACCACAGCTCAGAATGCCACCGAATCCACACAGGATGAAATATTTCGCAGAGCCGAATTCACAGCTGTCTTCCTCTGAGGAAAGATGGTCAGATTTCCCGAGTTTGTACTCCTGGATGTGAACTAAATGCCATATTCATTGGAAACCAGATGTCAACAGTGGAACGTGAAGGTCTTGTTGAATGAAACCCTCAATTTGTCCCTTCTGAAAAGCAGTGGGACGCTCAAATTCTGTTTGCGGAATCTTTCGATCATCCACGATCTAATTACTCTCCAAAAATGTAGCGGTGATTCACGTACTCCGGTACTGCCGCAGCATGTCTTGTCTATGACAAAAACATTGCCCTGGAGGCTAATTATAACCACGCCAATTCTATAAGAAATCAACACAAATCTGTAATCACATTGACAAGGTGGCCTTGATGTGTGAGCTCTTTATTTTAACGGCACGATCAATCATGCTGACGAAATGCCTTGCAGAGAAGTGATTAAACACGATCCCCACCGTAACAAGCCTGTCACTCGAGTCGGACCGCGTTACTAACACATGAACCAATGAAATTTGTGCTTATTGGCACGTGATGCAGAGAGGGTCACGCCGCCTCGACGTTTCGTCCTTCAGTGTCAATGAGCCTTTTTAAAAAATATTTCAAAAGAAGGGAAATCGGGCATCCATCAGCCGTGTCATACCGGTGAAACTGGGGGGGTCGAATAAATATTTTGTCCTTCTCTGCCCTACATCGCTAACGGGAGACACGTCTCTCACTAAACACCAAAGGCCGCACATGCAGGCTTAGAAACAGACAAAAACACTGTTACCAATCTGAAGGTCATTCTTTTGGATACGTATACTGATAATGCACGACACCAGTCACGTTTAAACTAAGACGCGCTACAGACTAGCCATCTCGGGACCCGAACATACATTTGCCACCAACGATTATCTTATTAAAATACATGATCTGGTTCCATATGCCAAAAGATAACGACCTGAAGCTCGGCGGTGAACTCTGTGAAATCCGCGTCGGTCTCTCGTGGGCCTTAGTGACCAGCCATTGCACACCTTCAGCTTTATAGCTGCAATGACCTCCTACGCCGGAATCACGGACGCAGTGCGGGCAGGACTTCGGAAGTCCGCCTTACCAGCCACTGCGGCGGCGGCCAGCCTCCGGGTGGTGTGCCCATTCTTCACGGGGCTCTGTTTCGGTTCCTCGACTTGTTGCAAAGTGAACAGCGGGGCACTGAAAGGATTCGCCCGGGCCAGCTGCGTCAGTGTGGTCGGGTACATGATCCTAGGGAATGAGCTGTGCGGAAAGAATAATTTTTAGGCCAAAGTAATGCATACACGACAACTACACTGAATCCATATCGTTATTCCGGTTTGAGAAACGTTTTCTAACTGCACATATTAAACAAATCTATTTTCTAGCTGGCAACAGTAACATCAAACTTCACACCACTATATGCTGCCGGCTATTTGTTAGCTTAGCAAATAGCCTACTGTCATTGAAGCAGCTTAGACCGGAGGGTCAAATCAAATAAGTTAAAGTGATTTGGAGATGGGCGTAAAAATCCATCACTCTTTATAAATGTGACAAAATACATATTTAAACAAAAAAAAAACACCAATTAATGAAATCGAGCGTCTCACGTTTTCTGACTCTTTCACAAAATGGCGCCTCCGCTTCCCTGTTACCGGCGGCTCCGACAGAGGCCCGACGTCCTCGCGGTAAACCAATTTGTCCTTCATTGACGTCACGCAGGGAGAGCCGAAACGTCACTATAGCCCCCGTCCAATCGTGAAGTAGATTATATTTGTGGGTGGGACCTCATCACATTTCTTTGAGGTTAATTCGGTCACTGGACTGATAGGCCCAAGAAACTATGAAGGACGAAAGGTCCATATGGACAAATACAGTTTTATAAAATATCGTAGTCCCAATGCAGTGTTTAGTAATCTGCAGCATCTGTAAGAGAATGTTTAGTCTCCCGTGCCAATATTCCCTAAAACCTTTTTGGAGGATCTAAACACAGTATCAGTCACGAGCTTTTAAAGAGACTTCCAGTTCAAGCTGCAGTTCTTATCATATTCTACAAAAGTACAACCTTAATGATACAGCTTAACATAAGCTTGCTATCATTGATTATCACTGACCGAACGCCGTTATTACGTCATTGCTTGGAACATAGTTATATTAAGTTACCAGTCACGAGCTCTAAAGGATATCCGATTCTTTCTCAGCGAATCGAAATATAGCATAACACATCGTATGTGCTTCTCGGGTACATTTAAATATATTTGATTAAGACTAGCAGACAAAGTCCCTCATGTAAAAGTGTTGCGATTTGAGGACAGTCTATTCTTGGATGGGTTTAACACAGAGATGCAGCTAGTTAGCGTCAACAATGCATCAGCTTTCCTCCCTACAGTATCCGGGGTCACCGTACGCTTCTTCCTGCAAACCATGAACTATAAATTCATTTCCGCAATATACTATACTGCCCTCTGCTGGCTGTATGACTACAACTGCAAAAGACAACACGGCATTTTTTTCCCTCGGCGGTTTGGTCATGGTCAACTAGCCAATAATCCAACATAAGAGAACAGAAGTAACGGCATGAGACACCAGACAGAAGTAAGACTGATCAACACTGGTTTCAAACTGGTTTTGTGTACGCAAATGATGAAGGAAAAAAAAACATTTATCCCTTGGGATTCTACATAATAAATGTTAAGCGATCCCCAGTATCCTTTTCCCATAGAAAAGGGTGACATGCAGTGAACCATTTTGAAGCCAGTCTAGTCAGCAGTCACTGTCAAAATCCTAACTGAAGGGATGAACAGAAGACAAAGGGAGGGAGAGTATTTAAGTTATGAATTTTATTTTGATTTCTACAAATGATACCAACTACAATAAAAAGAACCACCCCAGTTTAAAAACCCTGCACATTCCCCGAGTCACGGCCACTAGTCCCCCAAACCCAACGGAAACAAGCTCTCCGGCCTCTTCTCTGAAACATTAAATACATTTGTAGAATCTCAGAAAGGCTGCAAAGCTCAGTGAAGCAGTTTCACATTATTCCTGTTAAACCAGCACTTTGCAATCTCTACATGAGTAGACAACGCTTTTACTTTTCAAACTTAAAAAAAAGTTTTTTTTTTTTTCCTTCTGAAGACACATTAGAAAAATACTGCAGTTACAAAAACAAAAGTACAGGCACTAAATGACTAAAAACTGTCCTAAACCGTTTATGGCACAGATTTCCAAACCGAGGACACGTCAAAGAAGGGTAAATGACCCAATGCATTAAAATAGCATTTTATTAGCATTTCCAACTAGAAATGTCTCCATTTAAATGTACACTCTGATTTCTGAACCGTTTGATCCAAGTTAGTAAAAACACAGAAACCAAAAATGACATTAACTTCTCATACCAGTTCAGCCAGTGTTCAGTGGGGGTTAAGGAGTGAAAGAGACAGACAGGACCCACACAGGCCTGGCCAATTGGGGGGGGGGGGGGGGAGTGAGAGAGGCAAGTTACAAAATAAGGGTAAATCGTGCTACAGTGTTATAAGTGAAGTGTCATCCCTACACATTCCTATGGGTACTGCCACCTGTCAGTTCATCAGTTACATTGGTTATTATGGCTGGTGTATAAGCTCACACACACAAATGCCAACACAGCACTTCAGGTAATCAGGTCCAGGATGCTACAGGATCACATACTGAACATATTTCACCAGGGGACCTTCTGTGTAGTGACCCTTGGCGACAAGGGGAATGCCCATAGGGAGAGGCAACCAGTTATAAGTCACAGATAGAGAAATGCAAGCATTTCAGTAGCAGAACACTCTGAAAGCACAACAATGCAGATTTAAGAGAGCGAGATCAGTCATGCTTGCATCCTGAACTGCGTTCACATCAGATTGGTTCCTCTAAGGACCGAGACCAACATGCCTAAAAAACAATTTGAGGGGGAAAAGAAATCAAGAATAAACAGCAGGGCTACAAAAAGAGTCATTATACAGTATTTTAAAACAGGATTTGGTCAGCAGAGGGCTAAGTGCTGCAGATGCATACTTCCGTCATCGTGTCTGTATCACACACAGAGCTGGGATTTCCCGACATGGCTGTCACATGTAAAAGTGTCACCCATCCCTGAAAAGGACACTGTAACAGAGGCACGCCCCCCCGGGACGGGAATGTTAAAGGGATACAGGGGCAATTTCGCTAGAACTTAACTGCGGCAGGAGCCATTGTGTTTCATATAAAATACTCCACTATGCAGCAGTCTCAGAAATGGGCTTTTCTAAACTGGAATCAACATCAGGGTAAAAATATTGGAGTGTCATTGCAAGCAAAAACAGCTAAATGGTTAATCATTAAACTCACGAAAATGATAGGCCATAACCTAATCTGTTGGTATTTACACACGTAGACAGTATTCCACAATTAAACCGTCTTGCATCTTAGACGAACAACAAATAAAGAGAAATGCACACTGGCACCAAATTAAACATGTAACATCCCTATGAAACCCACACAGACAATGATAAAAAGACAGACACTATAAACCCAGTCCATGTGTTCCTCTGGAAGCCACTGCAGTTTTGAGGGGGTGGGCTGGCTCCGCCCACACAGGTAGAGGGACCGTCACTGGCGGTGAGTGAGGAGACTTACTCCAACCGAAAAATCGACAAGTGGAGGAGAACATGAGGGCAAAGGGAAAGGGGGAAAGATTAGGAGAATTTAGATGGACAGACGCAAATTAGTGTTTGGGGTGGGGGTAACTACAGTGTCCGTGCCCTGTGATGGAAGCGCTGCTTTAACTGTTCAGTCATGTAGAGGTATTGTCCTGAAGGGGGGGGGGGGAGGGTGGAAGAAGGGGGCTTCCACAATGAGCAGAGCATGGTGCTGGGCATAGGAGAAGAATGAAGAGAAATGTGGGAGGGGCACACAGTACTGGGGGGGTATCAGGAAATGGGACGATTTAGTCGGCGGTGCTCCCTCCTGCACTGCTGGATGGGGAAGCCTCATCGCCTTCTTGGACAAAGGGGTTTAGATGGTTGGTTTCCATGGCCTGGTAGACAAAGAAGAGGAAGCCGGCCACAACGGTGAGTAGCAGAAGCTGCACCCACACCGGCAAGGAGCGCCGTGCACAAGCGTGCCCAGCAGAGGGCGCCGCCGTGGAGATCCTGGAAGATGAGGAGAGCGGAGGGAGCGGCCGTGGCGTGGCGCGGCTCTCCATGTAGGAGCGGCTCTCCTGGCGCTCGGAGTGATGCAGGAGGGACTCGTCAAGCCAGAAGTCACTGGGTTTCAGTGGCCTCCCTGCAGCCCCACGTATAGGCCGCCTGCAGGTGGCGCTGTGGAGACCGATAATTATATCAAGAACGAGTTCACCCGGCTGGAATGCAGAAGCAGTAATGCACACATACTTGCAGTTTTGATAGCAAAACAAAACACTCGCTTCGACCCACAATGATGGGTCCTCTTGACCAAATAAGACCAATTTGTAATGTGGCCAATCAAGACCACAGTAACTGTCTTAAATTTCCTCCAGGATAATAGAAGTTTTCTGAATCTGATTCTAAGGCCTTGTTTACACTTGGTTTTAAAATGCGTCTTGAGTGATCAGACTACAGGTGAACATCCGAGACGCATCTCCTTTTATGTCTTACACCTCCAAGGTGTCCAGCTGACCACTCAGATTTCGTTACTGCCCAGTGCACACTACAAAAAGACATGTAGCCTAACATGTCCCACACCACATTGGCAAGTGGTTCGAGTCACAATACATCTTAGTGGTTAGTTACACTTATACTCGACCACTTATGATCCGACCATCCAAGATGCATTTTAAAAACAAATATATACAGAGCTGAAGAGGGCCCTACGCACAGGCAATACTGGGAAGGCTACTTCCGGAGCTCATTCCACAAGATTCTCCAGTTTCACTATCCCCATACATGCAGGTTCTCTACCAGCCCTGGAACAACCTATAGCATGATGAGGCCCGGCTTTGAGTTCAGCACACGTTTTGCTGCCAGGGCAGAATGCAAACATCCCTGTGCAAGTGCCCCGCATGGTTTAAGATAGAATTCGAGCGATACAGTGAGAGCAGTACATCCAACGTGAGGTTAACAGAGAAGTGACTTACGTGATGCCCGTGGGAGTACCGACTTCATTGGGGAACATCTCTTTCAAGATGTCCTTGCCATCTGCTGTAGGTGTTTGCAGAGCTGCTGCCGGTCTCTCTTCCACCTGTGCCGATGTAGACGTGCAGAGTGTGAGGAGGAGAATGCTGCAGTTGCGTGATCAAAATCACCTCCCAGTGCAGGGACAGCGAGTCTCACTTTGACACATTCAAACCACCCAACAGGCTGGGAGGCCCGTGGCTATGTACCTAACTTCGGTACTTCTGGGGTACCGACTGAAAGGCTCCGATCCTATTGAGGATCGAAAAATTCATTTTGCATTGGTGCCAAATTCCGATCCAAACAGTAAATCTTAGCGTCTGTGAGCTAAAAAGCCTACAGCATACTTGTGTAGAGATCTAAAGTTGCTGGTGATTGGTTGCCTAACGTAATGCTAAACACGTAGCGTTAAAAATGCCTAAGAAATCAAAAGTGTGGCTTCACGGGGTCCCAGGCTGCGGCCATTCAGTCTCATTTTATGAGCATTTCCGGAGATGGATGTCGTCAGAACTCGGTCCAATTCAGTTCCTCGGAGGCACTTGCAGTGATACACGCGCTGATTGTCTGACCACAAGCACCGGCGCTAAAAAGGAGAGGCTACATGGAAGTGCAGGAAAAAAGGCAAATAGATGGAATAATTTTAGCGGGATAACGTGACACCGTTTCTTTATTTTGCGGAAAATGAAAGATCGATCTGCTGGGCAGATTTATTTATGTACTATAAGCATGTCGCTGGGTCGTACAAGTAAAACTGGGGTCTCAAATCTCACACGTTGACTGAGAGTCTCACACGTTGACCGAGAGTCTCACACGTTGACCGAGAGTCTCACACGCTCACATGCCACACCTTGTTTTCACGCTGAGAGATAACGCCCACCTTGCGTCCCATCATTCCTGGAATTAGTGGACGCAGGCACGTGGAGTGGAGTTCATTGTCCCGAGTTATACAAAGTCAACAGTCACCCACCAGCCAATCAGAAAATGGCATTTGTTGCATACGATCCCGCTGCAAGCACGTTATTACATGAATGCGCACACATACAGAGGGCAGACAAGGTGGCAGAGCAAGATCTGATAAATGCAGTAGGCAGGGGCTGTAAAGTGTCACGCACTGACCGTGAGGCACACGCAGTGCCCCAAACTTTTTATGAAACTTGAGAGCCTTGGTAAAATACGCTGCCTGGCCAAAAAAAAAAGTCACCATTTGAATTTATATCAGCAAATACTTAAGAGCCAATGACTAGATTATTATTACAGCTCCGTAACATTATGCAGCAATGAAGTAAAATCAGCTCAGTTTCTGAATCTACTGAATGGCCAGGTTACACCTCCATCCATCATCAACAGATCTTTTTCTTCCCTGTTGGCATGGGCACATTCCAGGACAAGAATGGCAAAATTTATCGGGTTCGAACTGTCAAAACGTGGTTCAGGGAGGTTTTCACGCATAACTTGGTCACCACAGAGCTGTGACCTTAACCTCAATGAAGGTCTTTGGGATGTGCTGAAGGAGGCTTTATGGAGTGGCTCAACTCACTTGTCAATACAGGATCTCGGTGGGAGATTAATGCAAATCTGGATGAAAATAAAAGGTGAGATGTTGCGCAAGCCTGTGGAAACAAAGCCATGACAAACGTGCGCCATAAACAAAGCTAAAGGTGATCCAACGAAAAATTCAAACGGTGATGTTTTTTGACCAGGCAGCGTATAAATAAAGGGCTGCTTCCCATGATCATGATCAATCCTCCCAGTAACTAACCAATAACTAACAAAGTTTAGTGCTATAGTGTCTAATGTACTTTTGTTGCTGATGAAACAGATTTAAGAACGTACTGATAAGATAAAAAAAAAAAAAAAAAAAAGTAATGTTCAGGACCCGGTATGAAAATCAAGGTATCGTTCTGGTACCGGTATAAAAAAAAAACCTGAATGATGCCCGGCTTTGAGGAGGCCAGCACCCAACCAGCCTAAAGAACTACAGCTGTGGTCTCCTTAAGCTCTCACAGTGGAACCCAAAACCTAACAGCTTGCAACCCAACCATCTACAGATGCCCTACCCGGACACTCACCCGTCCAGCCCCCTGAGCCACCGGTGTACAGGGCCAGGACTGCAGCCTTTCAGGGGTGAACGTGCTAAGGATCTTCTGCTGCTTCCATACACACTGGGAGGCCTTGCTGGGGTCTACGCTCTCCAAGCCCTCCTGCTCAAGAAGTGAACATCTGGGGTTCAGGCCCCTCTGTTCACAAAGTCCCGTTTGTTTTGGGGTGAGGTGGGGGGGGGGGAAGCAGAGAAGTGTAGACAGGAAACTTTTAGTGTGCCAGGATCATGTGACTGACAAGTGAGACCCGGGACCCAAGGTGAGCAGACGCAAGGTTTTGCACCGGGGGCCGTGAACATAGAGCATCACCTCTAGGAGCGCAGTGTTGAGCAGGGACTGCAGATGCGCTTGCGGCTGCACGGGGGCAGGCAGTGCAGATATGTCCTTGTCATCTGTGTCAGGCTGCAACCCTCCCTGACCAAAGGCAACACAAGGCTACACAACCTCACCGAACCAAAAAAACACAAGACCCACAAAACATTACAAATCAAACACCTTTCTGACACCCATCTGGGTGGAGGAAGGGGTGTGGTGGATATTCTGATCACTTCCCCGGGAGCTGCGGTACTCATCGCGGGTATCTGAGGGGGTCTGGCCCCGGGGCCGATGAAGGGGTCTTTTAGAGAGGTGCTGAGGTGAAACACAGGATGAAAAATTAATACCCGTGAGATGACAAGCATCACTGCCCAAATAGGCAGCTACTTCTTTGTCATGACAACCATAATCGTTTAACACCCACCCAACGAAACAAAAATCAAAAGCATAAAATCCAGGTGTACCCAGTTTTAAAATGATTACCCCCCCCCCTTGAATGAATACTTAAAAGAAACCAGCAATTTACTTCTGGCAACTATTATGACAGCAACTACACAATGGCGACAAGTGGGGGGAAAAAAACACTGCGGCCCCAGCAAGACCATCCATGAATTTCTGCGCCACCAGAACCAGCGTCTTCGCCACCCCAGTACCTGGGAGAAACTGGCTATGGGGGAATCCTTGTGGGTAAATCTAGGGGGGCAGGACTCCAGGCGAACGGCCGCCGCCTCCCGCTGAAGGGGTGATATTAAGGTGAAGGAAGCCCGGGGCGTCTCAGATGGGGACGCAATCCAGTCAGAACGCCTCCCCGATAGGGGTGTGGGCGGATTGGCGGGTAATGGGGACCTTGACTCCCGTGGGACCCTCTTTGGGAGAAACACAGAGTCACAGGCCAAAGAGGCAAAAAAAAAAAAACAGAATTAAGAATACAGTGAATGGAGTTACTGGGAGGAGAAGGGAGTACAACAGCTGGAAAGGGACAGGAATATGGACCAGGAACCCACCAGGGAATCTTGCTTATAAGAGCGAGAACCAGTCAGTTTACGAGGAGGGACGACCATTTCTGAGGCAGACGACTCAGACATGTCCTGAAGGGGGAGGGAAACGGCATCAGGAAGAGCAGAGTTCATTCTGGGATGTAATAATGAAGCCTCATTGGGTGGTGGTAGTGGGGGAGGTGATACCTAGGGAGTGGTACTCCAGCTAGCGCTCTCCAAACACCCCAGTGACACAGCAACCCTTCTACAACATAAACCCAATTACACCCGGTGCACAGGCTCAAAGCCTTAGGGGTGGTGTTGAGGGAGGGTGTTTACAGTGTCATCACTAGCAGGGACGGTCTGATCCCTGCAGTGCTGGGGTGTCCGCGGGTGTCTCTTCACATTAAGGGGAGGCTGGTCTTCTGGCCACCGTTCCTCTTCCTCTGGGCGCTCTTCCTCCTCCTCCTCACTCTCCACAGTACCATACAGGACACACACATCACTGAGCACACAGGTCTATCCCATATCTTACCCACAAAGTCATCGCTCACGCATATGGGACGGCTTGGTGCCGCAGCCGCGGTCAGGCCAGCGGGACAAAGAACCTCCAGATCACCCACAGAATACGCCTTTGTAACAGAAGACCTGGAGCCCAGGATGATACAGACCCTCCTGGCCTCTTTATAATTAACCAAGCTGGAGGTCATCCAGGCAAACACAGGGAACAAAGCTGGGAAATGCCGCACATGGGCTGCAAGTGTACACTCACATATATGGATGTGCACACACAAATGGACAAGTCAAATATGCCAAAGTGGGCCAAAAGCATGAGTTTGGGAGGAAGCCAAACCACCCAAATCACGCCTGTGCAACACGTGAAGATCATGCCGATTCTATACACACACTGGGGGTGGGATTCAAACTTATGACCTTGAGGTAGTGCTACCCATAGAGCCACCTGCCACAAGCACAGGGGTGCTCAACGGATTTTAAATGATGTTCATTTTTAGCTTAGTGATCCATGTGATCCTTTGTCTTGGACCGGAAACTGTCTTCAACTACCGTGGTTACCAAGCACAGTGAAGCCCAAAAACCTTCTGAGGATAAAAACTGATAGGTCAGGAAAATCACAGATCCCAGCAACATGCCGAACCCCCGACACTCTGTGGGCTACATCAAAGCACTACCACTGCTCCCATTCGCCAGAAACTTCTGGCTCGGTACACGCAACAGATTGATTTTATTTCCGTTTAGTGGGAGGACGCAGGCAGAAACATGAGCGCACTTCACGTAAGGCTAATAACTGGCTCACTCAGGCACCAAAGCAGTCGGCTTGACATAAACAAAGTGAGAATGGTGCCGCTTCACCCATGCGGGTATGTGGGCCTTAGCATTGCGCGGCTGCGTGGACCCGCCCCTTTGGGGCCGTGCTGTCACATGACCTCCTACACATGGGGACCCACCCTGTTGGCTCCGTGGCGGTTGCTGCGCAAGCTGACCGAGCTCTTCCCTCTGCTCCTCACGGGCCTCTCCACCACGGGGACTGGTTCTGGGACGGGCTCTGGATCCAGGCTTGGTGCCGCCTGCTCCTCTGGGAAAGGGGAGAACAAGCATAATGAATAATAATATTTCAAAAACATTATTACATGAATATGTTTTGCTGCGTTACGCCCCCACCTTCCTCCTTATCACTGTACTGGTCGGAATCTGTGTTGCCGTTCTGGTTACTGTCTGGCTTCGGTGGGGCTGCGACGGGGGCCGAGGCCTCGGGGGGACCCTGGTCTATCAGCTTCTGCAACTTCTTCTCGTATAGTTTGCGGGTGGAGGCTGTGGGGAGGAGCCAACGACAGCGCGAGGGGATTGAGGAATGAGCCAAATGCAGCGCTAAGGGTGACAGGCCTAAGCGATCGAGCGTGAAGAAACGTCACGCCGGTAGCAGGAGAGGGCGAGAAAGTAAATTAATGAGCACACATGTACATACGCTGGTGGGACTCACCTACGATGGGACCAGGGTTAACGCCGTATTTCAGCAGCTGGGCTTTCAGGCCCTCGTCGGTGAGGTCGGTCACATCCACATCCTCTGGCCTGGGTTTGTCCGTCTTCCTTGTGGCTTTCTGTAGAGAAGATACCAGCGGTTGAGAGCTGGAGCTCAGCCAACGGCAGGAAGCAGGGAGGTGTGCGACTCATAATGAGAGAGAAGGAGATGCCCTGGCATTCCCGGAGTTCCACCCGGCACACGTTCCACTCACGGCTCCCGCAGCAGTGCCTGAAACATCACACCTTGACCTCGAGCCATTTTCAGCCCCGCGACAGAAGCTCCTGGTAAACTTATCTGTTTAAGGCGTTGCAGCTGAATGGGAATGAAATAACTGAACCTGCTTGTAAACTACTCTGTGCATCACAGGATGCTTGTAAATAACAGATGGATTCAACTAGCGTCCCGATAACGGATGAGTTTCTAAAGCAAGTCTGACCCCCAGAAAGTGGTGCTTCTCTGCCGCCCTGGGAGAGCTCTGCCGTCTCCGTCATGTGATCCAAGACATACGGCGACCACCTGCTGGCCCCCAGGGGGAACCGCCCCCCCTGCTGTGCCACACAGCTCAAAGCAAGCAGACTGACTGCACAACACAGCACCACAGTTGTCAGAGAAAACACAATCAAACACATGCGGTCCCTTCACAGTGGCACAGAGCATGCAGGGGCTTCAGCTGCCCTCCCCGGACGGGACTGTGAGCTTCTTGGCAGGGGCTGCTCTGGGCCTCAGCCCGTTGCTTGAACCAAACTAAGTGCAGGAAAAAAAAACAGGCAGTTTCACCAGTGCTGCATTCCAAAGAGGCAGTTTAAGGTAAAGCCTTACAGATGGGGAGAGACAGATCCCCACCCCTGTCGCCATACAAACACATTAGACCAGGACCAGATCAACTGCAGTAAACAAATAAAAAAAAATAATAAAATTTGAAAACCTAGGATAATGTGACAGACCCTTACAAACAGCCTATCCCTGAAGCTCACTGGACTGTCAACTGAGAAGCCAAGTGCACCCACACCAGTCCCCCCCAACAGCAAGTGTCTGAAAAAGTGCTGGCATTTTTGGCCCGCCCCCCCCCAGAGCGAATCTGCGGCACGTGTGGTTTAAGGCGCCGCTTGGGTTTACACCTCCACTACTTACAGAGTCCCAGGCAGTGAGCCACAGCGCGGACACAGTTACGCAACAACAGCTGGCCCTGCCTCACCACTCGGGTTACACTGCAAACCGTCCTACCACCATTATTTCAGTGTTCTAGAGAAATAATGAAGTGCAAAGAACTCAAAAGCTACCAAAAATATGGACAACAAAATATTGAAGATAATGCAACACCAATACACAAGCAGCTCTGCATTACAACAGATGACAGGCCTGGAAAGGAACATGTCTGCTTCAGTTTAACACAGGGCTCAAAAGAGGACCGGTATTCCCCTGCAAAAATTCCCCAAACAGCCAGCTTTTCAGTCCTTTGTGCGCTCTATGAGGTTTTAATACCGAAGCTACATACATCAAACTGCTGCTAAAATTTTTTTAAAAAGTGCATGTGCTGAATAATCTTTTTAATTTAATGACAAATATAATTTTGAATACCGATCACAAATTATTATTAATTACATTTAAAATAAAAAAACTGTTTTATCACATGTATTTTGAATATTATAATTTAATCTCACTGAAACATTCATTAATCAAATAGTGCTATTTGAAAATTAATTTCTCCAAGCTTAAAAATGAAAGAATAGAACTTGATGCTGCCAGAATGAAAACAATGTATTCCACAGATGCCCGCGCCGCCCCTCCCCCACCCCCATCTAATCCCTACTCCTCCCACATACCCCCAATCTCTCTCTAGCCCCTTTACACTAGACTTGGACTGGATCTAATTCATCATACAAAATGTATGCTGGTTTGTAAATGATTCCTTCAATACTTTTTGAGTTACTGCACTAATGAGAAAGTGTCTGTGACGGTGGTGGTAGACAGGTCCCAAAACCACATTCATTCACTGCCCAGTGAACACAATCATAAAAATAAATCGATTTGAAATCCTATGATCAGCCAAATCAGAGGTATTTCATGGGTTTTACTAAGTAATTGGGCACAATGAGTTAATGCAAAATGGCTACCAGATGTGGTCGCCACACTCCCATACAGTGTCTGTCACCTACACACCCCTGTGATCTGCCAATTCCCGGCAAACAATTTCCTCAATAAAGAAACTGAACTCACTGTGAAAACAGCAAACCAGGAGCCCATGCGCACACCCCCATGACCCACAAATGGCCGGCACACCTTACAGTTTACATATTTGCGCCTAAAGAACCATGAAACCCAGAGACGATCAGTGCGATACACAGCAGCAAGCATCCTCTCTCCAAGCTAAACTTGCTTTACAAGTTTAAATTGCTCTGCGACTTTCCATGACTGGCCAGTAGCTGAACTAGTGGATTCACTGGCTGCTGTATCAGAAACTCACTCATCACACCCTAACAGATTTCACCCCAACATGGGGTGATCAGTCCACTAAAGGGTTCTTACTGATATTCACCAATGTTTCTGGCTTTAAACTGCTTAAGAGCAACATGCGTTAAAAGGATGATATATGAAGGAGTGAAAGACTAATAAAGTCCCACCCTCTCTTGTAGGAAGAAGGAATGTTTCATTCAAACATCACTTATGATGGAACTCATTGCTGTCATTCAACACCTGGAATACCTTTGCTGTCAATGTCACCAAGCAGCAGCAACGCAACACTGACTGATGAAACTACAAGAGTAGAAACAGAAAAAAAAAAAAAAAAAAAAACAGGAAATGCTATAAAAAAAAGAGAAATCATCTATGAAATTCATAACATTTTATTAGTGGAAATGGAAACGGAGCAGCTTAGTTCATTGTAGAATTCTGTTTTAATACGGAGGCTCTGCCAAAATCAAGATATTTATGCAAAAAAGATACATCACGCATTTACACGGAATTGACATAGCACTCCGGAAACAATTTAACACTGTAAGCAGGTGAACGGAACACAGTTCATAATGGCAAGTGATAGTATCAGTTTTTTTACTGCACATTTCAGATTTTATTCGTGAGTTTCTAAACCTCATCAGAACGTCATTTAGAAAAATCAGGCAACACGAACAGAGGAGGCCGACTGGGCGCCAGATTTCATTCCTATTTTTACCGGCAGTTTTGGGTGCCTGACTCAAAGACCGATTCTGGCGAATAAACCGAAATTCCCGGGGATTTTGCCCAGCAGCCCCGTCCGAAGATACTCCCGGTGGACCGAGAGCTTCGCCGAGATTACGAAAGAGGTCCCACCGTAAAAAAACGCGTCTATATCCGAAGCAAACGGTCCGCGATGGCGGATAAACTCAACCGCAACATCAAGTAACCATCTCTGTTGCGTGAAACGTGATCTGCACGCACAGATCAATCACTAAAACACCGCATAACTTTTAAAAATCAATCACTGCGTGCAAGAAAACAGATTTGGCCATACGCAAATGTTCGGCAACAGCGGAGGATTTTAAGCGGGAAACTGACAGCCTTCGGCATGATTCAATCAAGCCACTGCTGTTTGTCAGAAGCAGCCCGTATCACCGCCAAGATGGGCAAACGGGCACAATCACTCGCGATTAATCTGCTTACTGGGAGAACTGCAAAAGATATACTGGACAGCAAACGAAGGATTACGCATCGGCGCTCTTCGCGGCTGGTGTCACCTCCCCAGTGCTCGCAAATCACCATTTAATATGTCGTTGCCTAGCGCCAGCATCCAACCAAACGATCCGGGTTTACCACATTTACCTCACGTAGGGTAGCAGCTGGCGTGTTTCGGACACCCGGCTAAAAACAAGCGGCAAAACAAAGCACACGTGGGCACCAATACACACACTAAACCGCGTAAAAGGCGCCAGCGCTCACCCTTCCCGAGCGGCTCTTATTAGAAACCACGGGGGGAGGCAGGTCTTCGTCGCTGGAAAAGGCGTCCGGAGCCGCATTTCTCTTGTTCTGCGCGGTCAGGTTCTTCAGGTACAGCTGCACATATACATCTTTCTTGTGCTCGCCGCTCGGCAAGGCTACGTTGTTCGCCAGCAGCTCGTTCTTCAACTTATCCTTAGTGAGCACCGACGGGTCTTCCAGGAATTCCGACATGTCTATTATTTATCGATCTCTTTCAAAAGACCAACTCGGCGCTCAGCTCCCCTCCAATAACAACAAAAAAGAAACGCAGCAGTAACTAGCGAGCAGGCTAACTGGCGCCTCTTCTACGGAGCGCAACGGACAGAGCCAAGGAAAGCTAGCCAGCAAGCCGAAAACTTATCTTTAGCAGCAATTAAACCGTTTTCGTTTCCCCCTTAAAACACGTGTTTTCTTCTTCTTCGCACCGCGAAGCATATAAGTAAAAGCGTTAGCCTTTTATTCTGGTTTCGAATTCACTGTTACAGTCAAACAGGCTCACAGCCTTGGACCAATGGCAGCCGACTGTGGTGAGAAAGGGGGAGACTCGACCCCCAAGCAAAGCAACATCCCATTGGACGCTCACTTGCCAAAGGGGACCGTGCTATTGGTGGAAAGTGCGGGGAAATATTAGCGCCGAAGGAAAGCGTTTCTCAAATTATATTACTAGCTCTGTTAATCCGATTAGTAAACCGTATTTTGTATTTGTTTTGTGTGTAAACGAATAGTTTCGAAGTTATACAAGTCGTTCATTTTATGGCAATAATACGTACAACTCTAAGCTGCTCCCATCTGATAACATGACAAGAGCGCATTCATACATACCTCAGTCCTGCGCACCTTTCAGACATTTTTTTTTCACAGATTCCCCCGATAGTCACACTCAGTGTTGTGGCGGAAAAAACTCTCAGAAAGAATCTGGAAAATTTCGAAAATCTATTTGAGTCACCGTCTAAGCAACCTAATTTGTTATACTAGGACTAAGGCCTGTTTTTTTTTACTTTTAATATATATTTTGTAAATGTACTCACCTTTGCGATCATTTTGAATTATGATTTTTATTTTCCTTTTGTCATTGTTTGGGTTTTTTGTTTGTTTAAGGTCTACAAAAATAAACAATGCGCCTGCATTGCTCGGGTGAAATATTTAGATGTGTACATTTCTTTAGTCAAAATGCTGTTTCAGGAATAGTATCATTGACTTATCTAAACATAGGGTGTTGATTAAATTAATTTTGGTATGTTGTCCCGTGCCGAGGACCTATCCCAGAAATTACAGGTGTAAAGTATGTTGATGTACACCAGGTGTATATCCCTGATATATACATCAGGTGCACCCTTGATCCTGGAGTGCTGGTATACGGTAACTTTTCTGTCCTGCCCGGTGAGCAACTGTACGCCTGAGAACAGCGGGTAGGATGAAAAATCTGATGGATACCGGCACTCCAGAATCAGGGTTGCCTACATTTAATATATATTATTAACAAATGTAATTATGCATTTTGTGTTTTCCTGCTCGCCACAGGTCTGGGTCCATTCATTTGATGGTCTTTTCCTCCTCAGATATGTGTCCTCATTCTTTCATCCATCCATCTATCTTCCATAGCTGATCCTATTCAAACACACTATGCAAAGATGATGAAACTATTACCTTTAAGGACAACAGCTTAATAAACACTGATTATATAAACAGACAAACCAAATTCCACTACTCACTATCAAGATTGTATTCATTAGAGCGACTGCACTTGATCCGTCGGGTGGTTCTTTTTTTTTTTTGGTACTTTGAATCATCTTAGTGCTATACCCATCTTCAAGAGACACACATTAAAACTGGAAAAATTGGTAATGACCCCGACGTGATTCGAACACGCAGCCTTCTGATCTGGAGTCAGACGCGCTACCGTTGCGCCACGAGGTCCTCAAGAATGAGTTTTTTCGCAGAATTTAAATGGAAATTTCGTAGTATTCCCGGAGGATGTTATTATTCGATTAGATATTATTTAATTTTATTATTGATATATAAAATAATTATTATATTTAATTACATATCTAAGGAAATCAAGGACTTGAAATTATGAATGGGATAGCAATATAGCAAAGTGGTGTCTTTCATTCTAAGCCACTGCTTTATTAAACGGGATTCGTTCATTTTCTTCAACATTGTCCATTCACTTTAATTAGTTCAAATTAACCTGACAGTTTCTAAAATATATAATACAATTTAAAGATCAAGTAAAATACTTGATAAAGTAATTTATTATGATAATTTGAATTTTGAATCTTTTTTTAAAAAAAACTTTTTGTAACTATGAAACCTGAAACATAAAGAAATATCAATATTAAGAAATGCCAAGATAAATATCGGTCGGAATTTAATCAGAAATAATCGAATTAATTAAGAGTCTAGCTGGGACAAAAACCAGCAAGCACGGTGCTCAAAAGGATGAGTTCGTCAAGCACCGTTACAAGACAGTTAAACGTTGTTATATGACAGACCTCGTAATTAAAAATGGCTTCCTTGTTTGGGGTGGGGATTGCGCCAAAACAATAGTATTATGGCGCCCTCTAATGGCTGAATACGTATTCAAACTGTGTTTCATTCGAATATTTGTTTATGCATTGCGAAGTTTTGTACTCTCTCGTATTCTTTATAGTTACTATATTTATCCCATGAATTAAACTAGGGTTTTCTTTGTAGAAGCGGATTTCTGAGTATATATACATTTACACAAAAAACTTTGGGCTATTCATGATCTGCTTACAATATTTACAACAATATTATACAAAAACATTTGAACGTACGGGTTACCCAGGATCACAAAAAAGTAGGAGTAGATTGATGATATGTATGGATATTTTTCTAAACATTTCACCATATTTATTTTGCCTGGCTTAATATTATGGTTTATTTTTTCGCATAGAAAAATAAATTTTGCTCTCCTTAACCAAAACACAAAACTAAACACGAAGTCATTGCCAAGCACCCCCCCCCCCCAAAAAAAAAAAAAAAAAAAAAAAAAAAACCAAAAAAAAAAAAAAAAAAAGAAAAAAAAAAAAAAAAAAAAAAAAAAAAAAAAAAAAAAAAAAAAAAAAAAAAAAAAA
>JAODJX010000001.1:11321232-11331904 GCA_026776945.1 Isichthys henryi | reverse complement strand
ACAACGCAAAAAATGTTAGAAGAAACTACTTTAGGCTTTATGAAACATGAATGAGGCGGATTCTGTTTGGCCCTCCTGAGTTGCCGTACTTACGGTCCTCCCATCAACAGGCGCGGAAATTCTTGCTGGGGTCGGAAACTTTGGTGATGAATTGAGAGTGGCAGCAGTAGGTCAGTCATAAAGTTAATAATAAAGACAACCGAAGCACGCCTGAAAATTATTAACAAGGTACAGTAAATATTATTTAATTTTACAGAGAATCATTCCGACTTTACTGAAAAACAGGTAAGTATGGTCTATTTTTGCGACGCTGTGTTAGCTAGCGAGCTGTACCGGTAGTGAATAAGACCTAATAAACAAATAACATGCACACGGGAGCGGTACGTTTAATGATATTTACCAAATTGCACCGTGTATTAGACTTATATTTGGGATCTAGACAACTGGATTGTTATCCATGCAACAATTTTGTCTAGACTACAAGTTCTTCGGATAACTAACTTGGAAGGTTGTACCAATTATATCAAAAACTGACTTTGGCTTGTTTGGTTTCAGTCTGTCTCTGCAGAGTGACTTGTTTTTGCATGACCCATTGTTTTTTGTTTACCTAATATTATTTAGTGGTGTTGAGCTGCAGAGTAAAAAATAGTATTCGTGACGCGGGGCCCCTGCACAGAAAGCTGGTCATTTATTAACCACAGGGATCGCTGATTGTTTTAGTTTTCGTTTTCTGGTTAATATTAGTCGACTTAGCTAGACGTCTCATTCAAATATATAAAATATGCTGACTACCTAGAAACAAAAAGCAGTTTTTTGTATGGATAAAAAGTGACTGAGTGATTTGAAAGTACGAATGAGCTGTCAACGATATGTAAGAACTGATGCTATTTCAGCAGCCGTATTGATGGAGGACGTCACGCGGCTTGTGTCGTCGGGCGACGATGTGAAGATCTGGAGCTCCGCTTCCATGACTGTTCTGGAGCAGTTCAACCCTCACAGTGCCCGACATCCAGTGTCTCGCGTGTGTTGGAGCAGCAACAGTATCCTTCCTTTGGCTCCATACTACATTGTCTGATTTCTAAGTAGGTTTAAGACCTAATCACACAAAACAGAAAAGGTCACCCACAAGCGCTTTATTAATCGTATTTGCAGATATTTACATTCACACAGTTAGTAGACGCTAGGGCTGCACTACATCGCATCAGGATATCGCCTCTTGATATGCGAAATTTCCGCAAGTAATACTGTGATATTTATAAAACAAAAGGAGATTAAATTACCCGGAATAAACTATAGCCGAAAAGAATTTATCATCTACCAGTAGAATGTGTCAGGTAAATTTGTGGTGTTGCCGCCAGTTGTGTGAACAGTCGCAAAGCTATGCGGACAAAAGCGAAATGATTATTGCGCACGCGCACATCGCGATAACAACGGATGAAAAGATGTTTTGTGCAGTCCTGCTATTGTCCAAAGCGACGTGAGACAAATGTCACATTGCAAACATATATGCTGTCACGGAATCAATCAGGCGAACGTGAAACTAGACTGAGCTTCCAACGAATGCTTAGGTACAAGGGTAAGCAGTACGGGAGTCAGAGCGCAACATCCACAGTACTTGACAGTATTTGATAGCAAGAACCAAATAAGACTATTCAATGAGCAGAAGCCAATATATGAACATTCAGGGTATGTAAAGAGGCATTGGGCTAGTAGAGAAATCCATAGAACAGATGGGTCTTCAGGCGTTTCTTGATGGTGGAGAGGCAGTCCGAATACTGGACATGGTTCGACAGGTCATTGCACCATCGGGGAACCACATGAGAATCATCTGGAGTGACATTTCTCACGTGGTGGATGGAGTTCCAAGCGGTGTTGGTTTGCTGACCAAAGGTGGCGAGGTGGTACATAGGTCTTAAGGAGCCCTTTGATGAAGATACCAGAATCACAAGACACAAAAGGAAATAATATAATCAAAATTACAATTTTTCAGAAAACGGATATGCAAATATGTCTTGAATACATTGGCACAAGAGGAAAATGTTCAAATGACTGCAAAATGCAAGCAAAATAGTATAACTGTGACCACGTTGTTCATGTCTCTTGGTTTACCCAGTCTGGTTAGTTGGTTAAAATGAGATTGTGTTAGTTGCCATGACTTACAGTGCAGATCGGTATCTGGTGACTGCCAGCAGCAGTGGGGACAAGCTGGTGGTGTCCAGTTTGAAATCATCCCCTATCCCTCTGGTCGAGCTTGGAGAGGGGGTGAGTATACAGCTGGCTGGGGGGGGGGGGTGTTAACAGTGTGCATTAGTTCACTCCCTCTGTGGCTAATCCTGGCTGGTTACTGCTCCTCAGAGGAAGCAGACCCGCATCAGCTTGAATTCCACCTCCCAGTTCCTTGTGAGCGGTGGCCTGGACTGCAGTGTCAATATTTGGGATCTGAAGAGCAGGAAGTTGCACCGCTCCCTGCAGGTACCCATACTACTGCATGTTTTCCGGAACCGTCAGAAATACCCCTTAAGGGAAGTGATTCACGCTCCTCTGATGGATGGTTTGCATGTAATGCTGCCAGTCACTCCACCTTGGCATTACAATTGTTAATCTGATCCTTGGATTAATCGAATTTAACTGTGTAAATCCCCACAGGCAAATTCCACTTCATGTTACTACTACAAATAATTATCAGCGAGATACATTAGATAATTCAGTTATTAAACTGAGTATTTAGAAGCACTGTAATAGGCTTGAGTTTTGTGCATAATAGGAATGGATCTTTGTCACGTGTCTGAAGGAGAAAGTCTGCAAACAGCACCAAATGATTTCCAGAATACGTGAATTAAAATGTTAAAAATAATGGTGGGAATGGGTGGAAGCCTCTCCAGTGAATATTTTATTGAATTGGCAAATCAATATTGAAATTTATCGTGAATTTTTAATCATTATTGCTGAAAAGCTTTTCAGGTCTTCGTTTAAAGTAAAGACTGGGGCTGTAAAGGTACAAGTGTTTGTTGGTCACCATTTAGTTACATCGTTTTTGGTTTGGAACCCGCAATGGTACTAATGAATATATTTCTTGACACAAATGAAACCTAAGTACACAAGTAGATGTTAAACATGGAAAACATTATGCTAACGTTGGCTCTGAGTTAGTTACAGCGTGTACTGGAGAGCTCAGTGACCCTCCCACATCACTTAAATCAGTAGTTCGGGAATATTTTGGTTTCCCGATAAATTACACCAACACCAGAGAGAGTCAAAGATCCGAACTCGGATATGTTGCTAGATACACATGCAACATGCTCACTCGTTTGAGACATCATCATCTGAGTGTGTGTACGACCAAAGCAAGGCAGAAAGAGCCTCTCTAAGTTAGATTCCTCCGCGTGGTTTTTAAGGCCAGGAAATTCAGACTGGGCCAAATAACTAGAGCTAAGGGGTGTTTGTATAGATGTACGAACATACTCAGTAGGAGTGAACACATTGTATACAGGATTTATATTTATTTTTAATGTGCAAATCAGCATCTGTTCGGTTTTGTTATTCAAACATCTAGTGGCGGTCGCGAATCTCTGGCACTGTTATCTTGGGGGTCGTGGACTGAAAGGTTTGGGTATCCATGGTGAAATAAACTCAATTTTTTTTACTTGAAGATTCACTTCCTTTTGTGTGAAATTGTCTCAACCTGCCCTTTCCAGGACCACAAGGAAGAAGTGACCTGTGTGTCCTTCAATGGCAACGACAACTACATAGCCTCCGGATCCACCAGCGGCGATATCATCCTGCACAGCATTACCACCAACCTGTCCAGCAAGCCCTTTGGTCATGGTGCTATACAGGTGAGTATTCTCTACGCCTCCATCCTGAGCGTGAAGAACCTGAGCTTTGTCAAACTCCACATGGGCATCAACCCCAAATCCATCATAAACAGACTCAGGTAGAGCAGGAGCGTAAATCATTCCTAACCTCTAGTTAAACACCTAGAAATACTTCATGGCCCAATCTTCAGAGCACTAAGTCAGCTACCTGGAATCAGGGCTTTTAAATCTCTCTCTGCAGCCCATCCACGACCTGAAGTACTCGTTTGTGAAGCGGTCACTTTTGGGCACGGTGTCGGACAGCGGCGTGGTTGTGTTGTGGGATGCCAACACGCAGAAGGAGCTGCACTCATTCCCGGAGAAACACAAGGCTCCTGCCTCCGGGCTCGCCTTCTCACCCACCAGCGACCTCCTCTTTGTCACTGTGGGTCTGGACAAGAAAATCATCTGTTACGACACCTCCAGCAAGATGTAAGGCTTGGGGGGGGGGGGGGGGGTTTCGTTCCTGGTTATTGGGTGTCTTGGTGTGTGGAAGTTAATCAGCACGAGCTGAAGTAGTGGCGATGGATATGAGGGAAGGATTCAGCAGATCCTCTTCATACTGTAAATTTTTAAACGGGCTGGAAAAGCTCACCGAACACAGGCATCGAAGGCAGGAAGAAGGAAGGTCAAGCGTCTGGGTGATTTTGGCCCTGCTTCCTATCTATGGAAGTAGAAGGCTGGGTGCATTCTGTAATTGGCTGCCTACAGTCACATGACTTGGTATGCCTACAGGGTTTTGCGAAGCATGCGGGCAGAGTCCCCTTTGACGGCCATTGACTTCACGCCAGACGGAGCGGGGCTTGCTGTGGGCTCCACTCAGGGAAAAGTGTATCTGTATGACCTCCGGAACCTCAGTGCACCCGTGAACATGGCCATCGCGCATAAGACCTCTATCACCTGCCTCAGCTTCCAGCACATCCATTCACGTCATACCAAGGTAGGATCGCCTACTAATAATGGACAAAATGACACTTCATGAACCCTTTGATGTATTTTTTTGACTCCACTAGATGGTGGACTAGGGCGCAAACCAAGAGCACCATCTACTGGGGTCAAAAAATACTGCAGATGGTTCATGAAGCATCATTTCGACAGTCACTTCCGCCTGCCTGCCATAAAAGGAAACCTGGAAACTTTTGTTTTATAAAGCACCCTTCCCAATACACCTACCCCAAAGTATTTTACATATACATGACCAAACACGCAGGACACACTGTGCAAGCATAAAAACTCAGAAGACAGCAAAGGGGAGGTGCAAACCTTTGGGGCACCAGGGTCAGCTGAATTCCAACATAAGGTAGGCAGATAATGCCGAGTCCTGGTCCAGTGTGATCTCCAGTTGTCTGTTGACCCTCCCAGCTACAACCTGCCATATTAATGAAGCAGGAAATCATTGTGGAGATCGAGGCTTTATTTTAAGATCTTGTGGCCTTAGTGTCATGAAGCCAATGCACCAGGAAATGCCGGAGAATACCGATCACCCTTAGGGTCATGAATGGGTTATCTGTAAAAGTGCTAGGCTGTTGGTTGCCCATTACTTTGGAGCCCTTGCCTTGAAGGAATTTCCATGACATTGCCAAGGGATCGAGTGTTAGGACATGTTTGGCACATGTTAAAAGTGATCACGATATTGCTAACATGTAAATCTGAGAGAAAGATGACATCAGCTAGGCATGACCATACGGGTTCAATAAGCTCTGGTACCTATGAACTTCACAGGAAGGGTATGCCGATGTTGGGTTTCAGTGCACTTTTGGCTAGTAAAATTGTGCAATGAGCAAAGAGCGATGAGCAGGTGGAAAGAAGTTATATGAACAGGTGAGACATTCATTTTTTCCTCAACAAGAACTTCCGGGTCATTTTCTTTGGTCCATTATAGTGTGTGGATGCATTCCTGGCATAGTTATGGCCCATTCAGAGAGTAAGATAATGCCACCGAATACACAGCAACTGAGAGTACTCGTGTTTAGCCTCTTCCAAAATATCGCCGTTCTAATGGGACTGGAATCTTTCACAGGGTAAGAATGATCACTTCCTGGTCTTTCTAGTGAGCTTCTCTAGTCAGTAGATGAATTATGGGAGATTCTGGAGAAATGCCTCCAGCTCAGGTCTCCCCGAGGCTGTGTAAGAACTGCCATGTAAGAACGGCGTCTTGCTATTGCAGTTGAGAATCAGGCTCTTGTGTAACCCATGGCAGTGTCCTGAAGCTGTTTTGGTAGCCCGAGATGATCAAGTAGCCTGTACAGACACTGTGTTGGTCTTTCATTTATTTTTGAGCGTCTTATCTTGCCGTACCAAAAGGGTCGCCCGTTTTCCTATAGTCCTTGGCCCGGCTCTTCTTCATTTCCTCCACATAGAGGTGCTGTTCACCTATACTCTCCCAGCCTGCTGTGTGTATCACATGACCAGTTCGGGTGTGTCTTCCTCTAGCATTGAGAGTGGGAGTTTCTCATCCTCTCTGTAAACATGAAACCAAACCTCCCTCTTGAGCCAAAGTCAGTGGTTTTTAGGAGACTCGAAAGGCTGATGTTTCATCTGAATCTGTTTCTCCACAGTCGAGCAAAGTGGGATCCAGTAAGACGTCCGCCACTGTACCCAGCAAGAGGACGTCGGTGAAACTGGAAGATCCCGCTGGACCTGATCCCACGCCTGTCCCTAGCCCCTCTAGTGCAGCGTCGACGTTCTCCATATCCATGGTGACCCAACATGGCCCCCAAGCCGTGTCTGACCAGCACATGGCAGAGAAAGCAGGTCTAACACCAAGTAGATATGCTTCATATACTGTAATCCGTATCATACGTCCATCCCATCCTCTAGTCCAGTGTTTCCCAATCCGAACCTCGGGGACCCACAGATTGTCTGGCAGGGAGCTTGGAGGAAGCAAAAATTTTGGACTGTCTGGCAGCGAGTTCAGAGGGAGCAAAAACGTGCACCGTCTGTGGATCCCTGAAGACCGGTTTTGGAAACACTGCACTAGTCCATCGTCACTCCTTTTGAAAAAGTTCCCTTTAGGCCACATGAATCGTGAGTTATTTGGATTTATTTAGTAATAGAGCTGGCCCTGGGATTTGCCCGTCTTGTGGGTAATCAGGTACTCCTGCAGTCAGTGACTCACCTATCTCAGCACGCATTAGTCAGCACTCGCAGACATCGTCTCGTTTTTCAGCGTGCGGGTCGTTGGAATGCTGCAAGCCAACTATCCATTCGTGTTTATAATCAGTCTCCCGTAACCTGCCTATTTAGGAGGTGACTTGCAGCTTGATGTGTGCTGCCTCTTCCTGCAGGTGGCGGCATGGATGTCATGCTCCGCAAGGAAGACGAGGGCCACGAAGCTGGGGACCGGCTCCCCAGCATGGACAGGTTTAACAACGTCGGCCGGAACAGCCTGGACATCTTCTCGCCAGTGCGAGAGGGTGAGGCCAGCCGTCTGCTTCTCTCGGCTCTGGAATTAATATGCCGTCCTCCTTTTTACTGTGTCTTGGTCCCTACAGTTTCTTTTCTCCTGGTTCTGACTCCTTAATGCTTAATTTCCAGACTACAAGGCCCTCAGGCTGAGTGTAGACCCTTCAAGTGGAAAGAAGAAAGATGGTGTGTATATACTATAATGTTGAGAGAGAGAGAGAGCGCAGTTACTTTGATCCTCAGATGGAAATTAGGGTGGGCCTGTATTGCTACTGTCTGCAATAATGTGAACGCATTTCCTGTTTTCATGTGCGTGCAGAGTTGGAATTCCTTTCACAGTACGCCAGAGTCACTGACCCCCGCAGGGCCCCCCTGGGCACACCAGGGAGCGTCGGGCCCAGTTCCGTGTTCCAGACCCCTCCTCCAATCAGGGAGGAAGAAACCTCACCGCTGTTACTGCCGCAGATAAAGGAATGTCGAACGGTCAGTGGGGAATTTCAACGATGCCTTTTTACATTCAGCATTTGGCCATTGGGTCTTGCAGGCTGGGGATTTAAACGTGCCGGCAGTAGACAGCCATTGCTCTCCAGAGCTATGACTTTGAGTAGGCAAAACCTTCGCCCTGGCGTTTCAGCCCCCAGTCAGGTGCCTATTATGATGCCTCTTCCTAAACGGGGTTATTGAGTTACCCCACTGAATAACTATGGCCCTTCAGATTGTTTTTTTTGTTACACCTGGTCACTGAGCCACACAGTTCAAGTAATAGACTGAACATAAGTGTCTCTTCTGGTTGTTGGTGATAGTAATGAAACCTGTGGGATTCTGAGACAGCCCTGCTCTAAAACTTGTCTGAATGCAGATTGAGAAGGATTATCGCACATGCAATGTGGCCTAAATCTTAGGTGGGGCCGTTCGCTTTTTTTTTTGCAGGGGGATAAAGACCTGAGTGAAGGCCTCACGTTGGATCTAGATTCGCAGGCGGTGGCCGGCAGCACGGGGCCCCCAGCACGTACTCCTGAGGCCACCCTAAGGAGTGGGAGGGAGGGCGTGGCCCCGCTCCGCTTCGACCCACCTGTCAATGGGGCCGCTGCACGCAAACCGCCAGGTGAATCCCCCCTGGCGGACCCACCCCTGGCCCACATGTACTCCACAGGCTGCCTGGAAATTTGCCTGAAGCATTAACACTTGAGGCACTCCTTAGTATAGTGTGAAAGTGTTTTTCTTTGGTGCACAGTGAGGATTTAAGAGGGTGGGGGAAACGCATCAGACTGAACGACGTGGTGTGTGTTTGTGGCAGGTGTGGAGGCTGTGGCCTCCTCTCTCACTGAGCGAATCGCAGAGAGTGTTGCCGACGAGGGGGGCGGGGCTCCACTCTCGGCCCTGCAGGTGCATTTCATCCGCAATATGATCCACGAGGCTCTGGAGGACTTCAGGTGAGTCTATACCCCCTTCCCCCCAAAGTGACCACCATCCATGTAGATGATGAACTCACACCCCACCCTCCCCTCATTCCAGGGATGCCTGTCACAGGGACATTGTGAACCTGCAGGTGGAGATGATCAGACAATTCTACATCCAGCTGGTGAGCCCCCCGCCCCCCCTTTGTTTCCTTGCCATCCTCGCTGATCAGCTGACTTACCTGTGTGTGTGTGGGGGGGGGGGCAATTTTCTTTCAGAATGAGATCCACGGCCTGATCGAGAGATACTCAGTGACCGACTCGCTGGTGGAGGAGATCGAGCGTCTCAAAGAGGAGAACAAGAGGCTCAAGACCAACTACTGAGTGGCGAGAGTCTGTCTCTCCCAGCATTAATCTCTGGACCCTCCCCCCACGGGCAGAAAATGCATGATGTGGGTGGGGGTGATGTTCATCCAGCTTCACCTCTGTGCTTTGAGAAGAGGAGGACTTTTTGTTTTTCTCTCCCTCATCTCTTTCCTTTTGTGGATGGTTGGCAGCCATTTTGGCGCCTGTCGTTTAGTGACTCACGACTATAGCAAAGTGCCTTATCACTAACACCAGCTTACCGGAGCACCCGTGGTGAGCCTGGGTGAAAGCACGCGGTGGCTGGCTGGTGGGAAGGGAGGAGTGCCACGGAAGGGTGGGTGTCGCCCCAGGAGAGTTCTGCTGCTCCACCCCCCCCTCCCCGCCCCAATTCTCCCAGCCTTACAGGTTATTCAGTATTTTACTTTGAGTTAGCACGGTTTTTACAGGTGCATATCAGCTCCCTGTTGGGAGCCAGGGAGACATAAATTTACACCTGCGAAACAAGACTATCAAACACCCCCCAAAGGGCTTTCCTCACTCGGCTTTCACGGGTGTCCTGGTTTGCAAAAAAAAAAAAAAATCAGCCTAAACAGCAGCTAATTAGAAGGTCACGCACCTGTGGGGTTGGATGTAAGGGCTACAGACCTGAAAGTTTGAGAAATGTTTACGTGTGTGTGGGGGGGGGGGGGGGATTATGGACTTGCAGCAATAAATTATCAGGTGTGTATGACCTGGTTTTTTTCTGAGGCACCTTATTTCACAGGCATCATGGGGGAAAAAAACCACTCAAATGTTTTCTAGTAAGGGTGAAAAGATTCATCAGTAATGAATGACGCCCGACTACAGTCATTGACATTTTTATTGAGTGGTATTCCAGTAAAATGGCAAAAGGCGCACCTTACAGAAAAGACGGCTCTTTGGGAAACACCGGGTGCAGAGCTCCGCCAGTCACTGGTTCAGCTGAACGTGACGGTCAGACTTGCGGGGGTGGGGGGGGGGTTGTGCGGAAACAAAACTCACAGACGAACAGAAGAATGCAGGTAACGATATTTTAAGAAGCAAATCCAACTGCAATGACAACATAGGCAATTTTTTTTGTGTTTTTTTTTGTTTTTAAAAGGAAGGGAGGGTAGGGTAGCTAAGAACCAAAACTAATCCTGCATTTTGTGCCCATTTAAGTAAATTTCCTAGTAAACTTCTCAATAAAACAAAAACATCACAAAGCTCTTCTATGGCCGGATAAGTTTTCCAAATACTCATGACAAGACGGGAGACGACGGGCCCCATCGAGTGCAGGGGACAGACCGATCGTGGGAGAAAGATTCAGATTTGACCTCACCCAAAAAAAAAGTAGGCAGCTGTGTCAGCGTTATGCTCACAGGTCTACTACTTTCCTCCGGTGCAGACTGTCGTGGAGCGTGCCGCTGTGACTCTGTGTGCGTGTTGTACATAGCGTTTTCAGCGGTACTCAGACTCCCAGGTGAGCTCAACACAAATTCGGCCCCCGGCGAGGAGGAACGGCCTCGTATTTTTCTGAGGATGGTGCCATTTCTTTCTTTTTTCCTTCTTCACCAGGCCCTCCCTTCTTTCCCCCCCCCGGCTCACACGCTTTCCTTTCCACCTCCTCTCTGTCCTCGGCATGCGACTGGC